>CM068585.1:52034549-52353409 GCA_035048485.1 Pteria penguin | reverse complement strand
GACATGTGAAGGGGCCGTTTTTTTTTTCTTGTTAATTTCTTCAAGTTGTATTTGCCGGTATCCACATCTTTAAGTCCTACGTTGACAAATATTTTGCATTTCCTTTCCAAGGAGTGTCAAGATGTCATCTTTCAGCGGTAAAAAGGAAAAGATATAAAAGTATAGGAACACAAACACTCTGTATTTCCAAATTTTCGGCCTCTACGAGACCTTTAATCAAGCATTTTTTGCAGATGACAAATACAAAGCTAAGTAGAATCCATGTTTAAGATTCAAAGATATCTTACGCTTATGTATCTTTGAAACGTAAACATGGATTTTACTTAGCTTTGTATTTGTCATCTGAAAATTGCTTGATAAAAGTCGTGAGGTCGAAAATTTGCAATACAGTTTTTGTGTTCCTTTACTTTTTTATGAACCAGAGTTCCCTTTGGAGGACTTTTTCGGAAAAGATATAGTCCTCATAACTTTTTTCAGAGTCCTGTAATCTACACACCTCCTATCGCTTCCCTCATTCTTCTTAACTACTCCCAAAGTAAAATGACCATGGTGATCTGTGATCGTTCTATAACGTTAAGCCTCAAGCATCTCATTATTTCGTAATCAATGCTTCTCTAAGGGATTCGCCCTGGTTGTCTTATAGGATGCTTCCTGTAATCAATATTTATTACCACAAGCAGCTCCAATGATGACGTTCGGAAGCCTCGATTTTAATTTAACGTGAACTATAGAAGCTGGTCGGAGGTTTGAATCAATGTCTTCTTGTTGAGTCATAGAATAGTACGGCAGCTTAACTTTTCCTTCTATGATAACGACAGAGAAACTCGGATTTCCAGCCTGTTCTATCTTAAAAGTATTTAGGTTTTTGCTTATTCTTATCCATATTAGAAGTTTGCTTAACTCTTTGCTTGCTCCCTCCAATTGTAAAGAAAGCTCTCTAGTTTTCCCCGGCTCCTAACTTTGTTGATCAATGAAATAGCTTGGGATCCTATTTCTGTCGGGTACTTCTCTGTTTGGGTAATTTCTTTTTAAATGACCTAATCAAACAATAATAATTTCTTGGGACCTGCTACCTCGCGCGCGCGATAATGTGCAAACTTTTTACATTTAAAACATCTCATATTTGCGCGAGAGATCATATCAGCATCGGCTCTTTTTGTCTTCTATCACTTTTTTGTAATGATACATCAACCCATCAACTTCTTTCCTCCTGTATATCGGCGTTTTCTAAAGGGGGGGTTCTCTTCTTTCAGTTGCAACTTCTACTGCATTTTCTTTAGTAGGGGGGTCTTCTCTTAAAAGTTTCCATTCTAAGAAAATCATGATACAAACTGTCACTAATGTCGACTAACTGTTTCTGAATTAAATACGCCTAGTGGCTGACCTGTCATCACATGGACACAAGAAGGGATAAACGTCTTTCAGCTATTGTTAGGAATCGTACAGAAAAACATTTGTACGCATTCGAGAGGCTCATGTCTTAACCTCCTCAAAACCGTCATTGCATGTTGTGGGTCAGTTATTTCTACAAATCGTTTCCTGCATTAACTCCTCTTAAGATCATCCCAACACAGGTTCTATTCGGCCTTTCATACATTCGGCAATATATCTTTGCACAAATACGGTCACCGAACATGTACACAGTCATGATTCTTGGAATGTCTGCGTCTTCAAGACGTGTCATTTGTGCATTGCGTACATTTTAATTAAGCTCCATTGTTTTAAATTTCTTAGGGTCCACCCTCAAACGTCTTAAACCACTTGTTATAAAGATACCGAAATTGAAGTTTGCAATGTCTTCATCTGATCTAAGATCCTTCCCTAGACCATATACGCGGTTTTCATCATCTTCCGTCTAAAGGTTTCCTTACATGCTAAATATGTCTTGTTCCTGCTGATAAAACAGGTAATAAGCACCAATAGTTGTTTGAAAGCTATATTATATTGAAGTACTTATAAACGAAATTAAAAACTCCACTCATACATATGTGGAAAGCCCTACCTCAAAAGACAGCGCCTTGCACGATCACCTCATGACCATGGCCGACTTAAAAATTAAAACTGATAAATCTGATCTACCAACCATGTATTGGCTCCCAAAACTACATAAAGGTCCATATAAATCACGTTTCATATCTAATTCTAGCCAGCTGCTCTACTACGGTACTGTCGAAAACATATTACGTCTGCTCTAACTGCTATAAAAGATCATATTATCAAATATTGTGATGTCGCATTTCATAATAGTAACATCAATTACTTTTTGGTCAATTAAAAATTCTCATGAAGTTATAGACAAACTTCTTTCACTAAATTTCAAAGCGACTCAAATTTCTACATTTTGATTTTTCTACACCTTATACATCTTTGCCTCATGATTTGATTAAAAGCAAGTTGCTGTTTCTTATACAATGGTGTTTTCACAGAGAATCTAAAACTTACATATGTACTTCCAATAACTCCGGATTCTTTTCCAACAAACATTATACTTCATATAAATACTGGACTTTCAAGGAATTATGTAAAGCACTTGATTTTGTCATGAATAATATTTTTGTGCAATTTGATGGCAAGATATTTCAACACATAGTTGGAAATTCTAATGGGTACTAACTGCGCGCCCTCTGAACGCAGATTTATTTCTTTATTGTTTTGATAGGGATTTTATGGTTTTCTATTAAAAATGAAAAGGTTTCGACCTCATTGATAAATTTAATAATACTTGCAGATATCTGGATGACATTTTGGTTATCGACAATCCTGAATTCGAACAATATATATCAAAAATATATCCACCAGAGCTCAAACTAAATAAAGCTAATACTTGAGATAAATCTACTCCTTTCTTAGATTTGAACATCAAAATTATCAACAACCTAATATATACTAATATGTATGATAAACTGAGGATTTTGGATTTCCTATTGTAAATTTTCCTTACTTGGATGGCAATGTCCCTCGACTCCCATCATATTGGTATCTATATATCTCAACTAGTTCGATTTGTCAGAGGATGCACCGATGTTTTGGACTTTCATAAAAGAAAATTTACAAATTACTACTAAACTTTAACTCAGTGTTACAGATATCACAAGCTTAGAAAAAACATTCGGCATATTCTTTAGATCTTATTCAGAACTTCTCTCTAAATTTTTGGAAATATTTCTTTTCAACACTATGTATCCAATGGAATTTCCTATACTAATTTTTACGGTGATCTCGTATATAAACTAAGGAAAGTAAAAGGCTCCGATAACGTTATTTTATCGTGTAAGAAAATAGTCAGACCTCTTTTAAATAGACAATATGACAATGAGATCATCAAAAAGACTATACGTCTTGTATTTGGCCCCTCTACAGCCTTATGTAGACTTTCACTTGAACGTTGCACGCTACTAACAGAGCGTTGGGGAATATATGACGGGTCTTGACCAAACATCTTTCAGAGCAGACATGGTCCTGAACCTCGCCCCCTCTGACTGTTAGTCGGGACTATTACAGATCTAGGGTCTTAGCTTTCAGACTGGTAGAGCACATGTTGATGTCGCATATATTTTTATATCATTATGTGTTTTACAATACCTTACGTGTTAATATGACCTCTCAATATGCGATACCTGTTGACCCTTGTTCTTTACATGGATAATTATTTATAAATATTTAAATGTAAGTCCTTTGATTGTTCTGCTGTTACGGTGAGTGGGAAGGTGGGCCCGTAAACCGGTTAACCACACCATTTGTTTGGCTTTTGTCAAATTAAATGACCGTCCTAAATCGGTATCGTAATTGCACTACAATCAAATATTTTTGTATAGCCCCATAGTGACTTCTGCCACATAACTGAGCCAGTAACTCCTCTTTTTTTCTTTCTTGACATTGACATCCGAGGAATTTAACGGGGGAGAAACATTAAGGGATTCCTGAGGTACATGAATTGTCAGAGGCTGTTCAAAAGGATTTTGAGTTGGACTTGAAGATATAAGTCTTACCTTTATAACGTCTGAATATATCCAGTTTCACAATGCAACAAAAGAGAACTCTCCCTGATATCTCCAAATTTGATTTTTAATTTATAGTTATGAATGTAATACATTTAGTTCCACGACACCAAAAGAGAACTTTCGCCGATGTCTCCAAATTAGTTTTTAATTTATAGTAATGAGTCTTATACATCCAGGCCACGGCAAACAAAAGAGATTATGCAGTCCTTTTCTCTTGGTCCGTGATCGTTTCTTATATAGTGATAAGTCTTACGTTGTGTTTTAAATGTTTATTTGTAGTGCGACAAGTATGTTACAGTGACAAGGTCGAGAATACGACTCAAACAGATTGGATAATAACAGTCCTGAATATAAAACTATTAGAAACTATGCTCAGTATAAAATAAAATCCAAATGTGAAAGTCTATTCTTACTATAACTACATGTATAATCTAAACTTAAACTTAGACGAAAACTAAAACTAAGACTAGTACCGAAAGTCTTAGAATATGACTAATATTAAAACTAATACTGATACTAATGCTGAAAGATTCTGACTATAAGAGTGAATATATTCTAATAACAAAGCAGTATTAATACTACTTCCAATGCAATACACCAACCCGGATGTGTACAATATATATCTGATTTATCAACATTATCATTAATTCTCGTGATGCCAATGCAATTGCTCTATCAAATGCAGGTTTAACCATAAAGACATATCAGGATATTGAACTACAACGGAGTGTCCCGCGAATTGTTACAATCATAGCATATCGAATATTAGCAAACATACTATGACTGCAAGTAATATAACATGAAAACAAAAAAAGTAAAATAATCTTGAGGACGACATTTTAAACGTTTTGGAGGTCACAGGGTCACAGAATGTAATGCAGGTAAGAAGGCTAAGGCCATATTTTTCAGATATAGATTCCTTTTTTTTAATACATTGCAAGTCAAGAAACGCCCATTACATCGCAATATTACTTATTTTACGTCCATTGTGTATGTTATAATTGTATATTAATAAATTGATAATTTTTCACAAATAAACAGTGGAAGATTATGACGACAGACAAAAGATGTAAATTTAACTATTTAGATCTAAGATTAAGGAGGGATTGCTAAGACAATCCCTAGGGACAGACGAATAGATGACAGCGGTATACTATAATATTCCCATGTTTTAATGCAGGTGTATAAATATATGGTATGCATTTTTAGTGTTTAAACAATAGTCATGCTAATCCAAATCCTGGCTAACTTGAAATTCCAAACACCATGGCGATTTGAACTGTTCATATTCTTTAAAAAGTGGCAAAAGCAAAACCATACCACAGGTATTTGCTTTCGGGTATATCTCTCCGTGCAAGAAAGTGATTGATGGTAATGAATTAAAACAAGAGGTGGACAGCATCAGTTCTAGTGGCAATTTTTAGGAGCTCCTTTAAGGAAAGCATGCTATCTTCCATTTCATCTGAAAGAATAAGTAATGATATAAAAGTTTCTACATTGCAGAGTTTGTTTAATAATATAATCACAAGTTTTAATTATATATAAAACTTCAATAAATAAAAACATATTTAATGTAAGGCCCCACACATCATATCTAATTGGAAACTGTACTAATATGTAAAAAAAAAAAACTGGTCATACCTATTCCTCGTCCCCTTTGGGAAGGACCGACATAAAAATAACGCATGCACATGGTTCCTACTGGCAACAAAGTCTCTGATAAACAATAATTAACACAAGAATTGCCTTCAAACACTGTTGGTGACCTTAAGCTTGAAGTTTCACATATCAAGTTGAAAACGATAAGGTTCCATGTATCTTTCCATGATCTATTATTCTACAAATTTTGAACAAGAATGAATGAAACTGTAACCTCTAGTGTGTTAATTGTTTACCGATGGATGGATGGACAAAAGCATGGATTGACAGACATGCTAGAGGATGCTGGATCATTATCCTATACTATAGGTTCTGTGGCGTTCAACCATTAGAACTAAAAACAAATAATACAACAAAGCAAAATCGTAATCTGATCTGATCTATGGTGATGATTTGAATGTACCTTTAAGATTTAAAAGAAATTTATTTGTTAGATCTCTTTCGCATAAAATCGATATACATTGTTGTAGGTCAAGTATAAATGCCTGATTTAAAAACGCCGGCGCTTCATTGGTCCAGCGTGGGTACCCTGTACATATCGCGTGCGAATGCAGTAGTTGTGACGTACACAGGCAATAATTACCGCGTACATAAAACATCAAACCGTCGACTACAAACTACCCAGAATTACACACTGACAAAGAATTTTGTTTGAACTGGAGATTACATTTTTCTGTTTTGTCTTTTATTTTTCGGGGTTTTTTTTTTCTCGCTTCTGTTGTGAAACTTATCTCTGCATCATTTAAAATTATGAGGAAAAATAATTTTAATTTTCACCTGCATGTTAAACTACAAAGCAGAAGTGTTATGCACATTTTTACTTTTGAGACTTGATACACTTGACGTGATATGATGTTATTCAGTTCTGTTGCGAAAATCATATCCGTTTACCGATGTCGATGAATACATTGTTTGCTAGTTCATACTTAGTATTTCTGTGAACCTTATCGACATGTGCATTTAATTCCTATTGTTACTGAAACATTATTATTACATTGTGCAAAAATGAAGACTATTTCCTTCGTACATTTACTGGGGACGAGTGGGTTTTTTTGCGGGGGGGGGGGCTATGCGTTATTGGATACCTTGCGCTTACTACTGCGCGGTAGAATTTATTTAAGATATTTCGAAGTAATTTTCGGATAGAAGAGTACGTTTTGAGGAAGCTAAGTCTTTCTAGCTTGACAATATATGCATTGCGTTGTTTGATGGACAAGAAATGTTTATCATTGTCTAATCGAAAAAGACAGAACCTGTGCGAAGTAAAAAATGCATCATACCCTGACAGGGTCCCTAATTCAGAGGCAGAATAATGGTCGTTCTATGTATCGTTTGAAACGAATTTTTCTAGTAAGTGTATGGTTGTATAAAATCATTAATTCTGATATTAACGTAGAATTACGAACAAGCATTTTGTGGATTTAGTGATTCCTGTCCGAAACCCCTCCCCGCCCATTACATTTAAAAATTCCCGTTCATGGTACCTTTTCCAGCTCACTCCTCCTGGGCTGTGAATATCCACTGTGGTACATTGTTGTAAGTGTCATAGTCATATGACACCAGTTACATTCGTATTATATATTTTCTTGCTGAAATAATTAAAACTCTTTCAGGGAGTTAGGTACAATGTCTGTCTGGCTCTTCCATCGTTTTGTTTTGCTTTTTACGTGTTTGTTTATTCTGTTTTGTTTTGGGTTTTTTTGTTTTGTTTTGTTTTGGTTTGGTTGGGGTTTTTTTTTTGGGGGGGGGGGGTGTTATTATTTCTGCTTTTGTGTTTTGTTTTTATTGGGTTATTTCATGGAATTTGGGGGGGGTGTTTAGTTTTTGGGGGTTTTTTTTACTTTCTTAGAATCATTACGTCATTAACCTTTGGGATATATATGTTATCAGGACCAAAAGAACTCACGAAACTTGAAATTCAATAAAGTATAATCTGTTTGATTTCATATTTGAACTATTGTGCTATTCATATTCAGATTGGTGGTCTAGCAGAAAACGTGTTTCATGTGTATCAAGTTCCTTTTATACTATTTATCATTTCAATAAAATGATTCAGTTTTAACACTTTTATCGGAGTTTATGTCTATACCATCCCTACAATTACTCAATTCTGTTTAATCTATGTTGTATCTCGTATTAGTAAACATGAGGTCTTTACAGTACAATTTAGGGTAGCTTGAACTTCTCAATGGCTAAGGTTGTATTTGTCATAATCTATTTCAGAGTTGATCAAAGATGGCAAATTTTAGTGGACTTTTTGTATAATAATTCAATATTACATGTTACTTACATTTTGACTGATTTAAAGATAAGTGGTATATTCATCCACGAAATTTTTCTTTGACGTAATTTTCCGCGACAGAAATTTGGAGATTGTGAAAAACAGTGCCGGTATAATGTACCAATTTCTAAAATTATAAAAACATTTGAAAGGATTAAATGCTAGGGTATGAATCTAATACGTTTTTCGTTGGATAGAAGTATTCTACGAAAGAAAAAAATGGAAACCTTACACATCATGCACAATGCGCAATAATGCAGTTTGCCGTCCATCTTATTCTTTTTTCTTTTTTATTCATGGTATTCATGCATTATGTTTCACTCCTTAAAGCCGTAAATGATTTGACTTTTTAGACCTTTTAAACCACCATCTGTAGTAGTACAAAAGACAAAACTTATGAGTATCGGCAAATTCTTCAGGATTTTCTCAGAAATAATATTTACCGATTTTACGATTCTCTATGGCGCCCATAGAGCGATACCCACATGATACATATCCCCGTGATAAATTTTGATTTAAATTTAGATTGTGTTAAGAGCAATGAGGCATAAATGAATAAAACTTGGTTTTTATGAATAAAACTTCGTTTTTATACACTTTGATAATTATCTCCTTTCCTTACTATTTCCAGAAACTGTTACAGAAGGGTTTATTTAAGCGAAATATTGACGATATAACCTTTCTTTTAGTATGAATAAAAAAATGTAAATCTTGTTTATTATTATTAGTATGAATAAAAAAATGTAAATCTTGTTTATTATTATTTCTCAAAAATATCCTTTTTTAAACTTTTGATCAATTAATTAGTTAAAGAGTTTTGATTTTTTTACAGTCCTATCAAGATTATTTCATATAGACATCAAGAAAAATATTTATTGTTTAATTTACACTTTATTCAGATCAATTCACTTAGAGAAATTTGTGGTACAAAAATATTTGCTGCAGTACAAAGAAATTGGGCATTTACAATAAGGGTGCTAGATTGTGTAAAGTGTGTTTATCTAAGAAAAACAGCTCAAGCACCGCTGTCACCAAACTTCCACTACTCAATATTCAGCTTCAAGTCTGAGTATTTTTCTCAATTTTCTTTCCTCAGTCTCAAGTCACCGTCATCACCCAAATCTGAGTTTTAATCAAGACGGAAATTTGAGTAAATACTTGAATATTTATGTGACGCTTCGTAGGTACCTTAAGTATTTCCTCAAGTTGAGATGAGATGTAAGAAGCTATAAGTGGTCGTGTAACACTTTGAGTGCCAAAACATACATGACGTCAATCACATTACAATAGTTTGCGTTCCACAGCCTAGTCACTAGCCTAGATAAAATGACGTCACGGGGGTTATATAGGTTTTCTTCTGTTCTTCTTAACCTTAGCTATATCTTGTAAACCTTATGAGAAATACTTTATATTTTGTATGCATACTCAACTACATTCAAACAACACCAACGTCAATGACCTTGTAATCTTGACAGTAACCTTCATATATATAAAACGCTATTTTCGATTTTGTTGCCGACGTGGACATTGGTTTTGCATTTGAATTCCACCTTCTTGTAGGTGCAATCTCTTCAGAAGATTGTGGCATTGATCAGTGCTACAAATCTAAACTAGACACTAGAACAATTTCATCATGTGTGTTTGCTTATAATTTCGTATTTAGAACCGTAAACTTTAACATTGATAACAGATTTCCATGAATACTAGCATTTTCTTAGTTTGTTTTAACAAAGAAAAAGACGAGAAGGTGAAATTACGTATATTATTATGTTAATTGACACAAAAAGATAATCTGGCGAAAACTCATTTATTTAAACATAACACCTCAACTGATTTGAGTATGGTTAAATCGACCTCAACCGAGAAAGGCTCAACTATTTTGTGACGGCGATTTGAGAAGTATACTCAGTTGAGTTCACTATTGAGGTTGACTTTTTTTTTAAAGTCTGGTGACGTCGGGACCAGGTCCAAGAATGGATAAGTCCTTTACAAAAAGTATATCCGTACATTTATTAATTGAAATATCCTTAAATACTGCTTTATGGTTTTGCTTATAGCATCTTCAGAACATTTCAGTAGAGAGAATGCTGGTATTCAATTTTAAACAAGTAGTTCTTGATAAACATTTCTGTAGGGGTTATGGTTCTTTGCACTGGATGCTGCTTCGCAGTGGCATGTTAATAATGTAGACACATCAACTTACATTGCGCTCAGTGTTGTATTGTAAGAGCGTATGCGTGTGTGTGTGCAATGAGGAGAGTAACGTTGGTTCCTTCTTTTGAAGACTCATAGTGATAATTTTACACGCAAATGTGTACCCTACGTATATAAAGTTTTTAAACACACTGTTCCATCAAATCTTTTGTTGTCAGCCTTTCAAATGGCATTTAAATTCATATTACATAAGAAGTGAAGGACAAGGTCAGACACGATAAACTTAAAGGGGAGCGTACAAGTGTTTATGACTATCAGTGAAGCAGAAATTGTGGTTTACTAGGTATCAGTCGATAACATAACACCCAAGGTCAAGAACAATTTTATTCAATGTGGTAGAGAATGAAAAGACCGGACATAATCGGGAAAATATTTACTTTATTACGGATGGCATCTTTAGAGATCTGACTCCGACATAAAGGAAACAGTTGTGAATGTGTCTTCATGTAGAAAAAAAAACCCCTTAAGATGTGCACACTGACGTATCACATGTAAATTAGATATTAATTTATGAGCGAAAAAACTGCACGTCATTGTAGTAGTAACTGTTGCAATAAATATATAACATATATACCTTTTAATTTAGTGCACCATATGCGCATTTCGACAACTTATGTCTCTTCAGTGATGCTCGTGGCCGAATGATTGAAATTCTCAAAATATATAAAAATATGAAGAGCAGAGTTGATGCCAAAATGAGCAAAAAATGAACCAAAGTATCTACCTAAGGACAGAGCTATGCATGAGGGAGATACTCCTTATCTTTAGAGTGATTTACTTAATTCGATGACTGAAAAATTTGAGGTATATATTTCATGTCAGTATTAAAAGCACTGAAAATTAGACTAATCATGCCCTCGGGAACTATCAGTCCACCAGCAATGACACCGGCCTAGTGGTTATAATAAATGTAGAACATATATACCTTATATCTTTTATACTATTTCACATCAAATAATAAATACCTAAAATGTTTTGATTATAGTATTGGGGAGTCTTGCCCTCAGACAACCAGCTGTACAATCATCCACGTATAATATCTACGGTGCTGGCAATTCTGTTGATGACAACTTGAACAATGTTGATGCATACTGATACAGGCGACTACAGTCCTTGGTGGAGAGTTGGTCTTGGAGATACCTTCTGGATAACAGAAGTCGGTTTTCTGCTTGATGCCGAGATTTGAAAAATATTGATGGGGAAAAATGATAAGGGATAATTCTAAGAATGTTCCAGTAATAAAGCAGTTTCCATCCATTTAACGGAGTATACCTCTATTCAAGAAAGCACATTATATCCATTCCTTACACTGCTCCTGACGTTTGGTGGGAAAATTACTTTAATCCTAAGTCTTGGTAGATGAATAATAATAATAGTGATAATAATATTATAATAACAATAAAAATAATAATAAATAAATAAAAAAAAATCATTATTAACTTAATGTTGTAAAATTAAACTAATGATGTGGCATCATGCAAATATTTCTTCCTACAATAGACAAAAAAGCAGAAAGCGGAAGTCATTATTCAATACTACTTTTAATTATCTTGGAAATGACCAATAGCATTTTATAATTTCAGACAATGGAGTATAAAACTTTCATATAAGATGTCCTAGACAATTCAAATGGTATGCGACGGACGTGTGGGTTTTACAAAGGTCCGCAGAGCAACACGGAATTGCCACTGCCAAACGGCAGATTTGTCTAATTGTGGAAGGGCTATTCGTCTGCCTGATACAAATACCACTTAGAATTGATCTATGTTGAGGTATTGGGCATAGCAAAGTGGCTCTGATTTGTTTTACAACTGATATCTTACAATGACGACAAAATAAGGTTTGAAAGATGGGTTTCCATATTTTCGGGTATGATAAGATTGAATCATCTTGATTCTTTCCCAAGCACTGTTTACTTCTGTTGATGTCGCTTTACATACATTTGACTTCTCGTTTTGAGAAACCTGTTGAGTCTTGTTCTTTCTATGGATGATTATTTATCAATTTTCATAAATTTTCAATGTCTGTCCTTCAATTGTGCTGCTTTTGTTGTGAGTTGGAAAGATGGCTACCGTAAACTAATCCAAACAAATTGAGTGACGTTTCATACTCTACGTAACCGCCCTTAGTCGGCCTTGTAATTGTAGAACAATCGAATATTTTTGTGATGTCGTTTTCTGTATTATTTGACTATAATCGTGTATATGTCAAAGTGAATGATGATTTATGCCATACACTTTGGTTAGTAGCTTTTCTTTTCTTTCTAGCGAAATATAATAAATAAGAGTTCATCTCTGGCAAAATAAAAACAAAAACAATGTTTGATTGTTATTGTCGACTATTTGGTCTCCCTAAGGTCATATCAAGAAAATGATTAGTCTGTCTTTATTTACCATTCCCTTTCGCGGAATTTTTATTGATTTCCTGACGTCACAATACATTTTCAATGTTTTTCGGAGGTATGACCGAAGTGTAAAATATTGTGGACGTATCTGATTTCTCAACTTTTCACACATAAATGGAAGGGTAAATTAAATGTATCAATAAATGAATTTTACATAGTACAAAAATTAAATAAAGCTTATCAACGGTTATGTAACTGAATTCATTTTATCTGAACAGAAACAGAAAATGGAACAAAGAAATGAAGAATTGATCAAAACCAAATCATAAAATGTGTAACATTTTTATAGAAAGACACGCAAATAACTCTTTCATTGTTACTGTGACACTGAGAACAATGTGTCAAAATTGATATCCATCAGTCTATTACATTAGTGGTGATTAGTAGTGCCGAGGAGAAATAATCGTCTCATATTTCGCTATGAATGTCAAAAATGAAGACAACGCGAAAAACCTCTGTATTGCTGATTTGAATTGAAAATCACACCTCAAGCAAAGAGTCACCCCCATACAAGATGTGAACAAGGGAAAATAAAAACTATAATTTACCTGTTCCTAAAAATTGGGTTGCATTATTTTTTTTTTTTTTTTCGCGAATTACTCCCCATTCAGAAGAATGTGTATCATTCCTTAATGAAATATTTCATCATAATTTATGGAATGCCTAGGATATGGTTGTTAATCTCTTATCGATGTTTTAGGTATATGGTATATTGGTTTAGCGAGGTGTTTGTGTGATCTGTTGCCTTTTATTGTTTTGGTTTTTTTTTTTTTTGGTTTTGTTTTGTTTTGTTTTGGTTTTTTTTTTTTTTTTTTTTTTTTTTTGTTTGGTGTGGGGGGGGGGGGGCCCCCCCATCGAGTAACGTTGGAAGTCGTCGGATTTTGAAAGAAATTTTAATAGCTTCCGATAAGGCTAATTATATATTTATTAATGACATGGAAATTAAATTGAAATGGTGTCCTTTCCTTATATTTAATTATAAGAATATATTTGTAACATCCTCATTTTTATCGGAACGTTATCACATTTATTTCAAAGCTACGCAACAATTCAGTTTTTTTGACAAAATAATTATAGTACACTACACTCACAGACAGTAATAAGATTTATAAGGAGAATTTTAATGACTATAAACTCCATGAATTAAGAAATTTACATTGCATTCGAAATTGATCGTGAAAATGCTTTTTCAGTTATTCCCCATTTGTCAAAAGTTTTGAGAAATGGATTTGAATCGTGTATTGAAATAACACGTTAGAAGTAAAAAACGAAGAAGTACCAAATAATTTTAAAAAGCAATGCATACGTTTTATTGCACAGCTGATAAAGTGCCTACAGTATTTTTAGTTCGAATGTCTCCTCCCTTATCCCCTTTTACCTAATTATGTGCATTACCTGTGCATTACTGAAGTTACCGTGTTTATGTCTTATGTGAGAGTTGAGTATATAAAATATTTACAGATTGTAGGTTTTTTTGTGATCATTCTGAAATAAAAAGTCACATTTTCATCAACTTATTAATGGCATGCTCTATAAGGAAACAGTTATCACGCTTTAATTATTTAAAGGAAAAACAAAAGTCATCATTTGACTTAATATCATATTTCCCTTAATTTACATTTCTTACTGAGATTCAAATCTACTCCCATGCATGTGTCCTCCCAATAACACACAGCACCATAGTGCCCTCAATGACGAATTTACGTACTGATGAATCTAAAATACCGTTGACCAAGTACAGGTGGTTCTGTGGCTTATTATCATACAGGCTCAGTGACATGATTGATCTGTATTGCATCGTTTATTGCATCACAGGAAAGAAAGTCACAAAGATTAAAAGGTTACTCGTTTTAAATGGACGTACGTTATAAAATATAATCAGTTCACTAAGAGAGATACAATCTACAACACTGTCAATTTAAATTCCGGCTTTGGCAAATCCAGAGGCTATAAGTGACGATTTGCTTTACATTGTCTCATACGTAGACATGTCCCATTTCGCATGAATTGGTTTAAGAACAGAAGTTTTTAAGATCAACATTGACTCTTGAAACGTCAATCTGATCGTCACCGGCTTCAAACCTCCATGTCACTTAACTACGCAATGACCTCTTTGGAGTACCAGTCGTGTTAAAGCCAACGCAACATTATGGTATTGGGTAACACAAAGCACTGACTGAATACCAATCGAATACTAGTACATAAACAGTGTGTATATAATGAGATAATCACTATCTACGACATGTAATCACGCTTGTTATATATATATATATATATATATATATATATATATTATATATATATATATATATATATATATATATATATATATATATATTATATATATATATATATATATAATTGATTTTTGTTTTACGTCACACCACGAATATATCACGTATATTGATGCGGGGCATACAAATTTTGACCTTTGCAACGGACCCACCCGAAGCAGTGAGGGATCTTTAACATGCCATGCATACCACGACGCGGGGCCTATATATATATATATATATATATATATATATATATATATATATATATATATATATATATATATATATATATATGGTTATATAGTCAGTTAATTAAGAGAAATAAAATCTAAAACTCTGTCAATTTAAATTCCGGCTTTGGCAAATCCAGACTCTATAAGTGACGATTTGCTTTACATTGTCTCGTCTGTAGAAATGTCCCATTTCGCATGAAAAGTATTAAGAACAGAAGTTTTAAGATCAACGTTGACCCTTGAAACGTCAATCTGATCGTCACCGGCTTCAAACCTCCATGTCACTTAACTACGCAATGACCTCTTTGGAGTACCAGTCGTGTGTAAGCCAACGCAACATTATGGTATTGGGTAACACAAAGCACTGACTGAATACCAATCGAATACTAGTACATAAACAGTGTGTATATAATGAGATAATCGCTATCTACGACATGTAATCACGCTTGTTTTATATATATATATATATATATATATATATATATATATATATATATATATATATATATATATATATATATATATATATATATATATATATATATATATATATATATATATATATATATATATATATATATATATACAGTAATATATTTATTTTCTTTACACTGTAGTTTTATGTTCAGTTATGAGAATAAATAATTTGTTGATGTTTGTTTAAAAGCCGCAAGGTAATTATATATCCTACCTGTAGTAGTAATATATCAAGCGTTTGGTTTGATTATCTAATTATGAGCAATCATAGCAAAAGCAGTCATCGATTCTGTCAGCATTTGTAGTTTCTATTGATGAATTTACGTTCTCGGGGTCTTCAAATGACGAATTTACGTACTGACGATGTTGCCTTTTTACAATTTGACGAAAATTGGTACTGACGAAATTAAAGCAATTTACAGTAACATAGAAAAACAATAAAATAACAGAACTTACCACGGTGGTACAATCAGAAGGACACGCATCAAGTCAGGGAATAATTCTTTAAATATTATGTCGTACAGTTTATTCAGGTTCTTTTTTTCCCCTGTCGATCTTACCGAGGAATATTAATGGCAAATGCCCCTGTCAGATACCTAGAAATTCCATAATGTCACAAACTGCGGCCATAGCGCGCAAAAATGTGATCTTTGAATATTGATAATCATCTAGACATTTGATTTTCATCACGTTTCATCAACTTTCATTATATTTTCATTTCTTAGTCTACATTGAAATGAAATTATATACTATGAAGATCAATGTAAAACAGACTGTAAGAAATATATTCACAGGAAACAAAAAATCACGTCTTGGTAATCGGGCCCGGAACCTCTATCTCCGCTACTTTGGCTTATGTATCAATTTTTTGCTTGTTCCTTGTTTTGCACCAGACCTAGATTATTTAAGATGTTGAACTATGCATCAAACTCATCGTTTGCGTGACAAAATCTATTGTGATACGAGTTTGCATCTGTCTTACCTAATAGGCAAGGTATGAGTCGGTTAAACTCAAAATTGGGACCTCTGACTCAATGGGGCAAGAAACGCAAGCTCTACTGAGAATCCTTAAAGATATCAAAATGAAATAACGTAACGTAACTATAATTTGTGAAAAACATTTAACTTTCAGGTTTCCTAGCCATAATAATAATAGAAAAAAAACATAATAATGATAATATAGAGCTATAGAATTACAGTTCCGTCTTCCGAAGTATGTTAAAATGTTGAAATGAAAGAACGCTCATGTAAACATATTTCTACTACATATATTGTTGTCAAACTTCTTATTTTAAATAACAACAAAATGTAAAAATATTGGTAACCTAACAAGTCCTGAATGAGCGAAAAAGAAAAAGTTTAAATACATTCACGCATTGTATAGAGTACTTGGTAGTTCTGCTACTTCCAATACTGTATTTATCTTATGTAAGTTGTGAAAATATTAAACTTTCAGGTTTCCTTTTTATAATAAACATTCATAAAACATAATAATAACAACAACAACAACACAACAAAGAAACAGAATTACACTTCCGCCTTCCGAAGTATGTTAAAATGCGGAACTGTAAGAAACTCATGTAAACGAATTTCTACTACATATATTGTCAAAGCTCTCATTTTAAATAACAAGAAAATTTCGACCTCATAAAGAAGGAGGAATGTGAAGCGTGTATAAAAATATAACGGGGCACAAACTCTGTTGTACTTGATTTAACATTATATGTATATATACAGACATTCGTTCACGTTCCTTTCACGCCGGATTTTCAATTCAATAAATTTGATACCGTATATTGGATAATTTGACGTAGCACCCTTCTCGTGTGTCCATGTATATACAGCGCTACAGAATAACACAACGACGGTTATTTAATAGAGGCAGGTTATCTGTGGCGCTTTACGGTTCAACTTGCAAGGTGATTTGATTTCGTCCCTGATACGACAAACTGATTTCATATTAATTGTGACTGGCGGAACAGTTACTCATCTTGCGTGTAGTGTATACGGACTATGTAGATTTGCACACACAAACACGACTTTATTCCAGTACTGCTGCAAATTATCATTCAGGAAATGATCGTGGTAAGTCATTTTAATAAAAAAGAAAATGTAGGGCTTGCTAATGTGTATAAAATGATGTCCTAACGTTCAGTGAAAAGAGAAATAACACCGAGAAAAAAAAAACAACAATGAATTCAGTCATTTTCCAAAATTTTTGCATGTTTTATTACATTTATTACTACGGTTACATTACATTTAAGCGGTTTATTAAGCTCAGACGTCCCGTTTACAGAATTGTAAATGTTTAATATTTCTTTTTATTACTGTATTGAAATTCATTAATTAATTAAACTTATATATTCATAGATATATAGAACTCTTCTATGATAACTTGTATCAGGTAGTCTATCAAGTAAAGTATTTGCGGTCAATTACGGTAGATCTGATACGTTCATTGATTCCGACTATTCACATCCATCCATAATCAATAATCTTAAGGAAGAAAGGACTTTGGGGTCCCCATGAATACACCAAATGAAATGTCAATATCTATTTCAAATGTTTGCAATAGAGATTTCGGGAATCGAATATATAAACGTAAACATACGATCGTTGGAACATCTGCCAAGCATAAAGCAATTTATGAAATAAAATCAGCTTTGTTTGTCGGCTGCATGTAAAGGTTGTTTCTGTTTATGTGTAATTAGACCCTGTCAGAAATATCCGTTTCACAGGTCGGCTAACGCCTCGCAGTGAAACTCAATTTCTGACACGGTATTCGCCGATACCCTGTCAGTTTTTGTAAAACACAAGCATGGTAACCCCATTCTAATGCATTTGACAAAATAATTACAACTAGAAACACAGAGTTATGGTTTTCTAAGCCAATTCGCTAATCACAGTCATATCAAAAACTGCAGGGTATCGTGGCGTCACAAATCAGAAACTACAGGGTATCGTGACGTCATATCAAAAATTGCAGGGGTATCGTGAATACCCTTGCAGTTTTTAAATCGGACAGCCAATGAGATCGCGTGTTACAAAGTGCATTAGAATGCCAAGTTATTGTATTATATTTTCTGTGCATGTTATATGTATATAATCTAATGAATAAAATTTAGGGTAAATTTAACGCTAATGAAAAAAAAAATTGATCACTTATGAAATATTACTACAAGAATATATTAATATTTGTTTATGAATTAACATTGCTTTGAATGAGGATTGAAGGTTAATAGAGTTATCAAAGCAATAGTTTAGTAAAGGTAATGTTGCGTAACCAAGAAAGATATAACTACAGGTACATTCAATTTCCTATCACATAATATTAACCCTATGGAAGCAAGTGATATGAACATGTATCTGCATGATGTTTCATAACAATTTCAATTTCCCCACTCTAAATAGTATAAAGACCATATTATAATTTGATAATATTGCCATGATGTATCTTTTGAAATAATAGGGATCTGATTGAGGAATAATGTTTAGAAAAATCCGTTTGTTGCAAATGCATAGGTATAGAAAAAAGGGGGACAGTTGGCTGATCTAGTCACATAGGAGTTGTTGTATTATATTTTCTGTGCATGTTATATGTATATAATCTAATGAATAAAATTTTGGGTAAATTTAACGCTAATGAAAAAAAAAATGATCACTTATGAAATATTACTACAAGAATATATCAATATTTGTTTATGAATTAACATTGCTTTGAATAGGATTGAAGGTTAATAGAGTTATCAAAGCAATAGTTTAGTAAAGGTAATGTTGCGTAACCAAGAAAGATATAACTACAGGTATATTCAATTTCCTATCACATAATATTAACCCTATGGAAGCAAGTGATATGAACATGTATCTGCATGATGTTTCATAACAATTTCAATTTCCCCACTTTAAATAGTATAAAGACCATGTTATAATTTGATAATATTGCCATGATGTATCTTTTGAAATAATAGGGATCTGATTGAGGAATAATGTTTAGAAAAATCCGTTTGTTGCAAATGCATAGGTATAGAAAAAAGGGGGACAGTTGGCTGATCTAGTCACATATGATACAGAGATCTAATACATGTTTACAAAAACACATAAACACCACTTTCGTGAATAGATAAATCAATCATTAATGTTAAAAAGTAACAATGCCATTCCAAATCTGAAAGCTGTCGGTTAAACACTTTTGGGGATATAAGCCAATTTGATATTGATTTTCGTGGAACTTTACTTATTTCCCAAACATGTTTTGGACAATTTTGACATTCAATAAAATATCTAAATAATCACTATTTATTGAATTTCTCTGAAGTCTACTGTCAGAAGGAAAGAAGACATAAGTATGTTGTGAGTCTGTCATTTTAAAGACTCGGCTGGTAATTTAGAAGGTAGATTGATAAAATGGAGATGTAGTGTAAAATGTTTGCTTATTGATTTTACTTTGCCAGTCACTCAAAGCATGTGGATTTATAACTTTATGCATTCAACGTTTACGATAAATGTTTAGTGCTTCCTCAACAATATTCCGGCATTTGGTAAAATCTAATCTGGAAGGTAATCCGTATTTTGGACCTTTATTGAAAAGCGAATGTAGATCCAGGGGTTAGAGGTATATTTAGAGTTACTGCATAAGCAGGACTGTGTAATAAAGTCAATATGATTAGATGTGACTGCATTGTAATTACAAAACAAGGTGTGTAATAGGTTTTTTTTTTTTTCGTTCTGATAACAAATCAGGGATGGCTAAAGATTCTCGAAAAACTGAGGAAAAGATTTGACTCCATGATCATAAAATATTGCTTGGCTTTTCCTGTTTTTACAAACCTATTCTTGATAAATTTTTATCATCATAACTTATAAAAAAGAAGGCATACATAAAAGCACAAAGCATAACGCTTTATACAAGTGTATTGATCAGGGAATATTATATTTACAGATTATTTTTAGTACTGCTGTCATTATACTGCAGCTGCTCCCACTTTCTCGTCAGGTTGTCATACAAGTTACTACTTGCCCCAGCACTCAACAGTCATGGGAACAGAGATCCAGCAATTTTTTTATGTCCTAATCAGTATGAAATATATCATTGCATTCAAGCGAATGACGAATCCTTAATAGAGACATGCATGATACCTCAAATCATTAATTGTTATAAAGGTAAGATTTTACTTTGACAACGCTTTCCAATGCACATGTACATGTATGACATCCCTTGAATATAATAAGATTCATATCAATACGTTATTGAGATTTTTGCATGAATGCATTGGCCTTTACATGGTCGGAATGACATTTAACATAAGTTATGACATGAAAAACTTTTATATTCTTCGGAATTATATATTGTGGGAATTTGGGAGTTTCGTAAAATATATAGAAACTCTGAAATAGATATAAAATACTGAGGTATTTTGATATTTCAGATTGTAACAGACATTTAAAATCACTTTGAGTTCAGGTAGGATAGAGTCTGAAGACTTGTGTGAAAACCACTTATCCTGACGTCATACATAATTTACGTTGTGCTGGACTGACTTAAGGAGAAGAGAGTCATTTCTGTTTCCTCTTGATAAATTTTTGGATATTTAAGAAATGAATTTTATATTGTGTGGTTGATTGAGGTATCTACCTAAAATTTGGACGGAAAACTTCACGCTCTGATGCAAAAGCTTTCCGTCCAAATTTTAGGTTGATACCTCAATCAACCAAAAAAAAAAATATAGGATTAATTTCTTATCATTTTATGTAGCTTATATATGGAAACAAAAACAAATTAATAAGTGTCCAAAACATAATTTATTACGGCACTTAATTACTATTTTATCCATGATACACATGACTTGATCGCGTAGTAATACAATGATAAGGTAAACAACATTTTGAAGTCAATAATGGCGGCTAACACGAAATTCGAAAATTTAATCCTAGTGTCCATTGAAAAGATCAGACGTGAAATAGAACGAACGATTATTAAAACCCGAATTAATGAAACATGCATATGAGGATGATAATATGTTACCTAAGGTATTTATATTTTAAATGATATTAGTATTATTAGAAATGCAATGCATGTTGACTGAGGAAGGTGCGTGTCACAAGGTGGAAATAGTAGGTTCTGGGACTTGGATCAGAGGCCGCACCTGCTTTGGTGCCCGTTCTGTTTGCCTTATCGGGTATGATACCGTAGAAATTACAGTTATCAGCGTCCATTGTCGAACGATTTACTAGTAGCAGACGAGTACTGTTATTGTTTGGTATTTGACTACAGTACATGTACTGTACTCTAATGTATGCATTTCTATTCGACACTGTACTGTAGACTAGTTGATTAACCTAGTTATATTTTACTTTTTTTATTGAATAATAGTAGGAAATTATATCTTATATTTAATAGTTTCTGAAGTGAAGTGCTATTCTATTTCACTTTGATGTACAAGGAAATGCTCAATGTTATGTAATCGATTAACAACACCGAAATCACTGTTCCATTAATAAAACGGGGTTTCGCATTTCAGAGGAAAGTAGTTCCGGCCAAAGACCATCAACACAGAGAAAATTAAATGATTTAGTGTTTCCTGTTATTATTTAAATCACTTTCCTTCGAAGGACTTCTTTTCATTTCTAAATTCTTTATCTTTTGTCACTGATTTTCAGTTGGATGTCCATGGGTAAAGGTTATAAACGGCAAAGTTTATCTGGGTAATCCCTTCAATCCATGTAATGCAGAGCATGGTCATTGTCCAGAAGAATCTCACAGTGAATACCAGACAAACCAACTATATATATGTAAGCTCTTCCTTATTATCATTTATTTGTTACATTACAGTGCAAATATAAATGATAAATTATTATTTGCAACAGGCTCTTTTTTTTTTTTTTTTTTGTTTTTGTGTTTTTACAGTGTCCGAAATGAAATAAAACCCTTGCAAACCAATCACATCAACACTTACAAGGTGTTTATGGTTTTGAAGGCTTTCCTCTCCTTTCATAAGTAGCAACATACCATCATCGCCCGGATACGGCGTATTCATATCGCAGTTAATACGTTACTACAGAGCATGTTCTGAGGGCTAAGCGACTTAAGTCTTATTACTCGATATGATGTCTCGTTATCCAGACTTTTAAATGATGTTCTGGACTGATACCGATTCCGATCATTTTACACAGATTTGACACCTTCTGTACTAGGTCACCTACTTGACTTCTCCATATATAAATATATATGTAATTTACACGATTTGACTCTTTCTACTGGGTATATGTGAGGCTGTCGCTAGGAAGCAAGAGATGCTCACTCTCCCCGGCCACCTGATCTCATTCCATCATAGGGGTTTACATATGCTCTGCAAATAGACATTTTTCGTTATTTTCTACTTGGTTTTCATTTTCACTGATTTTGCATGTCCTCTGGTTTCATGATTTTCGAGCTTATAATTTGGATTTATCTGTTATCTTTACACTTAAACTATCAAAACATAATTCAAGGTCTCATAAAGAAAATATGCATCAATCGATTCTAATTATAATGTTGGAATTGTAGTGATGCCCACGTCCGTTTATCGGTGCAAAAGGCAGGTTTATTCTTTTAGCCATTAATTTTCCCTTTACATATCCTTCACTTTTAATTAAAATGAAATATAAAAACATATCATTTTTTAAAATTTATATCACCGGATCCATAGATCGGGAACATTTTGTTTTTGTCATGTTTTTTGTTTGTCTGTCTGTCGTCAACTCAATTAATGAAGCCCTTTCAATTGACACCATGTTCGAAGACCTTTTGACCTTGACAATGACCTTCTCGATAAAAATATATTTTTGACCTTTAGTTTTTTTATGTTTCACATTTAGTACTTCAAATGAAAAAAAGATGACAATAATAACTCATCAAATAAAATATGCTTTCTCCTGAATATATCTATTTTCTTAGATACTGCATGTATAAAAACTAGAGGGATGGCTAATTGTACTGAGACAAACCGGTCCACATTTCCTAAGGGTAACTCAACTCCACCGCCTTTAAAAGAACAAAATGGGTAAGAAAAATGTATAATAAATGTAAGAGCGTTGATACTTTAGTTCAAAACAGGTACAGCTACTCTTTTGTAATCGAATATTTAACGTTATTGTGCTTTTATCTTGACAGATGCTAGATTTGTTCATAAAATTCTATTAAAATGCTGGAGAACTTTGCATTTTTATAAAATCCTGATCGAACAATTATCTGAATTTCATAAAAATCACCACTACTGTTTATTGGGCATTACCATGACATATATTTAAAATTACCAATATGACCAATATAGTAAAAGTTTCCGGTTCAACTTGTTGTATGTCCTTTGAAGTTATTTAACCATGAGGTCACAATTCTAAGATTAACGTCATAATGAAAACTCAGGAAAAGACGTGACATGATTAAAATAAATGGTTTTCAGACATACTAAGTTTTATTGTATCTCTGACGATATATCTATTAGTAATGGGTAGCTGTAATTCCTTATTCTTTTGATCCGAGTTTGGCTATTGTGATTCAATAGTTTATGAATATATACCTTGCTCTGTTGATTACTTTTGATTTCGAACGCAGCAATTTTAAGACTCTACGACATCATATGATTCTACAGAAAACACCTGAATTTATAGCATAACGCCACTATGACTTCCCTCATTCAGTTAAACGGCCGATACTGCAATAAATAATATCGTAAAAAATTGTATGAATAGAAAAAAATTATCCCAATTTTCTCCTATCTTTTATTCGTTATTATATCCATATAAATAGGAATTCCAAGTCAAATTTCTAATTGAAGAAAGAAGAGTGAGAATAATGATAGGTTTTTTTTAGTATAAATACTAGATTTAAAAGGGAATGAAATAAATTGAATGAGAAATTAATAACTTTTAACAAATAAATATGTACGTGCTAAATGATATATAATAATTTCATTATTTAATATTTCAGACCAGAGATGGCCATTGTCATCGTATGTTTGTCACTCCTATCAACTGCATTATTAATTTATGTGTTCATTCACTGCAGAAGAAGAGAAGGAAAGAGAACTCTCGCTTAAAAGGTTTTTTCTGTTTTGCTGAATAAGAAATTATATAGCTTAAACATTAAATGTTTTCACAAGTTAAACATAATTATTTAAATTTACGAATTGTGCCTTGTAGACGTACAAAATCCATGGGAAATAGGATATAAATTATAAACCAAGTGTATCGTATTGCACAAATCAAGAATAATTGTTTACAAATGTGAAATGCTTAACCATTTGAATCATTTAAGACATCAACACAAATACTTATGTGGCTTTATTCATCATTTAAAAATATCAAGATAGTTCACTGTCTAATATATATATATATATCCGATTGCTATTTGGTGATGTTTTAATATATCGTTTTTCTGTGCTTGTCCTTGGTGATTTTTGTCATACAGCTTTGTCAGGTGTCTTAAGATTTCTCTTGTTGACAGCTGATGGCATCAGCAAGACGTCAGTATTGGTACTGTCAAAACTACATGGACAATAAAAAAACCCTTTTGAAACAGAGTTTGAACATCGAAAATCATTCCATGTAAATACATGTATACGTGATTGATTATTATTCTCCTTAAATATTTCATTTATATAAAATCAAGACAAAGTGCCAATATGACTTTCTGTGGTTTTAAAACATATTTGTTGAATTACTATGAGACTGAAAGGTACATGTATCTTAGAAAAGGAGGTGAAGATGAATTTAATAAGCGAAGGTACACTTGGAAAAACTTGTTTGTAGCCTAAACTCTATTATTATCATTATTATTATTATTATTATTATACAATTTGCTCATACTTTAACTATTGTGAACATAATATCTAATTATCACCATTGCATATATCCAACAATATACTTATCGGTATATGTATATATGTATGTGTGTATATATACCGTATATATGTATGTATGTTTTATGTGTATGTTTATGTGTATATGTGTGTGTATATATATGTATACTTCATTACATTACTAGTACTACTTGTCAATTGAATACACTTATATTTCATATGTTGTATAAACAATACATTTCAGTATATGATATATTTGTATAATATATATATACATATATATATATATATATATATATATATATATATATATATATATATATATATATATATATATTTCTATATATACATATATATATGTGTGTGTGTGTGTGTGTGTGTGTGTGTGTGTGTGTGTGTGTGTGTGTGTTTGTTAATATTTTTATTTTTATTTGTATATAAAAATAAATATATATATGTATATATATATATATATATATATATATACTTCATTGCATTACTAGCACTACTTGACAATTGAATACACTTATATTTCATGTATTGCGTAAACAATATACATTTCAGTATATGATACCTTTTTTCTTCCCTTTTAATAATATATTTTTATATTTTAAAGAAAATATTTATGATTCAGTACACTATCTTCAGAATACTTATACATTCAAAATATATGGTTCAGTTACACCATAAACTAAAGTATGTAGAATTGAATAAGATGAGAAATGGATGACAGATAAAATCTGTCAGTGAAAGATGTGTATTGGATGTGTATTGTCTTGTCGTCTATGTTTTGTTGTTATATGTTTATTATATGTTTGTCCTACATGTATTAATAAAAAAAGTACTTTCATGTTTTTCTAAAACAATCTTCAGGTGAACTGAACAACATGCTTATAACGTAATAGTTACGTTATGTTGGAATTTGTACTTATATATATATATATATATATATATATATATATATATATATATATATATATATATATATATATATATATATATATATATATATATATATATATATATATATATATATATATATATATATATATATACTGTTTAACTGAGCTGATGAGCTGAAAGAAAAATATTAATAGTAAAACAATGCAGACAATTCATGAGGTATATCCAGTTTTTCTGGAAAGCCTTACATGTGAATCAAATACCCTTGCTTGTTCCAATGTATATTTTGAAATAGCTCATCAAATACATCTTGTGACAAATCCTTTCATTTCTGATGTTATTAATAAATATTGGAATCATATTATGCTATAATTACTAATAACAGCTGGCATTATTCCGAAAGTTATGTAAACATTACCAAAAAGGACAATATCGTGTATAGTGTCATATTCAGACAAATGTGAACCCCAATAAAATCGAGGTGAGACCAAGTGCCCGGGGGGAATAAGCGTCCCTGGTTGCATGCAGCACCCGTTGCAAAAGTCCTGCATCTTTTTAAGTTGGGCAAGTAAATGCATAAATATCCAGGCAAGACCACGAACTTTAATTATCCTATTCACGGTAAGAATGCTGGTAAAATATGACTGTCAAAATTATTCATCACTTCGGACCAAAGAAATCACTGCCTAAATATGCCCTTTTGGGGTTAGGTACAATATGAACTCATTTATATATTTTGCAGGCACCGTGAAGGCTTTTGGAAAATCATTTCAGCAGATCATTTGGCAAACACATATCTTTCCCTGTCACAGTTTACGTATCTAATAGGCTTGATGACATGTACTATGCCAGTAGAAATTAATACCATGATCCATATACCACATAGAAGAACTTCTGTATGGAAGTTAATAAGCTGGATAGGACATAGCTGCAATTAAGACTGAGGCAAACAAATACGCACATCCTCTCAAAGACGTTCGTATGGTCCCATACTTATATATAATCCTATCTCCGGACACGTTGCTGATCCTACTATAAATGTGGTAGGCTCAAGCGATATTGGATATAAAATGGACAGGGACTTTCTCTAAAGTCTGTAAGAGGATTTTGACAGGCCAGGGGAGCAAATACAAACCCTGTGATGGACCTTGAAACAACATACCTTAGGCTCTTATTGATTGGACAGAAAAGACTTGAACTTTTTCATATGGACTTTATGCAGTTCCTCATGCTCTTATTGATGATTTTGGTCGTATGAGAAATGGAATTCACGACTAATGAAACGATTTGGCGTACTTGACAGATATAGTGATTGTAGATGTCTCTCAGTTGTTTTATCATATTGTCTGGTGATATATGGAGAACTTTCTGATCTATCAAACACATAACTAAATCAAAGAAAGTTATTATTTTCGACAAATATGAAAATCAGCGAAAGATGGTAATAAAAATACGCCGGCGAACTGGTGAAGTTGTCAACAACTATGGACTAACAATAAGCAGCACACTTCCAGAACGTGTTACTGTCATCAAAGACCAAAAACAGACGTCAATTAAGGGGAGTTCATTGTATTTTCGTTTTTGAAGAAAGTGTCATCATAGATTCTACAAAAGATTTCCTCTTTGGTCATGATGAAGCGGACATTACTATGGTTTCATATGTACTTGATGCAACTTACAAATATTGTAAGTATATTACACAACGATATCCAGATGTTTATTAAGTTGGTTTATTGGGTGTATAAAAGTAATGTGTTATGGAAGGATGGAATGGCACTGTTCTCGATGTAGGAGCTGCATGTTTACATCTCAGAATTTACAG
Source organism: Pteria penguin (assembly GCA_035048485.1). Lineage (NCBI taxonomy): Eukaryota > Metazoa > Mollusca > Bivalvia > Pterioida > Pteriidae > Pteria > Pteria penguin. The sequence continues at coordinate 52,325,303 of CM068585.1, read as the reverse complement.
ATGTGATTCAAAGTCAGTGTAAAGCCTATGACAAACAGTGCAATAAGGAGACTTGTGGCTGTCATAAAAATACATTGTCAAGTACTAGCTTTTTCAATTGTGCCGATGGAATAGAATCATACAACCACTTAAATTATCGTGGATAAGGGGAATAAAGGAATGAAGATCATGCAGTCACTGATTCTATTGTAAATGTAAACGTAGTAATGGTCTTTCCAGTCTATATAATGATAAAACGCTTAAAATACAGCCGCTAAAGAATTTCGTACAAAAACCAAACATATGAATAACATCAAAAAGGGTATATACATCAATTTAAGAAAACGAGAATTATGAAAATCAGGTATATAGCAGTAAAACAAACATTGAATCTATTTCCTCATTTGAGTTGGTTAAGAAAGGTCTACGCATGGCTACTTTAAACATATGCCATACATTATACTCAAAGTAGATAAAATACACTTATTTTACAAGAAAGACGCTTGGTAGATACCTAGGGCTTATGTGAAACTTTCGTTAATGATGACATTCCTAGTAAACTCTAAAACATCGATTGTTTTACATATTAGAGAAAACATAGATGCAATGAAGCAGGGGTGGTATTTTTGGATTGAATATTGTTTTACGTCACACCACGAATATTTCACGTATATGCTGACGGCATCTGGCTGATGTATAGCATACAAATTTAGACCTTTGCAACGGACCCATCCAAAGCAGTGAGGGATCTTTTGTGCCACGCCTACCGTGACATGGGACCTCGGGTTTTACTGTCTCATTTGAAAGACAAAATCGGGTGCGCCCAGGGTGGGACTAGAATCTGGGACCTCTAGTTCACGAGCCGAGCACCTTATCCACAAGGCCACACCAGCTTGAGTTTGTTAGATAGTTATTTGTCAAAAAATAGATAAGACTTAGAAGTAGGGTGCATTGAAACAATGTGGCTAGAGATAATAATCCTGTATTACAAGTCATTAGTGCTCTCGAGCATTTAAGAAATGAAATTTTCCCATAATGTTTGTGTTTTACTAGAAAGATATCGTCATGACAACTAAAAAAAAGAATTCAGATATTTAACCCAAAAAAAATTATAATAAGAACAATAATGATAATAAAATAAGGATTTTATGGCTACTTGAAATTTCCATGAAATGGCTTATTTTCCATTGAAAATGGTCCAAAAACATGAAAATATGTGTCACAGTTGTATAGCTGTCATGTAATATTGTCCACAACTGTATTTTCAATCTCATGACTATGTCTCTTATATACACCAAACCTAAATTTTAATCAATAAGGTGCAAAATAAGTATAAAATCGATGAAATTGCTACTAGACACTAATACAAACTCACAAGAGTCATCTCCCGTAACAACACAAAATAATGAATGTTTCATCTTGTTTGACTTTTTTGTGTTTTCCTATAGTGTTTGATAGTTGGTATATTTCAATAAAAGAGGCAAATCAACACAGTTGCATTTTTGTCCACAGTAGTACATATATGTAACTGACTATAAAGATGCCCAATCACCTCACCTCATCATGTTGACTTATTGCCTTGGTTTAGTTGCTTTCTTTGCATACAAAGAGCAAAACAATAGCAGATTATATTTGGTTTCGTCTTATATCACTGTTTCAAAAAGAATATATAATTTTGATGAGTAAATGCTATTTCATGTGGAATAAATTATATTGTGCAATCACATGTATCATTATTGATACGAACTTACATTTCTGAATTCATTTTTTAAATTTTCCATTGCATAACTTTAGTACATAAAAACACACACAAATACATCAACGTCATTTTTATTTAATTTATCTTCTTAACATAATTGTTATCATTATGAAATGACAAAGTTTGTGATTAGTAAATAAAATACCTAGGTGAGCATAATCCTCTTTAGGGAAAGATAGCTATAAGAAAAATAGAATTATTTGGATTGCATTTTACAATTACATAAGAGTTACAATTGTAACTATTCATTACAAATATAAATGATTTCCGTCTTTTTTTCTTTTTCTTAAACTCTGACATATTCTACCTTATTTAAGCCTTCACAAAGTTTGCCAAATGCTGAGAAACAGTAAAACATTTATTTTTTATGACTTCATAATTAGTGTTACCTTTTGTAAATCCACTGTAACTTCAATAAACGGGTTCAAAACATATTTCTAGAGAATAGTATACATGCAATTATAGTAACATCATATTCAGAGTACAGATTTTAATAAAATATGTGAATCATTGATATCCCGTTTTATCTGGAGTTATCAAATGTATATCTGTTGTATGTTTAACATGAGTTTAAAGGTAAGAAACTTATTCTGTGATTAAGAAATTCTCAATGTAAACGTTTGTTCTTTCCCAAAGACAAAACTTTAGTTGCCTCATATCATTCTAGGCACATAAAATGAAAATCAAGACAACACAAGACACTCTTAACATTTCAACTGAAAGTTAATTCCATAACGATTGTGCAAACCTCCAGTCACAGGCAGGTCACCATTTTGGCAGTCTTCATGCAGTTGAAAGCCGGGTCCGGCGCCATAAACTGAGAATATACATGTACTTAAGTCAAAATTTCATATTCTTCTTCTTCAATGAATTAATAACTGGAATTTCGATTTTATTTAGTGTTATTCTATTGATAAATAGAATTAAATCAATTTGCATGAGAATTTATTTGAACGTTTGACAATAGAATAGGTTAAAATGAAATATTTGACTTAAGTATATTTTCAGTTTATGGCGCTGGACCCCCGTGTAGCCAAATGGATAAGGTGCCCGGGTTCGACTAGCGCCCTGGACACACCGGTGTTTTGTCTTTAGGATGAGACAGTAAAAATCGTGATGCCATGTCACGGTAGATTGGGCACGTAAAGATCCTTCAATGCTTCGGGTTGGTCCGTTGCAAAGGTCTTAATTTGTAAGCAATGCAGCAGGCAGACGCCGTCACCATATACGTGAAATACTCGTTGAGTGACGTAAAACAGTAATCAATCAGTCAACTAGTTGATATACATACACTGGTCGTCTTTGTACTCAATATTATATCATGATGGAAATCCAGGTACAATAGACAACACTCTACCCCTGTAAACTCTATCTGTAAATTGGTGGTCCACAGTTTTCCAAACAAGCAACACACCGGTATTTGATGTATTCTCAATTGCTGGTCCTATCCTAGATTCATTCATCAGACGGCAGAAATTTCCTGACAGCTGTTCTACTGATTGTTTTATCACCTTCCGAGAAGAGGAAAAATTCCTCTCAATAGCCATTTGTCGAAGGACATTTTTGCGGAAACTTAGCTGTGCCTTTAAGGCGGCTTTGATCTGCTCCGAAGTATTGCTTATTTCTAAAAGATGTTGCTTCACATCCTCCTCTGATTTCCAGAGTCCATAGTAGAGTACACTATCTGTTTAAGATTTTTCCTGTTTTAAAATTCGCAACCTCTTCTCTTTGACCTCCTCTTCTTTCTTTTTCAAAACTTCAAAACGTTCCTTTTGTATCATTCGGATTTCACGTCCTTCTTCTTTTCTTATTTCCTCTAAAAGGGGATCTCTTTCTTTTTCTGGTAAGTTATCCAACCATGTACATGTTTTATTGTGGAGAAACAAGATATATGTCTCGTTGCATAGATCACTAGAATATGGTAGAAATTTCATGAATCGTACCAATTGTCCAAGGACATATTATGGCAACTTATGTTGTAAAGCACTTTTGGTTTCCTCTTCAAGCTCAGGGTTGGTTAAAAACTATTTCCCTCCAGGCAAATGGTCTGAGGCTTGTCTCTCAAGTATAGTAAGCATGGCATTAAACAGATAATAAAGAATTTCCACAAGCATAGTTTCTGTTGCATCTGGTTCGAATTATTCATCGCTTTCTCTGTCATCTTCCCCACCACCTTCCAAATCAAGTTTTCAGGTTTCCCGTAATGACGTCATTGCTGTCATCTTTTGCCTCCTTGAGAAAAGCATGGAGATTTCCAAATATGTTGTACAAGGTTAACATGTGGCTGTTATCTTCCATCTTTCTCCGAGGTTGGCCAGTAACAGATTTAGAAATAATTCTCAGAGCTCTACATCATGCAATATACACTTGGTTTGTGATATCGGTTAATACGGATTTCAAAAGTATGTTTCAACACCCATGAATATCTGTTAAAAATTCTGTGATAAGAATCCTGTAATGATAAACAGTATAACCAAGAACGAAAATATGTCAAATCTGTTGTGTTTGTAACCGATGAACGTTAGTGTTTTTTATTTCATTGTGTCATGAATATACTGTGAAGTCCATGGACCCCACTCTTTTCATCAACACCTTCGCAAAAGCTTTACTGCAAGTCCGAGTCATTCCAATAATCCCACATTCACCTGTCCTTCTTCAGTAATTTTGTATTGACCAGTCAGCTTCAAACATTCAAAATTTTTCATCGATTCAGAACAAATATCCGCGAAATTGACAAGCATGAACAATCATGAAATCAAGAAATTATTCAGTCTTTCACACACAGAATTTTCATCCTTGGAGAGAAAATTTCAGTTTTCAACAAATTTAGATTGAATATCGAAATTCTTGAAGGAGCTGGTGGATATTTTTCTGTCGCTGCACGATCAGACATGTCTTTTTTTATGTTCTGTATCATTTGCATACCAGTTTCACTTCCTTTATTTTCAGCACTACTGGTAAACATACTACTAATATCACCCAAAATATCCTTGAATGTTTCTAAAACAGCTGCTGATCTCTTGCAGCTCATCTCCCTTAACCCTTACTGGTTTTGTTTTCATCAGTAACCGCAAAAACTTCGTAATTCCTTCCATATTCTCATCATAATTCTCATCACTGTATAGTGTCAGATTTACAGTTTCTGTACTTGTCGTTAGTTGCTTTGTTGACAAGGAGACTCTCCTGTCTCCCATCCTATCGACTGTGTGTCGACTAGGTTATCTGTTAGGTGTACAGTTGCTTAGTTTACAAACTTACAGCCTTTCTCTTGCCCGAAGAATCCTGTATGTCTTTGTTCTTATTGCCAGAATTACAAGATCTACCTAAGCAATTTTTTAACCAAATTGAGTTTTTCAATCGGGTCATTAGCACATTCTTTTGTGACTTTAAACAAGTCAATAATTACTTCAACTGCGATTTGTTTTTCTCTTGTGGAGGTGCCTAATTTTCCAGATATTCAGACTTCTTTTGTGATTCCTAGTTTATTCATTTTTGTCTCTCTCTCAGTTTTGTTAGTTCTTCTTCACGCTTTTCAACTTTATGTTTTAGTTCAGCATTTTCTGCTTTCAAATAGTAACAGGGCTCCATTTTCCTTCCCCAAATTAGCAAATGTAACCTAGTGAAAAAAAGTAGTAATATGGATTGCTTTTAAGTATAGTGATGATGGTATATTAAAGAACACGTCTTTATTACTAATGCTGCTCTGTAGATTTTTATTATCCATGTAAACAATGTAAATTTCCCAAAGGACATATGTGGCATGCGACACCTTTTGACAGTATGACTATCAGACAGAAAGACAGACATGGAACAAAGTGATTCCTATGTGTTGCTTCGTTAAATGCAGACAACATAAAATTTGCTGCCTAAATATTACTTCATAATATGTTACTTCATATACTGAAATAACTTGTAACAAACTGACCATGTAAGTGTTACTATGCTTTGTGCCTGACTAAAATGCTTACTGCTGGTTTTCTGACCACCAAAACAGGACTTGATCTTGGTGTCATTGATCCAAAGTTCAAGTCCGAGAATGATGTCGTCGAGGCCTAGGACGCTTGGCTCCACACCTGTATGCTTAAGGTGGAGTGTCACATGTGATAATATTTTCCCCACTCACCGGGTCACTGAACAATATTACCGACAGAAACAAATAATTTACAAATCTCTCATAATTTGGTTACTATGGAAATGTGCCTCAGAGATGAATAAGGAACTTGTAAATTTCCAATACATATGTATTTATCTAAACGCAACAAGATGTGTCCATGTAATGTTCCCTGGTAGCAACGAAAGAATTTGAAAAAAAAGTTTAAACTTAAGGTGAATAATTTACAGGAAATTTATGAATCTAACACTAGGTGAGTTTCCCTTGCATCGAAATCCCATTCCCCCTGCGCTTTTGGCTGGGTCTCTCCTTTCACATGTCACTGCTATATATATATATATATATATATATATATATATATATATATATATATATATATATATATATTGTTTAACTGAGTTGAAAGAAAAATATTTATAGTAAAACAATGCGGATAATTCATATATCCAATTTTCGCAAATACCCCTGCTTCTTAAAATGTATACCCGCTAAATGTTATAGGACAATTATTTGAATGTTTTGGGTCGGGTGGAATGGAGGGGGGTGGTTAGGGAGATAAAGTAATGCATACTGTAATTTATACTTTATTTCCATCCAACATATCACAATGAGTTTAGTTACAGGGTTTTATGCATTGCACAGAAAGTTATTCATTTGACGAATCATACCATTTGTATACGCAGAATGGGCGATGTTCAAGACACTGCCCCTTCTCCAATTCCACAATTTTATAGTATCACCATTCCAATGTAATGGCATGTAATTAAGTGAATAGCATTGGTTTTATCAATATTTTCAGTGTTGTACAGAAAGAACTGCCAAACAACTGCTTTGATTGTTATTGAGTGTCACTTACCCAGACATTGAAAAGTCAGAAAAATTTCTGGAGATAACGACTTGTGAAGCTGTGTATTTCATGATCATGTAGTTTGAAATTTTACAAAATAAACCTGTTTTAATATTTATCCAGTGATAATTCTTCCTAAGGGAAATAAAAGCGCCGAACGATAGAACTGCAATCCCTGTCACTGTTCAATAGGGTTACCCTGCTCCAAATGGGACCTGAATTCAGTGCATGTGATGTTTACTAATTCGTACAAGAGACGGGGGTTCTTATGCAGTATATTTTAGCTTAGCTGTTACTCGGGCACCTTTTTTTATGGGCAAACATCTAAAATGGCCGCCAAATGACTTGGTAACCAATAATATTGGTAACTTTGAAATAGCTCATCAAATACATCTTGTGACACATCTTTTCATACGTTTCGAGGTCAAAAATGCATTCCTGATATTATTCATAAATATTGAAATCATACTTTGCTATAATTGTTAATGATAATTGCCGTTATTCGCAAATGTATGTAAACATTACCAAAAAGGACAATATCGTGTATAGTGTCATATTCAAACAAATGTGAACCCCGATAAAATCAAGGTCAGACCAAGTGCCCGGGAGGAGTAAGCGTCGCTGATTGCATGCAACACCAGTCGCAAAAGTCCTGCAACATCTTTTAAAGTTGAGCAAGTTTAAGTATAAATATACACATATGAACACATGAAGGAGGCAAGACCACGAAGTTTAATTATCCTATTCACGGTAAGAATGCTTGTAAAATATGACTGTCAAAATTATTCATCATTCCGGACCAAAGAAATAACTGCTTCAATATGCCCTATTGGGGTTAGCTATACAAAAGTCTGCTCAACAAACAAGTCACAAAAGAGGTATGGAATGGTTTTAGAGTTAAAGCGAAGACGAAAACGTCATCGAGTGCAATAAGCAGAGATCGAAATGATGCCAAACTAGTTGCCACTATTTACAAATTTGGCCAATTTATGAAGCCCCTCCTTCGCATCCAGACACAATTTTGACCATTCTCTTACATGCAAACTGCATTCCTTAATATGGGGATGACTAAAGTCCACTTGTGTATAGATATGTAGTTTTATGCTGCTATAAATTAGGTGTGTTAGTACTTGGCAGAACAATCAATAATGCGATCGTCAAGATGGGATAAATATTATACTCGATTTTGAGTGGTATATCCAAATTGATGAAGGAATCTGGCCCTGAGTCCTATGTGACTATAGCATATGGTGGCTTATTCGGAATATTCAATGGGAAGTAGTCCAGGGTAAAAGCCATTCGAACTTTCCGAAATGTATGGACTGCTCTCCTTCAAAGGTGTTTAGCAGATGGAGAGAGAACATTTGAAGACTTATACGAATATATGGCAGTTTGGTTGTTTGAGAAATGGAAGTCACGACTAATGAAAAGATTTGGCGTACTTGACAGATATAGTGAATGTAGATGTCTCTCACTTTTTTTATCATATTGTCTGGTGTTATGGTGGAGAACTTTCTGATCTAGGAAATACCTAACAGAATCAAAGAAAGAAATTATTTTCGACAAATATGAAAATCAGCGAAAGATGGTGATAAAAAAAAAACGCGTGCGAACTGGTGAAGTTGTCAACAACAGACGTCAATTAAGAAGAGTTCATTGTATTTTTGTTTTTGAAGAAAGTGTCATCAAAGATTCTACAGGAGATTTCCTCTGCGGTCATGATGAAGCGAACATTACTATGGTTTCATATGTACTTGATGCTGCTTACAAAAATTGTAAGAATATTCCCCAATGATATCCAGATATTTGGGTTACTTGGTGTATAAAAGTAATGTGTCATGAAAAGAAAACGGAAAAAATGGAATGGCACTGTTATCGATGTAGGAGCTACATGTCTATCTCTTCGAATTTACAGATGTGATTGATTGTCAGTGTAAAGCCTATAACAAACAGTGCAATAGGAAGACTTGTGGCTGTCATAAAAATACATTTGCAATTGTGCCGATGGAATTGAATCATACAACCACTCAAATTATCATGGATGCGGAGAATGAAGGATTGAAGATTATGCAATCACTGACTCAATTGTCACCGAGGATAAGACTTATCGTGAGGACTCTGGAAACGAAAATGCCCTAGAAATGTCATATGTTGATGAGTGAGTCTGAATACCTAAAGCTCTATAGTTTATGTATAAATAATCTTGATCACAAATCAAATTTCCTTTCACTATGTACACAATTTCTTTCTTTTTTTTCTGTTATTGTGTCAGTAAAAAAGTTGCCCAAGTTTGCGCGTGTGGCAACTAAGCTGAAATTGTTCTTGGATCTCCTTTGAGGAATATATGCAAAAAAGAAGTCAAAGGAAAGAATATTTCTAGGTTGAGAAATTTTTAATTCGACTATATATGTACTTCCAATAACTTCATATAAATAATAGATCTGCGCAAAATTCTGTAAAGCCAAAGTCTTTGGTGGATATTTTTTTATTTATTTTTTATTATTCAAATACACTAGAAAAATACAATAGAAAACACACATCACGAACATATTTACTAGATGTCGCCTCGGGCCCAGCTGGACATTACTATTGCCACATTATTCACTTTCTTTTCTTTGAGCATTCTCAATAGTCTTCTACCTGCACCATGCTCATTATCGTCGCGATATCCTTCCTCCTCACCAAACTTAAACACTAAGATATTGTGATCTGCTTTCGCTCATTAGACACTATTTTCGTGTACAAGTCCCGAATTTTGTTTATGTTCTGAACGATCTTTCCATTTCCTTTGAATTTATTCTTTGACTCAATCACACTTTTATTTCATCAAGTTTTTCTTTTTCGCTGTTATCTATGAGTAACACACTTCCGCTCTTCGTGTGCTGACCTTGTCCTTGTGCACTGACCTGAGTTCTAGCACAAGACGAGTTCCCACAAATTTCGTTTTTATTGAATTTTCCCGATATTTCACACTCGCATCCTGTAGCAACCTTCTTTCTTCTGCAACCTCGGGAGGGAATTGTGGGGAGATAGTAACGGCTACTCGTCTGCCTGTTTTCCTTACTTCTTTCTGTGCGGATAGGATCATTTATATGTTCTTCAAAATTTTATATCAATAAATTTTCGCGCATAGATGTGCTTTTTAGATCAGTGAATTGGCGTCCCTGGATTTCTATCTTCCTGTCCATTTTTATCCCAATTGACTTTAGTAGTGCAATTTCATTTCGTTAACTTCTGTTGTCATCTTTAGTGATTTGATTTCGGCGTCATTATACTCAGTGAATTCAGCTATTTCACGCACTTTACAATCAATGTCATCGTGGCCCCAGAGATCTGCCATGATGTCCGAAACGATCTGCCCCAGGCTATCTAACTTTGGCAGTTTCTTGTTAATATTGACCAGGCTGTCCTGTATGCTCGAGAATTGGTGTTGAGTAGTACTCAGTTCTCCGTGCTGATCGTTTTCTATGGTTTTAAGTTCCTGTGTACCTGTATCGGATCCCCGCCTCGTAGAAACTATGTATGATTTTTGCGCTGCCATTTTCAGGTCTTTGGTGGATAATTTTAACGTACAGTTTGATGGCAAGACTTATCAGCAAATAGTTAGGGTCCTATGGGCACCAACTGCACACCTCTTGTACCTCTTTATATTGCTAAACGTTTTGATCAGATTGATAAATTCAATGATAAATCTAAATATCTTAACGACATCTTAATTATAAACCTGAGTGTAAAAGATATATACCTGAAATATACCCACCAAAAATTCAATTAAACAAAGCTAATATTTGTGATACAGAAACACCTATCTTGGTGATAATGAAATAATACTGGAGTTTTCAATATAGTTTATCTTAAGGAACCCCCGCCATTTTGGATAACTGGGTTAATGCCTTTGACCTTGCAGAAAGTATTACACTACCTTCTGGGGTTACTGACAAACACACCTATTGACTTGGTATATACAAATTTGCCTATGTACCAATTATGGCTATGTCCGATTACTATCCTATTTCTTTTACAAGTGGTTCTAACAACGTCAAGCATAAGAAGTAATAAACGAAGAAATCACATACAGTGATAAAATACCCTGGCTTTAAAAGATTTATAAAAAATTACTTTCTTAATGATCTCACTTAAGACAACTTCAATTGTATATTTTGTTCAAATGAAGCCTTATATAAACTATATAAACTTATTTTCAATAACATAGACAAACATGCTGAAATAAATACTAAACGTACTAAAACCTAATTGCTTTTCTCCTGAAATTAATATAGCAAGAAAAAAAACCCCGCTATTATTCCCGTAAAAAGAAAGGAATCAATAAATCAAGACATTGCACAAAATCAAGTTAAAAAATAATACGACCTGCTAATAAAAACTATTACAAGTCTAATATCGAAAGAAATATAAATGGTAAAGATACATAGAAAATGGTGAAGAAACTAAATAATAAATCAAACTCCCAAATGGCAACTACTATATCATAGAATGGCAAAATATCAGACGACCCCGTTGCAATTTCAAATATGCTTAATGGGTTTTTTTCTCGAATTTGTCGAAATATTTAATACCTACAGGTTGCGAACAAACTCTATCACTAGAAAAGTTATCGCTTTATATTGATACAGAACTCGCAGTAGTACATGCAACATGTCTTGGAAGAATATGTATTGAATGTTACATTAAATACAGCGAAATCAGCATGGATAGACTTGTTAGGTCGAAAATTACTCAAACTAGCAGTCCCTGTATCATAACTAATCTTGTAAACACGAGTACTGATTAAGGAATTGAACCTGATGATTTAAAATTGGCAAGAATAACACCAATATATAAAAGAGAAAACAAGACTTGTCCAGGAAACCATCGTCCTATTAGCATATTACCAACTCTATCAAATCTGTTTGAAAAACATACAGAGGGCCTAATTAAAACTCACTGGAGGACTTTGATCTTTAACAGAAAAAAAACCCAATCCCATTTTAGATAAAATCATTCATGTGTAACGACACTTAATAAATTAACTGAGAAATGGATAGAGGAAATGGACAACGGAAACCTAACTGTCACGGTCTTCCTTAATTTTAGTTGATTGATTAAATAATGTCTTACCTCGCTCTATGATTATTTCGCTTATATACTGACGGCATCTGCCTGATGCATTTCGCAGAAATTTGACCATTGCAAAGGAGCCACCCGAAACATGATATGAGACTTCGGTTTTTACTATCCACTGTGGTACATTGTTAGTGCCATTGTCGTTTGACATCAGTTACATTCGTATTTTTCATTAGGAAGAATGAAGAAATATTTACCACTCCCCAACTTAAAATTATAATGCATACATTCCTTCAGTCACCGATTACTGTCTTACTATATGGGAACTGCTTCGAAGACTTAATTAGAAAGAATATACAAACTTCAGAAACAGGCGGGGAGATTAATCACAGATATGTCCTTCGATTCTCCATCTATGCCACTTTTTTCACGGATTAAATTGGCTGACCATTTTTGAAATTGTTTGATTGATTTGTTATTGTCCTAATTCACTCCAAGGCTATTTCACGTATATAGCGACGGCATCTGCCTGATGCATTGCACAGAAATTTCTACTTTTGCAACGGACCCACTCGAAGCAGTGAGAGATCTTTTACGTGCCACACCGGTGTACTACTATGTATGAGAAATTTAAATTAATAAAGCATTACTTGTACACTTGTACATTTTGAGATATAGTCAATGAAAACAATCTGGTTTGTGTGCACTCTGACCTTGACCATGTAGATATTATCTTGGTTCATTTCCTTGGATCATTGTCAATAAATGTGTAAAATAATCTTCCAACAACGTAACAGGCAGAAATTATGGTCCAGACAAGAATTCTAGATATGCGTGCACTGTGACATTGACATTATAGATATCACCTTGATTCATGGTCATGACACACTCTTAGGTCATGGACAACAATTGTGTACAATATTATCTCCATCCAAATTAAAAGTAAAACGTTATGACTCGGACAAAAATTCTGGCTATATATGCACTGTGACATTGACCTTGGATGTATGACCTTGGTTCAAGGTCACGACACACGCTTTGGTTATAAACAGCATTTTTGTATAATATAATCTTCCAGTAAGGTAACAGGAAGAAGCTAAATCCCGGACATTATTCTTGCTATGTGTGCACCGTGACGTTGACCTTGTCGACATCACCTTGGTCTAAGTTCATGACACGGACTTAGGTCATGGACAACAGTTGTGTAAAATAGTATCTCCATCCATATTAAAAGGAAGAAGTTACGACTCGGACAAGAATTCTAGCTATGTGTGCACTATGATCTTGACGTTGTAGATATTACCTTGGATCTAGGTCTTGACACACCATTAGGTCATGAACAGCAATTGTGTAAAATATTATCTCTCTCCAACGGAAGAGGACGGAGTTATGGTCCGGACAAGTTTCATCGACAGACAAACGGACAGACACACAGACGGACAACATGCTTCGTGCAATGTGATGCACATCCTGCGGTCATGGACGACAATATTATGCAGATCTAATCGGGCAATAAGTTATGGCATGTACAAGGGTTTTGACCATGTGTGCACTGTGGCCTTGACCTTTCAGATATGATCTTGAATGATTCAAGATCATGACACAACCTTTGGACATGCACAACAATTGTGTGAAATATTATCCAAATCTAGGCCGGCAGTAAGTAGTTGTGACCTGGACAAGGATTTTGACCATGCATACACTTTGACCTTGAAGATACGATCTTTATCGTCAAGGACAACAATTGTGTGAAATATTACAATAATGCAAATTGGCAGTAGGAAGTTATGGCCCGGACAATTCTTTGCTATGTATGCACTATGACCTTGAAGATATGAAATATATGACCTTGGGTCATGTCATGACATATCATTGAGCGATGTACAACAATTGTGTGAAATATACAGATTCGTCTAGGGTAAGATGTAATGGCTAAAACAATCATTTTTGCTATGAGTAAACTGTGACCTTAACATTGAAGATCCAAGTCAAGGTCATGACACAACCCTGAGTCAAGTACAATAATTGTGTGAAATATTATCCAGATCCGACCAGGGGGTCCCAGACAATTGTGAACAAAGGGACTGAGAGGATGATATACTCCTGAAAACAAATTTTCAAGTAATCTTACGAAACGTTCTTATTCTAATTTCCTGTAATCATCTAACGTAGTTTATGTAATTGAGAGCACATTGTGTGGAATGATATATGTCGGCGAGACCAAATGCCAACTGCGGAGTAGAATGTCTGGTCATAGATTAAATACAAATAATGGCGGAATCATCTTCCTTATCGCCATATTAATCAACCAGAGAAAATATAACATCCTACCAATTAGATTGCATACGACAATTGGGTACAGGTGCACCATATGGTTGTAATGACCATATTGATAGTATTGGGAATCTGACAAGTCCTGAATGTCAGTCAGTAAGTGTCATGCGCTTGTTTGATTATACGTCAAGAAGACGTCGAAAGAATAGAAGACAAAAATATAGCAGACCTGAAATCCATAACGCCCCCTTCGATGGCCTTCTACCATTTATCAATCAAATTTTAGGTGCTCATGATATTCGAACAAAGCTTTATTCGCAACATTTACAAAAGCTACACGAGTTGTACGAATCCACGAGAAACTTACATGTCACTGAATCTCGTACTGCAGAATATCGACCTCAAGGTATTATGATTGACATCACTAGTAACAGACTATATCAAGCCGTCCATTCAGTCACAGCTGTGCATGGTAATGAGAAGCGGCCCTTTTCTTAATGTATGTTTTGCAAATAAGGGAATAGACACACTTAAGCTTAGTACCATTTTAAATCATAAGTCTGTTAAATATAATATTTCTTCATACTTAATTATGAGGGAGTCGCCTTGTATTTCCTATAAACATTTACCGACAGTTGCTTCCAAAATCTTCGACTATGAGCAAAATTTGAAATGTGTAGACCCGAAAGACTTTCATAACCCTATGGAGTGTTCATGTTCCTCGGCGGAGTTTAAATATAATCCACTTCGTCATGATGAGATCTCCTTATTGTTCGCGATGAAATATTTAGAGGTCTTTAAAGTAAAGGCCCAAATATAGATAGCCACATTCATTCAGCGCTCCGGCATTGTTACCTGCTTATACCTTATTGGACCTTGTAGTTTTAAGCATAATTTGTAGTTTTATTTTTGTTGTTAATTTGTAAAATTGTTAAATATTTTGATTTTTTGTGATATTTGTTGGCTTTACCAAAGGGTTTATTTCAGACCGTAACAGTACGTGCATGTTCTGCTTTCACGTTTTACTTGTAATATTAGTATATCTGTTACTGCTAGGATTATATTTGTTAGCAGATGTACTAGAAAGTAATTATGAGAGTTAGCTGCAATATTATTAACATTATCATTACACTAAGTATTCAAACATTACAAGCGGACGTGTGGTCTAAAATAGATAAATATAAGGAAATAAACGTGTAACTTTTCATTGTTTGCACAATGAGGCGCGAATAAAATGCCTGTTAAGTATGTATATGGATCTATGATACTTGAGTTATTAACTTTTAAACAGAAACAAGTGGGACGATAATATAATGCACATCGGTAATTTGTCTGATGCTTATTATGAATTTTATAATTTTTGTGTATACGCCGTATGGTCTGCTGCACTATTGTATGTATTGATAAATACCTTAGGTGAATTGAGCTGTTGCATTCACCTCCCTTCAACAGAACTTCAACATTCAAAGTCCAGAATTTTATATTACAGTTTTGGTCCAGACTAGTCGCATTGTTTAGCCGAAGGATAACTTTGTTAAATTAAATAAAAAAAATAACAAAAAAAAAAAAACCACACACACACACACAGACACATTTAACACCCTTTTTATGCTTCCTTCACGATTCATGTATGCTATCAAGTTAAATACCAGGAATAAACTACTCTTACAAACTGGAATTTAACTCCAACTTTCGCCAACATCCTTTTGGTATGCCAATTAGATGTCACCGCGCTAAATTCTTCTACGGCGCTTGCAAATTCCTTCTCTAACAAGGTCAGTGGCTTCTTGCTGAATCTGCTAGGTTACAATTTCAGACATAGGAGGTACAATCCAGTTAGGAACATTTTTTGCGTGTTAAATTATATCATTATTTTTTTAATTCGTGTGCCTATTTAAATTTGATTCCTCTACTTCAAGGGGTTTTTTTTCTTTCACTTTAGTGTACGAAAAAAATTCTTTTCTCTTCCAAGATTCACTTTATTCAAGATCAAAACAGGTAAACCTACATTGTATTACACCTTTAATTATGAAATATTTATTCATTTAATTCAATAAAACGATAGACTGTTTATTTAAGCGATTATCAGAAATATTGTCCGATCATAGTGCTAATTTGATAATAAAAACTGTAAGTAACAAAATAACGTTTTTGTCATCATTTGCATACCCTTATCTATTAAACTGCAATTTTATTGGTTACTCTTAGTCATTCTCTCACACACTTACTGGAATTCCCTTTTTAGGTCAGATACTTAATTGTTACGGTACTAAGCAGCTATCCCTATGAAGTAAATTTCATTAAAAGTCATTTCTTTTACTATATGACTGTATCAGTTTATTGAATTAATTATTCCTTGTTTCACACATATTCGCACAGGTCAGCAATTCCGCTCTTAACAAAATAAATATCTCCGATGTACCTATTACTAGGATAATGGCCCTCACCATATACATGAAATATTCGTGGTGTGACGTTAAACAAAAATCAATCAAATACTGGAATAATGATGTAAAATCTATAATTAATTAAGCAATGAAAGATGCACAGTTCTTCTCATTGAAACGTAATGGTCCGGATAACAACATATTGTCGACTGAATTTCGATAAATCTGTAGAGAATTTAGTGAAAAGTAAAGCTGCCGCACAAGCGTTTAGAAATACCTGACGCCGCTTTTAACAAAGGCGTCGATTAGCTATTAACATGATGAAGGATGAAGGACTTTTATTTTATCTGTTCATTATTCAGTTTTCTTATTTGGGAAGTATTCTTTAGATGTTTTGTTAAAATATCGAAGGAATATAATTGTAAGCGTATCCAAGGGCAACTAGCCCCACTAGTCCGAAGAGTTACCAGTCCGACAGTGCACTTTAGATCTTCATTAGACCGGCCGAAAATGAATCGAACCGACTACGATATAAGACAGAGATGAAGGGATTTTCGGATGGCATACCGGATACGTGGGATATTTCAAATTGAATATTTTTGCCTTTTTACTCATACGCAACTTGGCTCTCCTTGTTGTGGATTGTAGGGCGACTACCTGCATCTGCAGTGACAATTATCAAGTGATAGTAAGAAGAAAGTTTACTGACTCAGTCATATGACGGAAGTCACCACGGAAATATACCCATGAAGATATCTCAAAAACATTCGATTATAGTGTAGTTATGATATTCACTTACGACGGTCATTTAATATAAAAATAATCAATGAAATGATGTGTTTTACGGGCCCACTTTCAGGTCTCTTTTCACGCGATTAAGAAAAAAAAATTGTTAGGTATACCGTTTGTTACTAACCTACCACAGAACTATAGAGGGTCAGTAAAATCCAAGTCTTCATTCCGATGGAAGGGCGATCTTTTTACATGTTGTACGATTTATTTTATGTCATTGTAAACATGATTGTCAGTAAATACAAAATTAAAATTTACAAGTGATGTTAAAGTTTTTCCTCGTCACTATTGTGTCCCTCAGTTTTTGATTTCTTCATAAACACCATTTTCCTGGATATCTTCAATAGTAATCACATGCGGTTGTATGGCATTCTCAATACTTGTCTCACGGCACTTCATTTTCCGTTTAATTAAATATGTGAACACACAGCTAAGTAACTCAACATTAGAATATGTAACAGCGTTTTCGATTTTCTGTAACCTAATCAAGGGGTGGGTTTTCTTGTTTTATAGAATAACAAGATTGGTGGTGACTATTGATCTATGGGAACAATTTGGAATGAAAAAAATATATGATATTATACTGTGGCATTACAAACTATTTCGTTCATTTCGGTGCTACATGAACATAAGTAAGAAAAAACCAGAGTCCAAATGCAAACTGAAAGCCAAAGCTTGATTGAAGAGAATAAAACGTGAGGCTTTAATTTTTGACTCTCCAGGTCCTAGCTAAGCAAGTTGCTGAATAATTAATGACATTTCTGTCGTTTTAAATGAAGGCCATCTTGTATGAAACGGAACGATGTCCTATTAACCTCATAATGCAATCGTTGCAAAAAAGTTTGCAATTATGTTGTGTGATCATTTTACATGAGGTTATTTAATAATAATATATGCTTGCATGTGAGTTTAACAGTAAAGGCGTACGATAAATTACGGATTTAAATATAATGAATGAATTGCTTATTGTATCAAATATATAATTTTCGTATTTTTTGTAGAGAGACGTACCTTTTTATCCGTAAAACGTATGCGACTACACACACAGTCAACACTAGGAAAAAGAAAACAACAGATCCTACAAAAATAATGGAAATTTATTGAAAAATATGTTTACGTGTAAAAGAATATGTGTGTCAGCAAATAGTTTGCCACATGCTTTTTATGTCAGTGAAATATTTTAATGCTTCAGCGAAGTAATACATTACGGTATTCACGGGAATGTTAAAAAGCAATCATAATAATATCTTATAGCTTAGCGTTATCTGATAGCTTTACAGCAACATCCACATTATTAGTGTGATAAAAAGAGCAATGCCTAGCGTGGCTTAATACGCCCGCCGCTTACTTTGGACGGATAAATGTGAACATATGGTTTTATTACCCCCCCCCCCCTCCCCGAACTTGGGTCTCTTTGGTAATACTTTTATGAAATATTGAACTCCAAAAGGTGGCTTCCCCTACACTATTTACGCATTCTGTATAAGTTTCATGAAAAACAATTGACGTTTATTTAAGTCATCGTGTTACATAGCATCTCCATAGCATCTTATCATAGTGAAAATCCAAGTTGCATAACTCAATAATAACAAAACAGAATTTGCTCAAAATCAAAAGGCCGCTTTCCCTATCCTATTTAAGCATTCTGTATTTGTTTTATGAAAAACAGTTGACATTTACTAAAGCTATTGCGTTCCATATCATCTTACTATAGCAAAAATAAAATCCAAGTCCCATAATTCTGGAACGACGAAACGGAATTTGCTCAAAAAGGTGGTTTCCTCTACATTATCGAAGACATTGTGTATGAGTGTCATGAAAAAAAAAAAGAAAAAACAAAAAACAAAAAACTGACGTTTGTAAAAGTTATCGTGTTCTATAGCATCTTTTCATGGTAAAAATTTAATCCAAGTCCCATAACTTCGGAACGACAATATGGAATTTGCTCAAAATCGAAAGGCGGCTTCCTCTACATTATCGAAGCATTCTGTATGAGTTTTATGAAAAACAAAAACAAAAAACAAAAAAACTGACGTTTAAGTTATCGTGTTCCATAGCATCTTTTCATAGTAAAAATTAAATCCAAGTCCCATAACTTCGGAACGACAATATGGAATTTGCTCAAAATCGAAAAGCGGTTTTCTCTTCATTATCGAAGCATTTTGTATGAGTTTAATGAAAAACAACTGACGTTTATTTAACTTATCGCGTTCCATAGTATTTTTTAATGTAAAAATTAAATCCAAGTCCCATAACTCCGGAATGACAGAACGAAGTTTGCTCAGAATCGAAAGGCGGCTTCCTCTATACCATTTACGCATTCTGTATGAGTTTCATGAAATACAGCTGACGTTTTCTTAAGTTATAGCGTTCAATAGCGGACGGACATCGCCATATAGTACGTCCTGTCTTTCGACGGGCGTATAAAAACAATAATAAAAGTAACATTGATATAAAAACAATAGTTATATATACCATCGTTTACAATAAGTGTTTAATGCTTCTTCAACAATATCCCGGCATTTGGTAAAATCTATCCTGGAAGGCAATCTATACTTTGGCCCTTAATTAAAAAGTGAACGTAAATATTTATCCGAAATACAATTCAGATCACCGGTAATAATATGGCCCGCAGGCTGTTACATGAATTTAGAATTATTGCATGAACAGGACGATGGGATAGAGTCAAGAGAATTTAGATTAGATGTGTCTGCATTGTAATTAAATATAAGATTTCATAATAGGTTTTTTTGTACCGATAGCAAATCAGAGGTGGTTCAAGATTCTCGAAATACTGAAAAATTTTTGACTTGACTCTATGGTCACGAAAAATATAAGAAATATTAAGCAGATCTAAACCTTTATTCACAAATTTAATCGTGATAAATATTGCGATTGTGGAGGAAGCGATGATATACGTGGGAAAAGTTTGTTAAATGCTATAATCATTTTAAGTCTTAATCAAACCGTATAACGTAAACTTAATAGATCAGCCTCATCCAGAATAGGTTTTAATGTGGTGAACGGAATACATGATTATGCATGTAGAAGTTCGTGACGACCGTTATTTCTGGCAATCCGCAGAAGATCGTCCAATGTCCTATTTAACCGTCTGCGGTTGACATTACGACGACGACCGTGCGACCTGTGTTTCCTCTTAACGTCTGGTCTTAGTGAAATATATTGATATTTTTATGGGAAATGTTACCTTGTTGAAAACTTTGGTCATTAAGACCAAAGGCATGTGGGGTTTGTAGATGTTTAATCCAATAAAGTTCAACCAATAAAAGTCTTTTTTTTTTCATTTTTTAGATTTAGTTTCTCCGGGTAGTTTTGTAATGCTTTCAATAGGAGTAATAATGACGTTTTCAATATTGTGATTACATTTGATGAACTGATTGTAAAGACAGTTTTTGTATTTACGTTTAGAATTACATGTATGTCTGATTTTATATGAATGATAACGAAAACGGCTTTTCAATGTTTGGGAGGTTTCACCTACATACGGAGCCCAACATCCCCTTGCTACTCAGTTTATCACGTATTGGGTGTATGTCAATTGATGTCCTCGTTTATTTTTATGTAATAAGTGTTACCATTAACAGAGGAGTTTTGGTGGACTTGCAAGAGATGTGATGGCATGTAAGACATCTCTTAGCGCTGCACAAAGAAATCTTAGAATACCCGCTGTGTTTAGATTTTATGGATTTTGAAATATTGATTATAAGGATAGTTATATTTTAGAGGAGAAATATTAACGTTAGTAGTACTGAAAAACTGTTTACAAGAAGTGCGAGGAAGATGAATAGTAGACACAGAGGGTAATCTAAGAGGAGTACGTAGAAGTTTGAGTGATTTATTCTTTGGTTTTAATATATTAGAAGCCATGGTGTAGAGGTGTACAGTATATAATGTATGTACAGTCCTGGGCGAAAAGTCCCACATAACTAAGACAGTTACCTAGGGGTTTAATAATAACATTTGAAACACCCAGCCGCGGGGAATCACAATTCTATATTTCGTGACTCCGGCGTTGTTAGACAACTTTCTAGACCTCGCGAAAATTCCATTATTGTTCCTGCTGAAAAGGAGGCTAACAGTTACACAGTCTTATGTGCGGCATATCATATTAAATGTCTTATAGAAGAGCTTGATCTTCATTAAACCCATGATAATTCAACTTACGCAGTTACATATTTGTCTCCTTAAGAGATATTGGATAATTACAAGTTATTTCTCAGTTCATTTGGTATTAGTACAGATGAATATGATCTCGAGCTACCATACACTTTTTCATTTCAACAATACATATAAACTCCATATATACATCGATTTATAACTGGGTCCTCCAAGTGTCCCACCAAGCCTCTTTCCATAGTTTTCACCAAAATTATAACAAAAATCAAACATGGTCTTCAGAAATACTGCTCTACTGCTTACTGAGAAGCGGAATCGATCAGATGTGGATATTAAAAAATTTCAAGGAACTGTTAGCGCATTTTAAAAATATCCTATTTTCAAAAATGTCATTATCATCAAATCTATTGACTATTCGACTCTTTATATAACCATTCCTCATCAAAAACTAAAGAACAGGATAACATCAATTATTGAAAACACATTAACAACAAAGGAATTTATAGGAATAAGTATCTTTTTGTATTTTGTAAAGGAACAGCAAGTATACAGGAAAAAATTCGGCCAAATGTTAGAATTTCTGATAGATAATATTTTGGTAGGAAAGTTTTCCAACAGATTGTTGGCATTCCGATGGGTATTAATTGGGCGCCTCTTCTGGCCCACATTTTTTTGTACTCTTACGAAATTGCCACTATGTAGATACATTATTGCCCCTACGGGCCTGTCATTTTTTAGCTCATCTGGTAAATCATTTTTCATACATTTATGTTAATGTAAGTCAGTTTATTAGTCAAAGTCAATGTTTCACACAAACTATATTTCTATAATTGTCATGATGATCCAGTGGTTATATATAACAGACAGTATTGTGTTCATTGCTATGTTTATTGTACCATCTTTGTCAATTCTAATGATTTTTTTGTTTGTTTGTAGTTTCTCACCCTCAAGCATTGGGTCTGTTATAAAGATTAGTATTACATGAAAGAAGTTGAATACGATAATTCTTCTTGTCTGATTTATGTATTCGTGTGTGCATATTTATGTATTTACTTCCTGGACCTGAAAAATTGTTGCGGGACTTATGCGAACAGTGCTGCGTGCAACCAGGGTACGATTACTCCTCTCGGGTACCTGGTCTGACCTCGGTTTTATTGGGGATTGTATTTGTCTGAGTATGAGAATATATATAAAATAGTCCTTTAAGTCCATGGACTATGAGTTGGTTGGTTGGTTGATTGGTGCTTAACGTCGCTTTCAACAATTTTTCAGTTATAACGCGACATAGAAGTAGGAGGTTACCAAACTCTTAAACAGTGGCGCAACCAGGGAATCGAACCCGGATTTTCGGCGCCGCAAGCCAAGCGTCAACAAACGTGGCCTCTGATTGGTCGACGCACTTTACACTTATTGTGGTATGGATGCATAGAATTCAACAAACCGCTAAATTATTTTAGGTTACCTATCATGATTGTTAAATCAACAAGGATAGCATCCATGCTCTCAAAGAATGATGTCGTATTTTAACATCTATAACATTTATTCATGATGGTAAATATGCTGAGTAATAATGCTCAAGTGAGCCATCAGGCCAACATAGGTATATTGTTTGATTTACCGCTGCACTAGTGGACCTTCAGATTACTGGACTTTGGAACTGATGGATCTTCGGTCTAGTGAACCTTCAAAGTAGTGGACCGTGACCCACAAACCTCGACCTTGGTGACATTTACTTCTGCTAATATCTTTTTGTGGGTACGATATTCTTCAACATTTGAGTTATTTTCAACTGCATCAACCGAATTTTTATGCCATATGTAAAGAATGACTGTCTTTTTTTCTAGGTTCATGGGGAATGAACTTGGGTGAGAAGCAAATAAATCACGTGAAACGCGAAGCAGTTCTCGAATGATTTGTTTTTTCCCACCCAAGTTCATTTATTATGAACCTAGAATAAAAAAGACAGTCATTACTTATATTTACAATGCATTTTAAAAGGTTCTTTCTTGAAAACAAAATATCAAATTCCCCGTTGTCAAACTGGCAAGGACTGAATTTTTCCTGAAGTGGAAGAGTACTTCCGCCACGCAATATAGTGCGTGTCTAGAATGCTAAAAAAATACTCTATCTGTCCAGGTAATTTCTTTAATTGCTCAAAAGGAATTACACTCATTCATTCAAATAAAAAACAATAATAGAACAGCGGCCTTGAAATGGAATAAACCCCGCCTCTTTTATATTACTGCGCATACTCCGGGTACTACTTCCATGACTCAAGTTCATGGGATGATGACCCGAGTCTGCTTAGCATGGTTCACCGAAGGAATAAGACTAGCATTGTAAATATTTAGGATTAACAGTTCACTAATAAGGCATAATAGCATTCTTTTACTTTGAAAACGTTCAGGATACCTATTGCCATCGCGAACGATCAGTTTCATATACGTAGCTATTGAATAAGCAAAGATTGGTAGTATATTATATCTTTTCAGTGTATAGCATGGCCATTTATTTAATTTATTTATGCTATGTCGTAAGGTCAAAAAGTATCACATTCTGGATAGTCTATATGTGATTTTCTTTGAGTCAATGACATTATTTGTTTGTGTAGACAATGACAAACCCAATGGTATTCAATTACAAATCGATTCATATTAAAATATTACACATTTAGTCAAACGTTTGCAATATCATTGTAAACATGATTGTTTGTAATTACAAAATAATGATTTACAAGTGATGTTAAAGCTTTTCCTCGTCACTATTGTGTCCCTCAGTTTTTTATTTCCTCATAAACACCATCTTCCTGGATATCTTCAATAGTAATCACATGTGGTTGTATTGCATTTTCGATACTTGTTGTCTCATGACACTTCATTTTCCTATTAATTAAATATGTGAACACATAGTTAAGTAACTCAATACTGGAATATGTAACGACGTTTTCGATTTCCTGTTACCTGTTTAAATAATCGGGGGGGGGGGGGGGGTTGTTGTTTTATAGAATACCAAGGATGGTGGTGACTTGATCTATGGGAATAATTTGGGATAAATGTTTTATGTTATTATACTGTGACATTACAGATATTTCGTTGTTTTCATTTCAGTGCATCCATAATCGAAATATTTCACTGCTATATGAACATAAGCAAGACAACACAAGAGTCCAAATGCAAATTGAAATCCAAAGCTTCATTGAAATCTCTTCAAATGCTCGAAGAGAATACATATGTGAGGCTTTACCTTTTTGACTTTCCAGGTCCTAGCTAAAAAAGCTGCCGAATAGTTAATGGCATTTCTGTCGTTTTAAATGAAAGCCAACTTGTATGAAACGGAACGATGTCCCATTAACTGCATAATGCAATTTTTGATTGTTTGCAAAAGAATTTACAATTATGTTGCGTGATCATTTTACAGGAGGTGTTTTTCTAGTAGAGAGACGTACCTTTTAATCCGTAACACGTATGCGACTACAAACACATTAAACATGAGGAAAAAGAAAACAACAGATCCTACAACAAAAAAATCAAAATTTATGAAAGAATATGTTTAGGAGTAAAAGAATATGTGTGTCAGCAAATAGTTTGTCACATTCTTTTCATGTCAGTGAAATGTTTTAATGCTCCAGTTTAGTAATACATGAGAGTTTTCACATGTTAAAAAGGAGTCAAAATAATATCTTAGAGTTCAGGGTTATCTGATACCTTTACTGCAACATCAACATTATTAGAGTGATAATATAAATAATGAAATTAACATTGATATAATAACAATAATTATATATATACCAGATATTAGTGACACATGGGTAATGTCGAAATTTGTGTATGTAGTCGCCGAAGTTGATTCTGTTAAAAAAGATGATGTAGTAGTAAAATCTCTTATTGCATCTGGATTTTATATCATATATTTCACATATATTTCATTATATATCACATATTCATATATTTATCTATTGGTATGAAATAGAATGCAATGTACTGCAGTTATGAATGTATCAAAATAGGTTTGTATGCCACAGGAATAATTGACAATTAAACCATGTTTTAATTTGCTTGTTTGTGTTCTTATTTGACGAAAATTTGATGCAATGCCTGTTAATGACAAGAATGGTAGGTAAAAAACATTTCAATATATACTTGCCACTTGATGTTATCTGAATTGACTTTGAAGTCATATATTGTGGAATTTCACTCATTTCAGAATACTCCTTTGTAAATATCAAAGAGTTGTGATACTTCGTGCTGTTTGATTTAGTAAAGCTTTTCGGAGTCATAGTACTAAAAAAAAAATACCAAATAAACAGTTTTATTGAAAATACAGTGTACAATATATATATGGGTAAATTAGGTAGTGGAGTAGTCTGCAGTAGAGTGAAATCATTCCTTCATTTTTGAAATATTGGTACTGCTACATTTGTTACTTGCATATATCAGCTAATTTATATTGCATTTTCCTTAGTGGAGGTATTTGTGTTAGAAATGTGCACATTACTCACCATTCAAGAGAGATGTTTAGACAAGAAGGATCTGAAGTTGGAACAAACGGTGGAAAAAAAAAGAAATTTATAATATTAAAGTCAATGACATAAGAAAAATATAATTCTAAAGAATACATAAATCAGCAATTAGTTCAAAACCCTCTTAGAGGACAATTCTTTCTAAGAAAGACATGAAACTGATTTAGGAAAATTGCTTTATAGATATGACTTAGAGAACATTTTTTTTATAAGTTTCGGTTTTAATTTTAACATCAACGATATAATTGGAATATGCTGTGAATAATTAGACAAAAAAGCCTAAGGAAAATAAACATTTAATTCTTTAGTTCTTCTCAAAATAAAATAATAAATTGTTGAATATTGCCTCAAACCCAGACGATATTTTCAGTATTTATATTATACCGATATTTTCTATACCTACATAAACTGTTTAATAAACATGTAAAAGAAATTCAGTTCCTGTGATCATATGGTTTCGGAAATATCTCAAGTACTTAACCTACATTTGTATAGTTCATTAGTGACATATCCCTCTAATGGACATCCGTCATGATGGATGCATTTCTCTTCAACAATATTCAAATTTCTAGTTACATCAAACAGCGGACAAACTAAAAGGAATGAAAAATACATCTTTGAAATTTACATTTTAATGTAATCTTATATCAATATCAATAATTTTTTACCAAACACTGCCAGATAGAAAGTGCGGACTCGTAGGGTTTGGATATGGTAAGAATAATGAATATGGATATAATGATAAGCTGTAATATTGTGTGTCCTTGATGAAAAGCATTATCATTCAACACATTCCTGGTCCATTTAAGTAAAATATAGTTTTTATACAGCGGAATAACAAGGAAACATCAGTACAAATAGTTTAAGATTATTTAAATCTAAATCTGTAAAATCTGGAGAACAACAAGTTAGTCGAATATCTTATATTATGTAGAAATCTATTAGAAACATATACATCATATTTAACAACAATATTAACTAATATTAGAATAATGATTTTCATCAAAGGGAAATACCTATTGTATAATAAGAACCTCACATTTAAGCACACTAAATAACCATACTAATACATAAGCACTAGTTTTCACTTCATAGTACACTATTTTCTCTCTCCAGAATTCTGCTTTTCATCAGAGGGCGATAACATGTTTAAAAATGTTTTTGCTTTGTTTGTTTGTTTGGTTTTTTTAAATGAAAGGGCAATAAGTTTAAGTTTAAGTGCGGAAAATGTCAAGTTCCATATGCAGTCCATTATACCTAACATAAACCAAGTTTCATTTCAATATACCAAAGCATAACAGACTTCAATGGAAATTCCATTAAAGAGCAATGGCTCCCGTCTTTTTAGATAAAATGCCGAAATAGTTAGACGATGATCTTCAATATGTACTGTATATTAAATACGCACGACAAGTTTCAATTCACTATCACAAAGCGCTACAAAATTCTTTGCTGAATAAAATTTCATTCGACTGACGGACAGCAAAATAACATAATATGTTGCGTTTTACGACGAGCGTACAAATATGAACTTGTTTATATTTCAGTTTAGTTAAAACGCTAATTGTACCAAATAATTCCCTCCAAAAATTAGTCCATATATCTATTTCTCAGAAAGTCTCGGCAAAATGAGAATCATTTATTGTGATTGCTTCCATGGAATTCACATTACGATAAATGTAATCCCACTGTCCAAACCGTACACCAGTTGAAAATACATATACAGTTATTTTACCAATTTAAACAAATTTTTAGAATCAAGTATGAAAGACACTTTTCAATATGTAACGAATTTCATATAAAATGTAGTTCTACAACAGCTTAATTTCATTTGAATAATAAATCATATATCTTTCTTCATATAAATCTAATAATTTTCGAGTTAAGTAACATAAGACACGTCAAGTATTAAAACCTTGGAGTTTTCATTAGTTTACATTGTAGATATTTCAATTCAACTTACGGCATCGAATCATTTATTTTATGTTGTAAATGCTTAACAATTAATTATTAATGTTACTATTATTATTATTATTATTATCATTATTTTATTCTTCTTTTTACTATTATTAATTTTTCAATAGTATTCTTATTATTATTTTAACTCAAATAAAATACTATTGCATTTCAATTGTAGCAGCCCTTGCCTTGAGCTGAATATACATCGGACATTTTTTGTAAATAATCTTCAAAGTCAAAGTCACAAATATTCATGTAGATTTATTGAACCGACTTTCTGTTTTTATTTATTTTTATTACATTTTCCTAAATGTGTTTCATAAAGCTTCTTATATCATCCTAATTTTGTAGAAAAAAAAACATAGCAACCAATTATTTATTAACAGTGTGACATTCAATTTCAATATTGTTAGTTTTTTTTATCAAAAATCATGTAAAATGAACTTACATCCTTTTCTAATAAACATAGATGAAGCACAAAACTCTATTTCCTTGCCATGTACTGAAATCCCACAATGGTATACCAAATGATTACATGTAAACACAGATTCTTTTTTCTTCCATGACTCTTTATCCAGTGGGCATATTGATGAATAGAACGTCTGACTTAGCATAATTACACACATTATCGTTATGGAGCAACCCCATGTTAAACTAGTGAGATTTAACATTGTCAACATAAAACACATACGACTCCTAAGCAATCATGTAACATGTGCGTCTCGCATAAATAATTCTATTTTTGACCTTAAAACAATGAAGCCTTTCCTCATATATTGCGGATATATTTGTCCAAACCAGCCATTGCAAGCCTTCTCGTTGTTGATACGGGGATCACGAGTCGGAAATATAAGAACAGTTATAAAAGTAGATAGGACAGTGCATATCCATATGAACATGAGCACGTGATACAAGAATTCGAACTGACACTTGAGTTTTGTTTTGTTTGTTGTTTCCAAAGTATATGTATTAGTATAAATCTTTGCAACGGACCCTTCTGCATCACAGAAGAAACTATGCGTGAAAAAATTATACAATGACTAAAGTCTGCTTTCATTGGTTATTCCTAAAGATAGTGCAATAAAGACTTACCTGTGTGACTCGAACCATAGACCTTTTAAATTATACTCATGCATGTTACAGAAAGAGCCATTGTGATAAAGGAAATATTACTTTTAAATATGCATGTCTTGGAAGTGTCCAGTAACGAAACATATAGAAGTGCTATTGGGAATGTTATATAGCATCATCGATCTTATTGAAACGCGTCTTGTACTTCTTCGATACTTTCTATGTACAAAATACTACAACCGCCGATTCCAGATCATCTCAAGCATACCTTTTATTTCAGCCTACAATAATGTATGCTACAGAATTTTTCGGTGTTATTTTGCATGCTACCGACTGAATGGGCATTCAGCCGTACCGATCCCTTCCGAATGATAATATGAACATATTTTAATTGAAGACTGCCGTGCCCTTTACATCATCACTTACGGACATCAAAAAGAAAAACAAAACAGCCTTTTGAAGTTTTTTTTTTCAAACTCTGTTTGAAGCGAGCTATCTCATTGGTCCAAAAGTATCGTCTTTAATTCCTTTCCCTGCTTATAGAATGGAGATCACAGATAAGTTAAAGGTCATCCGTAAGATGACCTCGAATCGGCAGTTGTAAAATCTTATACATAGAGAGAATAGTATAGTATAGGAACGAAATACAAGTGACTCCTTAATAATATACATTATACCATGAAGGGATGTGTGGACTTAAATAAATATCCGGGAAGTGGCAGTGCTTAAAATGAAATCGGGATATCTTAATATTAATTACATTTATGGGGTGGTCTCGTGAGAATTACAAAGTAGAGTTACGGGACAAAAAACATAAGGCAGGTTGAAAATTAAAATTGTCATTTGATGAAGAGACGTAAATGTAAAATACGAAAGTAACTGGTGTCGCATGATAATGGTACTAACAGTGAGCGTCTCCTGTTTGGCTAGTCACTCCCGCCGTGAATGTACTCAGATACAAACGAAACAAATATAATTCAGTAATGCATACATACATACATGAATGTGAACAAACACTATAGACAGTGCCACAACCACACAACACCAGGAAATAGGGTATAACAACACTTAAGACAAACCCTCAGCGGGGAACTTTTTTACGAGCTCCACACTGCAAAGGGTATGTGTGACGTTAATGTAAAATACGAAAGTAACTGGTGAAGATCAAAAAGGAAAATGTACTAGAAAAAAACATTTGACAACTACTGTTATTTAAATTTGCTACACGCAAGCATACAAAATGAAAGGCGTAATAATGTAAAAGATTGGAAATTGACAACAAACCTCGAAATTGAAGCGTAAACGCCTGAAGACGCGAATTCTCGTTTATATTACGGTTATACTCAAAACAGCGAAATACAATAGGTAATGTGTCGGCGGTGCTTACTCCTTCGGGGCACCTGGTCTCACTTCTGAATTTCAGAGGTTCGTGAATGTCCACTGTGGTACATTGTCGTTTATATCATTGTCATTTAACACCAGCTACTTTCCTATTTTCATTAAAATAGGAATATGTATACGTGTATGTATCGATTGTCATTATAGAAGCTGATAGATAGGGCCCCAGATGAAGTGATAATTCTGCTCCTCAGCCAAGCCAAAAATTATTGCGAGAGAACCAAAGGGACGACATTGGTATAGGAAAGTAATGCCATCATGTATACAGCTGTATATGAGTCACTGCGCGCAAGAAATGTTATTTTTACCCTTGCTTTCACTTTCAATATTTTACAATAGTAGTGTGAAGCAAAGGTTGGATTTCAGACATCTTTGAATGGATGCAAACTCCATCAAAAAGTACAATTGGAGGCATTATACTGTATGAAATGGCCATTCAGGAAGACATACACATTCAGAAAACAGTGGATGGTTTTTAATTAGTTGGTTTTGTTGACAAAGGAGAAAAAGCAATTATTTGAACATCAAAGGAAGGAGTGAAGAAAGGGAAAGTTGATAAATATGTGTTACAGATGGTATGCTTGGGTCAAGTTAGACTTCCATTTTTTTCATTTTGTTACAGATCAGATCCAAGGGTTTAACCTTCATGCACTTTTTGGGAGGGATGAATGAAAAACTTAGAGATGTTTGGTCGAGGATTGCTTCTACTGGGATCAATAGAATGCCTTTCAGCTACACAAATTACTCACAAATTAGCATTTTTATCTTACGCAACACTTGAAAATGCGGAATCATTAAGCTGAGGATGTGCTCAAAGCAGAGGTATTGTGTGTATTTGAAATGTATCAGTTTTTCCAGAGAGGTGGCGGACGTGCCTTAAATAGAGTAATCAAGGTGCTCAAACAAACATTAAAATTGGTGCAATTTTTCAGGGACCATCGGCCATTCCCATACAAGAATGCTTCCCGACTTGAACAAAGGAAGTCGATGTGTGGTTCCAAGATTGGAGAGATAATATAACGTCTTTGAGAGTACTTAATTCCTATCTGTGTCTGACGGACCTCAATGAATTCTTGCATCGTAATGATGTTAAGATTTTCATAACTCCTTCACTTGTAAACTCATACGTAGTTGAAAATGCCTTCTGCCAACTACGGTCCACATACACTGGAGCAAACACAAATCCAAATGCTTAGCAGTACCGACGGAATTTAAACAGCATCATACTGGGTCAGTCAGTAGTGTCCAGAAAGTCAATGCCAGCATAAGCAACAACTGTGTACAACCACTGCCAATTGCCAAAAAAGGTCCGCTAAAAAGGAAATTTGTAAATGCAACCACCAGGGAGTCACCCAAAATACGAGTTAAAGTTTTCCTTATTAGGTAGGAAATCATCATCGGATTAAGTTTCATAATGTACCTTCTATGCTTATTACTAATTGATAGTTATGACTGGGGTCATTTCATTGTATTGACAATACACCGACAAACAATCAGACGTTTTGCACAAAATGATTTCCTTCAAAACCAACACAAAAAATAATTATTTATTAAGTATGTTAACCAATTGTCAGAAATGACGGTGACCGCCTTATAGTCCGACAGCCCGACGGCCCGGTAATCTGACGGCGGTCCGAAAGCTGGGCTGATTACAATTCTAAACGTACCTGAACCGTGCAGACAGTTTTCGGAGTGCAAAACATTTTCCCGGCTAAGCGTCACAGAAACAGTTTTCAGAGTGAAATTACTATCATATCATATCGCCTCCAAATGTAAACCCAAATTTTTGTACGATTTATATGAAAGCGAAAACAGAAGACAAGTTGTATGAAACAAATGACCATGCACATGCACACAAACAATAATTTCAACTGCGATATGTGCGATTTCTGTCCATATTTGGAATCAGGTACGTTGCCAATCGCTCTTTTCAGTATTTCTGGTTCGGTTAATATTGTTGATTGACGTCAGATTCGGCAGTATATAATTTCAGGTGAAATGACGGGACAAAATCGCCCAAACTTCGTATTTGGACGTGCTGTCCAACATTTAGGGGTCTTTAATCTGCCGAGCCTGTTTCAACACGGGCGACTGTTCTGAACTTTTGCGAAATCTATTTCTTTATATGGAAATAAAATATGCTTCAACTAAGACATGGACACCGTTTCAACATCCCACCAACAGAAGTTCATATACATGTACACCTAGTTTACATAGTTAGAAGAATTCCGTTTTCGAACCAGCCACCTTCCTATCTACAGCCCAGCCGGTTAATTACTTGACCGCGTCGGTCGGACTTATCAAATTTATGACCCAGAATCACTGCAAGGATTTCAAAGATCTTGAAGGAAACAAAAACTGAATCTTCTCTATCAGGTTCATTTTATTTTTCTTTTGTTTTTTGTTTTGTTTTGTTTTGTTTTTTTTTTTTTTTTGGTTTTGTTTTATTTATTTTTGGTTTTGCTTTTTTGGGGTTTTTGTTTTGTTTTTTTTTTGTTTTGTTTTGTTTTTGTTGTTTATTGAGGTTTTTGGGGGGTTGTTTTTTTTTCATTTTGGGGCTCAATATGTCGGGGAAACTTCGGAATCATTCCTATAAAATTCGTAATAATTCACGACGTAAATACCAGAATTTTCTTTATAACTTTAATAAATACCAACATAATATTAACAATGTGAAAATAACTCCAGTAGAAAATATCTCTAAATTACCAGGTGATACGAAATCAGATGTTAAAAAACGACTTTTGGAAACCGAGCTGTACTGGATTAAACAACTACAAACCCCATACCCTCTCGGTCTCAACGACCAAATATATCGACAAGGTAATATTTCTTCTCGTCAGAATAAGATCAATATTTTTACATTAAGACAAAACTATTAGAAAACATAGGTCACATAGTCGTCGCCGTAATCGTAACATCAGAAAACGTAATCATTTTAATAGGTCATTAATAGATCTTCTAATTATCGCAAAAAATAATGCCCGTCATGAACTTTTGCATGCACTATCCTCTATTCCGGTAAATAAATTGAAACCTATCCTGGACGAAGTTGATCTTCAAAGTTTACGCAATTCTGATTGATATAAACTCAATTTGGTTATTTTATTTTCATATAATAAACTCTTTCCTCGTATTTCGTCTCTTCCACCCAAGCAGCAATTTCTCAAAATTAAATTTATTACTAAAGGCTTCGATCTACTTAACATTTCTAATATTTTCCGTGATCATAGAGTCACATCTAAAATCCCCCAATATTTTGAGAATTTAGAACCTCCACTTATTTGTTACCAGTACAAAAAGCCTATAAGAAATCTTATTTTAAATTATAATAAAGTTACATCTAACCCTGATGCTTCAGACTCTATTCCTTCGTCGTGTTCTTGTGAAAATTCTAAATATGTTTATAAACCGGCAGGTCATGTTATTACTGGTGACCTAAACTGTATTTCGGACAAGACATTACGCACCCTTTTTGGAAAAGGACCTAAATATAGGTTACCGTCCAGGATAGATTTCAATAAATGCCGTGACGTTATAGAAGATGCTTTAACTACATATTGTAAACGTTGGTGTTGAAAAGAGCAGGTAAAGGTTCATGCTCTTAATGATTGGAAATACGAGATTTTAAGAATTGTTGATATCCGTATTAAGAACATAGCGGAAAATCCGCATTTATTTCAACAGCTTAATACATTGACGGCAAATTCTATTAAAAAGAAGATAGCTGACTAACATGCTAAATATGTCTTTGTTCCTGCTGATAAAGCAGGTAATAACACAATAGTCGTTTGAAAACTATATTATATTGAAGTACTTAAAAACGAATTAAACTCCACTCATACATATGTGGAAAGCCCTACCTCAAAAGACAGCACCTTGCACGATAACCTCATGAGC
This sequence comes from Pteria penguin, assembly GCA_035048485.1. Lineage (NCBI taxonomy): Eukaryota > Metazoa > Mollusca > Bivalvia > Pterioida > Pteriidae > Pteria > Pteria penguin. Next base: position 52,291,106 of record CM068585.1, on the reverse strand, counting down.
ATGTCCGACTTCAAAATTAAAACTGATAAATCTGATCTACCAACCATATATTGGCTCCCAAAACTACATAAAAGTCCATATAAATCACGTTTCATATCTAATTCTAGACACTGCTCTACTACGGTACTATCGAAGCATATTACGTCTGCTCTAACTGCTATAAAAGAGGGGCAGGCGTGGTGTAGTGGTTAAGCGCTTGGCTTGCGGCGCCGACGATCCGGGTTCGATTCCCGGGTTGCGCCACTATGTTTAAGAGGTTGGTAACCTCCTGCTTCCATGTCGCGATATAACTGAAGTATTGTTGAAAGCGACGTAAAACACCAATTAACCAACTAACCAACCAAGCTATAAAAGATCATATTATCAAATATTGTGATGTCGCATTTCATAATAGTAACATCAATTACTTTTGGTCGATTAAAAATTCTCATGAAGTTATAGACAAACTTCTTTCGCTAAATTTCAAAGCGACTCAAATTTCGACATTTGATTTGTCTACACCTTATACATCTCTGCCTCATGATTTGATTAAAAGCAAGTTGCTGTCTCTTATACAATGGTGTTTTCACAGAGAATCTAAAACTTACATATGTACTTCCAATACTTCCGGATTCTTTTCCAACAAACAATATACTTCATATAAATACTGGACTTGCAAGGAATTATGTAAAGCACTAGACTTTCTCATGAATAATATTTTTGTGCAATTTGATGGCAAGATATATCAACAAATAGTTGGGATTCCTATGGGTACTAACTGCGCGCCTCTGATAGCAGATTTATTTCTTTATTGTTATGAGAGGGATTTTATGGTTTCTATTCAAAAATCAAAACGTTTTGACCACATTGACAAATTTAATAATACTTGCAGATATCTGGATGACATTTTGGTTATCGACATCCCTGAATTCGAACAATTTACATCAGAAATATATCCACCAGAGCTCACAATGAATAAAGCTAATACTTGAGATAAATCTACACCTTTCTTAGATTTAAACATCAAAATTATCAACAACCTAATATATACTAATATTTATGATAAACGTGAGGATTTTGGATTTCCTATTGTAAATTTCCCTTACTTGGATGGCGATGTCCCTCGACTCCCATCATATGGTATCTATATATCTCAATTAGTTCGATTTGTCAGAGGCTGCACCGATGTATTGGACTTTCATAAACGAAATTTACAAATTACTACTAAACTTTTAACTCAGGTTTACAGATATCACAAGCTAAGAAAAACATTCGGCAAATTCTTCAGATCTTATTCAGAACTTCTATCTAAATTTGGAAATATTTCTTTTCAACAGTATGTATCCAATGGTATTTTCCATCGTAATTTTTACGGTGATCTAGTATATAAACTAAGGAAAGTAAAAGGCTCCGATAACGTTAATTTATCATGTAATAAAATAGTCAAACGTCTTCTAAATAGACAATATGATATTGAGATCATCAAAAAGACTATAGGCCTTGTATTTGGCCCCTCTACAGCCTTATGCAGACTTTTACTTGAACGTTGCACGCTGACTAACAGGGCGGTGGGGACTATATGACGGGCCACGTCCAAACCTCTTTCAGAGGAGACATGGTCCTGAACCTCGTCCCCTCTGACTGTTAGTCGGGACTCCTACAGATATATGGTCTTAGCTCGCCTTCAGACTGGCAGAGCACGGTTTATCATGTTGATGTCGCATATATTTTTATACCATTATGTGTTTTACAATACCTTACGTGTTTATATTTTCATGACCTCTTAATATGCGATACCTCTTGACTCTTGTTCTATACATGGAGGATTATTTATAAATTTTTAAATGTACGTCCTTTGATTGTTCTGCTGTTTACGGTGAGTGGGAAGGTGGGCCCGTAAACCGGTTAACCACACCATTTGTTTGGCTTTTGTCAAATTAAATGACCGTCCTAAGTCGGCATCGTAATTGCACTACAATCAAATATTTTTGTAATGTGTTATATGTTCTAGTATATTATTTATATTCATGTATTGTATAGCGTCATGGTGACTTCTGCTACATAACTGAGCCAGTAACTCCTCTTTTTTCTTGTTTGTTTGTATGTTTGTTTGGTTTGGTTTTTTTTTTTTTTTTTTTTTTTTTTGTTTTTGTTTTATTTTTTGTTGTCCCACAAAATGGCTATAATGATCTCAAAAAACGCTATGCTTCGGCTGACACCGATAGAAAAAATATGCAAAACAAACATACATTTCTCAGTAATTAATGTCATACTCTTCTCATCCTTTTTCTCTTTCCCGTGTCAAAATCTCGAGACCGATTAATGCGGGCACTTACATTCTACCTTAACAAAATTCCTGGAACTGCGCCTGTGGAGAGGTAATTGATCAGTGACTACATTAAGGCCATTATTCGCCAGACGTGTGAAACATTCATTTCCTATAAAAGAAAATCAAAGAAAATTGTGTTGGCGAAGTGTGGGAAAACTGGAAGGAAGGACTGACTGTCAGATGGGGAGCAAATAAACCTAAAACAGATTTAAATCACTTTACTTTTGAACATGTTCTCTGTCTGACTAATAACGTTAAATACAGACAAAATTTAGTCATGGAAGGGGGGGGGGGGGGGGTTCACAGCCCAAATTTAGACAATAAGTACCTATCTTGGTACCCTTTTTCTGATTAAACTGGGGAAGGGGCGGGGCACAAACCCGTCCCCGTCTTAATGACGCGATTGGGGTATTTGTCTCTTCTTTCTTTTTTTTTTATTAAATTGAAGGATCACTAATGCGGCATCATCTCACTATGAAGGACCGCTTATACGGCATCATCTCTCTGGTCGGCCCATTCACCTAGAATTTTCAAAAGACAAGTTTCTACGTTTTAGTGCAATACCATCTATCGCTGTCGGACTATTAGGCCGTCGGACTATTAGGCTTGAACCGAAATGACATGAATAACATCCGTATAATTTTACAACAATTCATATCTGCAGTAATGGGTTCTGATGAAACTTAGGAAATCTGGTAGTTTCGCTGGTTGAATTTGAATTTGAATATTTTATTTCAAAAAGTAAATTAGGATTGGGCAAAAGTTATAACAATATTATTTGAGCCCTTTCCTTACAATCTATATATATATATATATATATATATATATATATATATATATATATATATATATATATATATATATATATATATATATATATATATATATATATACAAATTTTGTAATGATGGTGACATAGCATCATTAGTTAGAATGAATGAATGAATAGGTAATTATATTACAAATCCATGTTAACGTTATACGTGTATATTTAAAAAGTAAGTTGATTATAAAATATCTTATGTTGATAATTTGATTGAAATGCATACACACAATTAAGCAAATAAGAGTAAAATGTAAGAAGAAATTGAAATTAAACGGGAAAAACAAAAGAAAAAGAATGCACAGATTGAGGATGAGCGAAAGACGTCCATAATATGATATAAAATAAAATAAAATAGGAGTTACACAAACCATTTGCCTTTTACAAGGAAATCTTGGACAGCCAAGGATATAATTTCATTATCTTTTTCATTAAGTAATTCGTCACCAAAAAGGAATTTTACAACAGTAAGAGGTTTATAAACTTGAAGTTTCGTAAACATATGATAACGTTGAGTTGTATAAAAAGGACAGTGCAATAGAAAATGAAATACATCTTTACAAGTATTTCAACAGTTTCAAATACTGTCATCAATAAGATTAACACGATTAAGATATGATTTTAAAATACTACATAAATTACGAAGACGTGTAATAAGGATATTTCCTTTTCGATCACCATAAAGGAAATGTTTTAAGTATATATTTAATCTGATTTGTAGAATAGTTATGTCTCAATTCTGGTTCAAGCTGGTTCCATAATTTTATTGTGGATGGGAAAAAGGAAATTGATGTACGTTGTAATCTGTAATTTGGTAAAGTGTAATCGTGAGTGTTGCGTAAATTTTGTGTACTGTTTCGAACTAGTGGATTTATAATATTCGTGATGAATGATGGGACCATGTTATTGTGAATTTACGAGTTTACATCTAAGTCGTCTTTCTGTAAGTGGTTCCCAACCTTTTTCAAAGTAAATGGATTCCCAGCTGGCATATAAGGGCAACCCAGACTTTCTCTACTAAGAGTGTATTTGAGTGTTCTAAGTATATTTATCCTTTTATATACAAATTGTCAAATATTATCTATATGTAGGGTCCATTTTCCATTTGACATGAAAGTTAGTCCAAGATGTTTATGACTAAATGAATTTTTTAGACTTGCTTCTCCGAAATTGAGTTCAATATTACCAGAAGGTGACCATGGAAAATATAAAATTTCAGTATTAATTGAATTGAAGCCATCAAGCCACTTATTGGACCATTCATTTAGGTTTTGTAAATCTTTGCTAAGGGAGTATACAATTTCATTTTTGTCAGACGAAGATGCAGATATAGGTGTATCATCTGCAAATAAACGAGTAGTATTAATAAGAGTATCCGCAATATCATTTATGTCGAGTGAGAAGAAGAAGTGTCCAAGTCAAGAACCCTGGGGTACGCCAGCATTTTTATGTAGAAATGAGGAAGAAATATTATTTATAGTAACACATTGCTGCCTGCCTGATAAATAATCTTCCAAAAGATTATAAAGATTCACCGAAATTCGATATGAGCAGCCGTGGTAAGGGAAGCACAGTTCTATAATGTTGCAGAAAACCCGCCAAACCATATCATGACGTCATTGTGAGGTCACTATGACCCAATGTACCTTATGAAGCGGGATAAACTGAAGCAATAAACATGTCAAGAAAGATGCTGTAGTGCAACTTTTTCCTCAACTCCATTTGTTGTGTTATTTCACATAAAGACTGTTCTACATCTATTTGAAATGCTTCCTGTCGGGCCTTTACATTTTAAAATATCAACAGAATTTAAATTTAATTAGACCATTTCTTGTAAATTTACACCATTCAGCAATTCCATCCCAGTATTTATGCACAATTACCCCTTTTATAAGATTGGCACATATAAAATATTATCTATAGGCTTCCATTTATTGTTTACAACAAAATTTGATTACCGAATTTGGCAATATACTCTTGCACTTTTTGAATGTTTGTTGTTAAAATTACGTATGATATATATAGCAGTCACGTTATTCCAAAAAGCTAGGGATAAACTTTTAATGTTTAAAAACATTAGACTTGTTAAACAATTTGCATTTTTGCCACTTTCGAAGAAATAATCTTTACTCAATTTATTATACGGTTTTCAGTAGATTATAATGTCAATGACATCGTGGAGTGTCTAAACGTTACTGCGTGCTTTGAGTTTTTTAAGTAATCCAATTTGCCAGACTTTATCAAATGCTTTTGAAATATCACAAAAAAAAAAAAAAGACAGGTATGAAGTTTGGCCTCCCGATTCATACATATATTATGATATGTTTCTGAAAGTTGATAAACAGTGAAATTGTTTGGCAAAAATCCAGATTGTAGGTTGTATAATAATGTATTGTCTAACATATAGATATGTATATTTTATATATAAGTCTTTGAAGACTTTCCCCACAGTACTCAGAAAAGGGATTGGTCTATAGTTGGAAGGTAGATACCTATCTTCCTTTTTAAATAAAGGAATGACTTTTGCCTTTTTCCACGAGGAGGGGAAAATACTGTTAGCTATTGACATTTTGAAAAGTATAAACAAGGGTGCGCAAACAGTGTGTGCGGTATTTTTTAACATAAAATAGCTAATTTCATCAAACCCTGTTGCTTTATTTAATTTTAGGGATTTGAGTATGTCAATTATATCTTGAACTGTAAATTGAATATCATTAATTGTGTTCTGGGAAACATTTTAAGCGATGTTTGCACTCTGGCCGTTGGGGCTTTACTGAGTTATGGGGCAAAAACATAAGATTTTTATCAAAAATCGCTGAAAGTTGGAAATTTTGAATAAAATGTAAACAACTCGATAAATTCATGAATAAAAATGTAATCTGATAGATCTTGATATGATCTATCTAACTAAAAAGGTTTCAGTACCATATCATGTATCAAATATGTGCTATTTTTGCAAAATTGATAGATTTTTTCCCCTTATTTTAAACCATTTCGTCTATTCGGCTCAGTGTAGGTCCAAATATTTGTTTTAATGGTTATGGAATGATAAAAAAAAAATGTCTAATCTGTTTAATGATATGCCATTTACCCAATCATGAATCATCAAAAAGGGATATCTAAAAATATTTTTATTAACGTGATGCCAGTTATGAAAATCACTGAAAATTGGAAATTTTTAATAAAATGTGAACAACTCAATAAATTCATGAAAACAACATCTAATCTTACAGATTTTTATATGATATTTCAAATAAAAGAGGTTTCAGTACCATATCATGCATGAAAAATGTGATTTTTTGGGTTAAAAGTGCTATTTTTGCAAAATTAATAGATTTTTTCCTTGTTTTATTCCATTTCGTGTATCCGGCTTAGTGTGGATCCAAATATTTGTTTTAATGGTTATGGAATGATAAAACAATGGCTAATCTATCTAATGATATACCATTTACCCAATTATGAATCATCAAAAAGGGATATTTAAAAATATTTTCCATTAAAGTAATGCTGGTTATGAAAATGACTGAAAATGGGAAAATCTTTATAAATCATTTATGCTTTATCATTTATGAGTTTTAAATACATCATGCTATAGGAATTTCTATGCACTTTGCAAATACACAATTTGAAAGACACCCCATCCACCCCCCCCCCCCAAAAAAAAAACCCCAAACAAAAAACAAACAGAAAACATACAAAATAGGAAAATCATCTGAGAAATAACCAATTTTAACAGAGGTGCAAGAATTTTGTTAATCTTTGTCTTTATATCCATTGCAGATGGGGTTATAGATGTACACTTTTTTGGAATTAACTGAAACGATGGCAACATCTATGGTTAAAACTCAGATATTTCAGCACACACTCTGTTAAATTATCATTAAATGCAAAGATCTTTAATTAATGCAGAGGCAAGGAAAACTATCTTTATTGAATACATACCTGTATTAAAATTTTTATACGACTTTTACTTAATCGTAAAGTGAAATTAAGGCAAGAATGAAAATTCTGAAGTTCCTCTACCGTTAAGTAAGATAGCACTTGTTCATTTTAATAATACATTGCATTAAGAGGTGGGTAGTCTTACAGAAGCTGGTTTTGAAAAGATAAAGGACGTGGCAAGTAAAAGACTGAAGTATGATTCCGTTAAAGATAGATTAGAACATATTTCCTTAAATATTCTAGACACATTAGACCCTACAAAACATGGTACTCATAGGAAATACTTCACAAATATAAGCAGAGTAGAAAAAAATCAACTTCTGCTTCATATGATGCATGGGAGTACTCCTTATACCTCAAAGCCACAAAGACCCTCATCTCCTGCCACTTTGTTATTTCAAGCTAACAAATGCCGTTTCTGTGACAAGGAAACAATAAAGGTGGGGGTTATTAACAAACACTTACCAAATGTGCAACAAAATGCGTCTACCAAAGCCACAGTTGCCAATAAATGTGACGATCAGCTTTTGTGTAAAGTTTTAAACCATGTCACATGCTCCCTAATGTAATTACATATTAAACCAAATGCGTTTCTGTGCGCAGCATCAGACTTATATGCTTCAGAATCTGTGTGATACACATGGCAAGTATCACTTCATATATGCTTTTGTCGACAAGCATGTTGATATAATGCATCCCTTGCAAGAAGATCTTGGTTCAAAACTTTACACAAAAGCTGATCGTCACATTTATTGGCAACTGCGGCTTTGATAGACTCTTTAGCGCATTTTGTTACACATTTGGTACCCTGCTTATATTAGCGAAGTATTTCCTATGAAAGAAAAAAGAGGAGTTACCGGCTCAGTTATGTGGCAGAAGTCACCATGGAGCTATACAATACATGAATATAAATAATATAATAGAACATTTAACACATTACAAAAATATTTGATTGTAGTGCAATTACGATACCGACTTAGGACGGTCATTTAATTTGACAAAAGCCAAACAAATGGTGTGATTAACCGGTTTACGGGCCCACCTTCCCACTCACCGTAACAGCAGAACAATCAAAAGACGTACATTTAAAAATTTATAAATAATCCTCCATGTAAAGAACAAGGGTCAACAGGTATCGCATATTGAGAGGTCATAAAAATATAAACACGTAAGGTATTGTAAAAAACATAATGGTATAAAAATACATGCGACATCAACATGATAAACCGTGCTCTGCCAGTCTGAAAGCGAGCTAAGACCCTAGATCTGTAGGAGTCCCGACTAACAGTCAGAGGGGACGAGGTTCAGGACCATGTCTCCTCTGAAAGAGGTTTGGACAAGTCCCGTCATATAGTCCCCACCGCCCTGTTAGTCAGCGTGCAACGTTCAAGTAAAAGTCTGCATAAGGCTGTAGAGGGGCCAAATACAAGACCTATAGTCTTTTTTTATGATCTCAATATCATATTGTCTATTTAGGAGACGTTTGACTATTTTATTACATGATAAATTAACGTTATCGGAGCCTTTTACTTTCCTTAGTTTATATACGAGATCACCGTAAAAATTACGATGGGAAATTCTATTGGATACATACTGTTGAAAAGAAATATTTCCAAATTTAGATAGAAGTTATTAATAAGATCTGAAGAATTGACCGAATGTTTTTCTTAGCTTGTGATATCTGTAACCCTGAGTTAAAAGTTTAGTAGTAATTTGTAAATTTCGTTTATGAAAGTCCAAAACATCGGTGCAGCCTCTGACAAATCCAACTAATTGAGATATATAGATACCATATGATGGGAGTCGAGGGACATCGCCATCCAAGTAAGGGAAATTTACAATAGGAAATCCAAAATCCTCACGTTTATCATAAATATTAGTATATATTAGGTTGTTGATAATTTTGATGTTTAAATCTAAGAAAGGTGTAGATTTATCTCAAGTATTAGCTTTATTCAATGTGAGCTCTGGTGGATATATTTCTGATTAAACTTGTTCGAATTCAGGGTTGTCGATAACCAAAATGTCATCCAGATATCTGCAAGTATTATTAAATTTGTCAATGAGGTCAAAACGTTTTGATTTTTGAATAGAAACCATAAAATCCCTCTCATAACAATAAAGAAATAAATCTGCTATCAGAGGCGCGCAGTTAGTACCCATAGGAATCCCAACTATTTGTTGATATATCTTGCCATCAAATTGCACAAAGATATTATTCATGAGAAAATCTAGTGCTTTACATAATTCCTTGCAAGTCCAGTATTTATATGAAGTATATTGTTTGTTGGAAAAGAATCCAGAGTTATTGGAAGTACATATGTACGTTTTAGATTCTCTGTGAAAACACCATTGTATAAGAGACAGCAACTTGCTTTTAATCAAATCATGAGGCAGAGATGTATAAAGTGTAGAAAAATCAAATGTAGAAATTTGAGTCGCTTTGAAAGTTAGCGAAAGAAGTTTGTCTATAACTTCATGAGAATTTTTAATCGACCAAAAGTAATTGATGTTACTATTATGAAATGCGACATCACAATATTTGATAATATGATCTTTTATAGCAGTTAGAGCAGACGTAATATGTTTCGATAGTACCGTAGTAGAGCAGTGGCTAGAATTAGATATGAAACGTGATTTATATGGACTTTTATGTAGTTTTGGGAACCAATACATGGTTGGTAGATCAGATTTATCAGTTTTAATTTTGAAGTCGGACATGGTCATGAGGTGATCGTGCAAGGTGCTCTCTTTTGAGGTAGGGCTTTCCAAATATGTATGAGTGGAGTTTAATTCGTTTTTAAGTACTTCAATATAATATAGTTTTCAAACAACTATTATGTTATTACCTGCTTTATCAGCGGGAACAAAGACATATTTAGCATGTAATGTAAAGCTGATGGATAAATCCAAACCACAAGTCCAAAAATCATGAAACCATAGGACATACAAAATCAGTGAAAATGAAAAACAAATGGAAAATAACAAAATATGTCTACTTGAAGAGCATATGTGAACCCCTGTGATGGAGTGAGATCAGGTGCCCGGGGAGAGTGAGCATCTCCTGCTTGCTAGCAACACCCGTCACATATACCCCGTAGAAAGAGTCAAATCGTGTGAATTCCATATGTATCTATATATGGAGAAATCGAAGTAGGTAACCTTCTAGTATAGAAGGTGTCAAATCTGTGTAAAGTGATCGGAATCGGTCTCAGTCCAGAATATCATTTAAAAGTCTGGATAACGAGATATCATATGGTGTAATAAGAGTCTCGTAACGACCGTAGAACTTCCTCAGTGACGATGCTAGTCTAGCACATATATAACCCTGGTTGAGCAGCTTAACTGAAAGTCGCCTAGCCCTCAGAACAAAGTCATTGTAATTTGAACATGCTCTGGAATAACGTATTAACTGAGATATGAATACGCCGTATGCGGGCGATGATGGAATGTTGCTACTTATGAAAGGAAAGTTTGTGATAGCGAAATTGAAATCGTCACGTTTGTCATAGAGTGAGGTGTTCAATTGACCATTAATGTCGAAAGACAACATAATATCTAAATACGAAGTAGAATTACTAGTTTCTGTGGTTTCTTTGACCTCCAGTTCACTTGGATAGATGATGCTAAGGTAATCCGCGAATGAAGGATTATTAATTGAAAGCAAGTCATCTATATATGTAAGTCAGCTATCTTCTTTTTAATAGAATTTGTCGTCAATGTATTAGGCTGTTGAAATAAATGCGGATTTTCCGTAAAGTTCTTAATACGGATATCGACAATTCTTAAAATCTCGAATTTCCAATCATTAAGAGCATGAACCCTTTACCTGTTCTTTTTTACACCAACGTTTACAATATGTAGTTAAAGCATCTTCTATAACGTCACGGCATTTATTGAAATCTATCCTGGACGGTAACCTATATTTAGGTCCTTTTCCAAAAAGGGTGCGCAATTTCTTGTCCGAAATACAGTTGAGTATCATGTTTTGAAGTTTTGACAGCATTTCCTATGAGTACCATGTTTTGTAGGATCTCATTTTTAATAAGCTTTCAGAAAAATATACCCTCGGAAATTCTCCGGGGGGGGGGGGGGGGTGCAGCTCAAGGTCTATTATCAGTGCGGTTTTCGAAAGTTGGGGTTTCTATATCTTTATCATCAATGCTAGATATTTTTGGAAAAATAGTCATTTAGAAGGTCAGCTTTTCCTTTATCATCGGTTTCAATTTCTGCAGAGAGTGGGTTTAATAGAGGAGGTATGGTATATGAACTACCACCAGTTTTAGTAATAAAACGCATCAACTTTCAAAATTCTTGTTTATTATTATTTGATGCACTATGAATGAAACCGTGTACTTTAAGATAGAATGCCTAGCAAACTTTTTTTTAAAATTATTCACATGATATCCTGGGGGGGGGGGGGGGGGGGGGTTATAATTTGAATATGAAGTTATCTTTTGACCTTATAGTTACAGCTTTTATATGAGAATGATTGCTAGCAATGCCAATAAAAGTTTTTGTAAATTTATCACAGGCAATATCAACATTTTCAGAAGATTCCAAAAGATAGACCAATCAAAATTTGCAATTTCATTATTAAATGATTCAAAATCGGCCTGTCTATATAGCCATTTATTTTACAATTAACAATGATATCAACAACTGTAGCATTATGATCCGACATTTGACGATCAATATCTATAATTTCGGACTGTCCTACCGAACACTCTCTAACTAATATCGGATCAAGTAAAGTAGGTCAAGAACTCCCAAAACGCGTTGGATCGTGAATAACATTCTGAAATTGAAAGAGATGATAATATTGTTCGTTATGGGATGTGTCGGTAAGTAGATCAAATTTAATACCAATTCTCTGTAATCATCAACCTTAGTTGGGCACGCATAATTGCCAATTTAATTGAAACTTTCTGACGATGATCGTTGTGGTGAGATATGAAAAAAAGTCTACAGGAGTCATGTTGTTTAGTGCACCGTTACCATGGCAACCAGGGTTCAATGCTGGGTTTATACTATTTTTTTGCATTTGAGGCTTAAGGGCAAATTCTATTAATAAACTTGATTGTATGGGTTAATTATATCTCTGAATATGACAGTTAACTAACTTTTAAATATTATTAGTACTTTTCACCAAGTTTTTTCTTATATTATGTTACATAGTACTTATTTTTTTTATTATTTTCATACCTAATCCATACGTAATATCAACATAGAATGTGCAGCAACGCAGCAATGTCATGAAAAAGTAAACTATGTGGTAGAAAAATATCTTTCTGTATTTTCCAAAAGTCTAAAAACATTTCTGGGGCTATTTAAGAAACTCCTCAAAATTATTGGAAAACATCTCCAAAAACTGCATTTAATTTTAGAAAAAGGGGATTCCCCTATGAATACTCTCCTTATTGGAGGAAGCAAAAGTCATTTGTTGATGTTTATAAATGAAATGGATGTATCGTGAACGTCTGCAGTACATAGAATTTGAACATTTTATTTGATTTATATGATATGAATATGTGTTAGAGTGGAATGTCAATTTTATCACAAAGCTATACACATTACTTGCTCATTGGAAAAGGAGGTACAAATCAATGTACTGCATTGTAGCAGTTGGAAACATCGAAAATGAAATTGTTATTTTTACCGAGATTTACTTCCGTTGGATCTCGATCAAATTGTTTATTTCTTCGAATTGTTATCCATTCTTTTTGGAAACAAACAAGAAAAGAAAACGACGATTTTTTTTTTTTGCGGAATACCATCTTTCATCAGTAATCATAAGCAGACAAGCAAATCTGATCGTACATTGTCATTGGCAAATGTTGTGACAATAAATGAAAAGTATAGAGTAGTCATACTCAGTGCCAATTGGAAAAGGAGAGTCTTTTTTATTTAATATAAGCTAATCTTTCTTTATGTCAGTAAAACGCAACAAACATGGATAACAAACACAAATGCTTGTGCTGATGTTCAAATGCTTTTGACCGACATTTTTAAATTACTGAATTACTTTTATTTTTATCAACTTTTAATGTTCTTTTACATCTAAGGATTATTAACCTATAATGTAGTTTCAATTAATTTGAAACGTTGGAATATTAGAATATAAATGTATGGAAAAATCATCAAGATGATCAACTTTATAATTTTGAAAATGGATTTTATCCACGTTCCCAGTGGAGTAAGAAGCAAATCAAGAGATCAAGAGGGAGGGGGGGGGGGCAAATATCATGAAATATTTTTCTTGTTACTGAAAGAGTTCATTTACTGTTTTATTATATTAAATCATGTATCACCATGGGAAAAAATCACGTTAAAAAAAAAGGGGGGGGGGCGTAGTTCTGTTCCAACGCCTGTTTCCAGTTCCTGTGTTTTATATATACTGTTTGCATTGACAATACATAAATTGTAATGCTTCAATTTTCATCACTAAAGAGAGGCCTGAAATATTCCAATGGTGTTATGGGTGAAGACTTTGTTTTTATCTTTAGCAATGGTTTTCCAATTTGTCCATTTCTGATACTTAGTTATACTGTGGTATATTGGTACTATGTAATGCATTACTTGCTATTCATATCTGGTGAAAAATAACTGAAAATAATGATAAAATTTTACTAAATTATTTTATCAATAAAATGTTTCATATGATTACAGGTACATGTATTTGCAGAAATGTCAGAAGAGGATTACTTGAAAGTCATGTTAATTTGGTTGAATCACCCCAAGAAACACAGATTGAGCAGGTACAATTTATATAATATTACATAGATTGTATAACCAATTTACGTGCAAAGTTTGTACATGTAAATGATTAGAGTATACTTCCAAGTTATTGAAACAACGTTCTGTATGAACTGTCCCCATCTCTGTTACATCATACATTTCAATACAGACTAAACTAAACTAAGGGCAAGTAACTTAATAAGAGTTTCACTTTGGGGTGTTAGCCTGTTAGTGAACCAAGAATTTCTGTCCGTGGAATTTGGACAAATTACAAAGCCTGTCATTTTCATATGACTTTTATTTTTTTTTCCTCTTGCACGGATTTGAATAATTTTTCACAGAATTGTTGCCAAGGTTGTGTCAGGATATTGAACCAAAGTCAAGGTTACAGTGCTGATGCTCTTATTTCTAGTTGTTAAAAAATTAACTTTCAGGTCATTATACCCTTATCTTTATAAATACAGGTCAGAGTGTTTCATGTGCTTGTACACAAAATTAAAGGGGACAGACACATTCATTTTGTGATTTTTATACAAAGAGAATCAGGAAATAGTATTTTGAAATTATTATTCAACAATCACTGTGCATTTTGAATTTTGTTATTTAGAATAAACAATTTTCAGGACATTTCACTGTCAGGTCAATATACCTTACCCCAATAAAATAGTGTCTTTTCCCCCAATTTCGGTCCTTTAATTTTTATTGTGATATTATAAGAAATTTATTTGTCACTCCAACTTTTTATGCCCCGGATCGATAGATTGAGGGCATATTGTTTTTGTTCTGTGAGTTTGTTTGTCTGTCTGTTGTCAACTTTAACCTTGGCTATAACTTATGAACCTTGAGGGATAGAGAATTCATATTTGACATGCGTATTCAACTAATGCAGCCCTTTCAAATGACACCAAGGTTGATGACTTTTTGACCTTGACAATGACCTTCATGCTATTTATAACTTTTTGGACTTTGGTGCCATGGGGGCATTAGTGTTTCAGAAACACAGCTTGTTCAATTTAAATTGGTGCTAAAGTTATGTATAGTAAGAGGGGATTATAGATTCTTCCTTTTGCCACTTCTTACTGCCTTCAAGATTTTCCATAATATTTTACAGGGTTGTTGCCCAGGGCCAACTTAGCATGTGTCATCTTGTGGTCCTGAATAATCAGGAAAGAGAATGCTTCCATACTTTAAAAATTCATATATCTTTTAAACTAAGCAACAGGCATATAGTGCCATGCTAGGTGTTGCTCTTGTATGAATTTATAATTTTACAAACTGATGATATTATTGAGATTATACATGTATGTATTTGAGAGATAATGAAAATTTTCTTAATTATATTGTCACTGTTGATAGTTTCACAACTAAATAAGTTTAATAACATGTGTACACTTTGTGATGTTTTAAAAATAAAAAAAAATGCTGTGAGATGTGATGTGAAATAAGTCATGTATGGCATGTATGTTCCTTATAACAAGAGCTTTTTGTTGGTACCAAGATTTTTGAACATGTGACCTTGACAGTGACTTTGACCTTCACTTGAAAAACTTTAACATTGACAATAACTATTGAACTGTAAAAAGTAGGGCTCTCATATTTGGCATGTGTGTTCCTTATGACAAGACCTTTCCGTAAGTACCAACATAGTTTATCATGTGGCCTTGATGGTGACCTTTGACCAGCACATGAAAAAATTTAACATTGACCATATCTATTTAAGTGTTAGAAGGAGGCCTTTCATATTTAAAGTCTGCATTCCTTATGACAAGACCTTTCTGCTGACAAGTTAAGGTCAAGGTCATGATGACAGGCATCCTGTGGGGTCCTTCTGACTTTCTCATTTTTCTAGTGAAATTATGTTAAATACAATATTCATTAAAATAGACTATGTTACTCAGACAAGTATACAAATTGTAGCCCTTTAGCAGTTTAAAGGATACACATGTACTTTAATTTTCTAGTTTCAAGATGAAAGTTAAAGATACAGAATGCTTTGATGAATTCCAGTTAAAAGAACAATACAGGTAAATAAAACCAAATTTAAATGCCCTCAATCCTTTAGCGTTTTTTAAGATTTATATATAGATCCTGAGTAATATTTGTCAGATTTTTCTCTTCATGCAGATTTAATTTCAATTAAGATTACAGATGCATCAAAAGATTCTAATGACAATAATCATGATTACAATTTAAAGAAAAATCCTCCAGTATTCACTAATATCGAATAATTGAAAATTGGGAATGTATTTTTATTGATAATTACTATCATTTAGAGAAAAATAAAATTGTTATTTAGCATTTTCAAATAGTCATATTTTTTCTCAATAATCATTTGTAGATGGCATCTCTAGCAACTGAAAATTCCTTGACATCAACTCCAGAGGGCAGTCAGGAAATGTGTTTAGTCAGTCGTCTTATGGTTCCTGTTGGTCATGCATACAGACTAGATGCTCCCCAGGAAGCTTTAAACAAATTTGTGCATTTCACATTGTTTGGGCAATAACTTCTCTATACATGACATGAACGAAATCATACTTGTACCTTTTAAGATTTTTGTTGGTCATGACTTGACTGAAGGTGATATCTACAAGTTGCTCTGGACTCAAAAGTCCAATAGTCAAAGTAACCCTTTTCAATTCAAGCCTACATTCAAATTTTCTGCTAAAAGAAGAGTTGGGGATAGTAGTAATCCAGTTAAAACAGCTGTGGTGATCTACAAACCTTTGTGGAAATATTCTCTATATACATAATGCAATGGTGCATCTATAAAAAGAATTGAATTGTCCGGTTGGATAAACATGAAAAGAAATAACCTAATCACTGGCAAAACTCTTGAGGTGAGTTTTGTAATCTTTGTTTCTCTGTGTTTATCAATTGTTAACACACACACACAGATATATATATATATACACAAAATATATACATATTTACAAAAGAAAATATTTAAATTCTTTTTTTTTTCCTCAGTTCACATTCAGCTAAAATTGTAAACATGAGGGATATGACCCAAATGATACTTTCTATAATGCAATCAAAACTTAAACAATTTAATCTATCACAGATAGGGGTAATTAAATTCTCAAAACAATTTCATAATCAAAGTTTAATGCAAACCAGAAAACAGTTTATATTTAGTTATATTTTAATTAGAGGTGTAAACTATCTAAATGATAATTCATACCTCCCCAGTTGCCATGGCAACACATTTTCAAAGATTATTATTATAGTTTGTTATTCATTTACTACCCTCATTTGTACAATACAAGTCAGTATAGTAATGAAAATAAAGAGATTAGTCAACTACACTTGGCTTTTTGTTCATTTTGTACTTCAAAATTGTCATTTTTGTTTCCGTGGTTACCGCTCTTGAGCTTAATTGCCCCAAAAATATTATTGTGTATAATGATACTGTAACAGGTCTTCTTTATAGAGATTATCAGGTCTTAGTCCAGCATGGATGCAAATGGATACAAATCTTTCTCAAAATATGTCTATATTTAACACTTTGTAGAGATGCCATTGGACACCATTTTGTCACTTTGTATATCTATCGTAACTAAATTATTTCAGAATATTCTAAAACATAAAAGTATTTACATTGAACCATGTTACCAAAATAAAAAGTGAAAACATAAAAATGATTTTTATAAAGAATGATGCAGATGCCCCAAAAACTCCAATTTTTATAAGATAGAAGGAGCATCTCAGAAGGGCAAATTCCTCAGACATGTTACCATGGCAACCGTAACTAACAGCAACCAAATGAATATAGATTTTTTATCTACTCGTGTAACTTAAATACCGAAAACAGTTTGATGTCCTTCTGAGACTATGCGTGCTACACCCTCTATATAACATGGTTGATGTTTACAGAGAATCAGTATTAAATCGCCTAAGACGACAATATTTGGATTATACTGTAAAGCATCTTCAAGTGAGTTTTGAAAAGTTTCCCAAAATGCAGGCGCATAACCAGGAGGTCAATAAACTGTGCATAAAATGAATGATTTTATCTCAATCCAAACATTTTCACCTATACTAAACTCAAATTGAGAAAGTCTGTTAACCAGTAGTTGTTCAGAAACAAATACATACTATTGTAATTTTGAACTGCAATATCAAAATATCCAGTAAATTACGAAAAGTAATACCATCAACGAATTTATTTAATTACTGACTGAATATGATTTGGTGTGTTGTATTGTAGTGTGTTCCTTTTGCCGCTCTATATTGTTTAAATCGTTACCCAGTGTCTAGCTTGTAAATGTTTAATGAGCAGGGGGTTAGCGGCGATAGAATTATGAACGGTTGAGTGAACTCAAGAATATAGAATGTGTAAATATGAAGGACGTGACAATGATGCGTGAAATGAAATGTGCATGAAAGGTTGGTACGTGAAATAATGTGAAAGATGTGAAAAGATATATGAAGGCAAAGTAGAAGTGCAGGTAGACGAATCATGTCATTCAATAATGTGTTATTATGTAACTAAGTGTAAAATTCTATCAATATATAGCAGTGATCTACTATGTGGTACAATATTGTAATAAAAGACATATATATTGTCCCCTTCCAACTTTAAACCTCTGTGATTCAAAGTGAGACAGTCGTGTGCTCACCTCAAATCACAAAAATTTAAAGCTAGAAAAAGACAACATTACTCTTTCATATATGCATGAAATGTCATAATATACAGTTAAACTAACCTTTACAAATACTCTAAGTTTTTGTAAACATACAATTAAATAAACAAATGGAATCTCACGATCCTTATGTACATATACTCTGATATACTTGCATTCATAAACAAAAATTATTCGTACGCATAAATGTATTCAAGAACATTATTTAACAGATCTAATAGTATACTTTATCCACATATTGCACTTACACTTTCATACCAAGTGATATATATTATATATTATATATATATATATATATATATATATATATATATATATATATATATATATATATATATATATATATATATATATATATCCTCACATTCATATAACACTTCAAACATTATTATAAGCAAACTTTTCATAATTCTCCACCAGTTTTACACTAATAAGCATGTATACACAGTCAATTCATATCATTATGACATAATGGATTTACATGTATCATACTAGGTGTGGCCTAAACAATGCAGACTGTTTAATTCAGCTTGTTCAACAAGTAACAAGTATCATTGATAATTGAGTAATTGTTGGTTGTTTCAAACATGCAGATTCTCTGATATTAATGACTCGTAAACCAGCAAGGGATGTTGCTCTACTTAGCCCCTCACCAAACTACCCAGATAAAGAAATTTGCTGACAGTGAGTTTCAACACAGCAATATATTGAAGTACATGAATAAATTTCATTTATTTCAGCATACATGTATATCCTAACATTATCATTTTAAAATGTTGAAGTATTATCTTCTAGGCTTTCTTTTACTTGGAGGAAATAACATTTTACAATATTAGACATGAGTAATGTATATAGACTAATGTGGTCCTAATTTTTCAAATACTTATATGTAGGAAAGATAACTGTACTTTTATATGATACAGTGTATAAAAATAATTTCACGTTGCATATATACCTATTCACAGTGATTCCCAGTGCCTTACGAATTGTAGCTACATATATCAATTTCAGTGGTATCTGCATTCGTTCAGGAACGTTTCTTTTCAGTACAGGGCTAAACACTACAAAATGTACAAATTTACTGCTTCATCACTTTTAAAAGTGAAACATGAATACTCATTGGCCGGGACCGGATACTGAATAATTTATGACTTTTTAATTTAATCAAAAACATCCTCATTTTTCCACCAAAATGGACCACACTTCATCTAAATCAAACTAGATCTGTACGTCTACTTGATAAAATATCTACCAATCACAGTAACCTTGTTGAAGACGATTGTTCAAGGAACACATGACGCATGTAGTCGGTAATAGGAAATCGTTGCAGACAGACGGACAAGAAAGTGATCCATAAGTGTCACTGTGTGTTTCAGGCGACACAAAAAGTTTGGGAAACATGTGAGATGGAACTATAGACAGATAAAGACAGGTGGGGAGGAAACATATAGTCCCTACATATTACATTTAATAAGCTATATTTTATAATTCCTTGATAAATCTGGTTTACCCTTCAGTGTTTTTCTTTCAACAGATTCATGGTTCTGTCAACAGTGGGAGAAGATACAATAGGTCCATCATTTTAACAGGATACTATGGTTCCTCGCATTCCCTTGACCAGTTTGTCAGACAAGTTCCGCAACAGGATGACCGGACAGTCAGTCTTCAGCCAAATGGTGGGTGCTGCAGCAACTCTAGTAAGTGAAGGTTTGTCCCCAGAATCTGATGCCCGGTATTCTTGAAAGTCGCCTGGAGAATCTAGTATACATTTCCTGTTGTGAATATGCACGATTTTATTTGTGGCATGGGGCTTTACAGTTTCCATGTCAATTAGTTTCTTTTATATGTATGAATATTTTTGTAACATCATTGACCTCCACTTCACACTTATTGATTGCAGTGATGAAGTCCACATCTTTCTGTCGCAAGACCTGTTCCAGTATTGCCCTGTTCATGTACACTGTTCTCATATTATCTTCAAATAAGCCCCTCCTGACATTGGATGAACTGTGAACTACCTACTTGTTTGTCACAATGTAGTTCATCGAGAATTGAAAATGTCCCACATCGCTGATGTTCGATTGCAATGTCAGTGGACTGACGGTGAGTTCAAACAAGGAAAATATGAAGTTATATATGAGATAGTTTTTGTTCTTTGCTATAATTTATGAATGGCATACACCTCCGGTCATCCAATCTTGCCCAGATGTGCAGGGTACATGTACAGTAATCACGTAGGAAGTTGCTGCAAGCTATCCCAGTGGCGCATATCAATGATACGACTTTACCCGTCTTGACAGTTTAAAAGAAAAATAGCAGATAAAACATGGATCTTTCCTTTCCCTGCTTGACGTCCGATTTGCAGATTTTGTCCTGATAAGCTAATCTCAGCTGCCTCTTCTTGTCTTTGATTCAGCATGTTTGTAGTATTATTTCTGTTTACAGAGAAAGATGTATAGCAGGTGCCCGTTACTAGATTTAAGTTATTCCTCAATGATGCCTCACGATACAATCTAAAGAACTCCGCGAAGTCTTCGGATCAATCAACCAGCGTCTTCCATATATCCGTTCGAAGTTACAGTAAAAATGGTGATACGAGCAAAGTAGAGCGATGTTTTTAACTTGTGTTTTATTTCCCGCTTTATAATTTAACTTAATATCCCTTTCAAAAATTGTTTCTCTCGCTCGTAATTGTTTTCTTATGAGACAAATCGACACAAACTCGGATTATCTCTTTTGATATTTTTATTTTTTTTTTTTTAATTCTGTCTGTTCTTAGAACACAGATCTTAATCTTTAAAGTTAAATTCTTCAATATACAGCTTAATTCGTCCCTATTACGATTTTTCTTAGTTAATTCTTTACCTGTTAAATCATCACCGTCTGATCGGTTTATTTGTTAATGACAAATTACTATGTTTGCGTCCGTGCCTTTTCCTGTACATAATCATTAAAATAGCTTCTAATTGACTTTCAAATTTTTTAGGGCAGGCTTGGTGTAGTGGTTAAGCGCTTGGCTTGCGGCGCCGACGATCCGGGTTCGATTCCCGGGTTGCGCCACTATGTTTAAGAGGTTGGTAACCTCCTGTAAAACACCAGTCAACCAACCAACTTTCAAACTGAGTTCAGTCTTAGTAATTACTGCTATATATATCCGTGGCGTTGATCCAGCTTTTATACGTTAGAGCCAATTTGAATATTTGTAATATTTTTGTAACAAGTTACCTGAATGGTTCAATTTGCAATTCCGGATTCGGACGTGGGTGGAAGGCGAATATAACGAATTCATTTTGGAAATAAGGTAAAAATTTCTTTTTTATAGACTAGAAATAATTCATATTACTGTTATGAAAAGCCACAGTACAGTGTTTAAAGGGCATGTGAAACGTTATTTTCTTTTTTGTCTATTAAAATTAAAATAGTAAAACTTAAAAAACACAAAAACAGCGTGGTTGGTACGCGTCCCCAGACACAAGAAAACGTATCTATATAAATAGTACACCTGAAAATAGACGTGCGAGTAGAAGTTTTACTGGAAGTGATATTAGAGTGTGAATCAGAAGAGTGGAAGAGATGGTTAAATTGCGCCATGGTATAAGGTTATTGATACTGCCAAAAAAAATCTCTTAATATGTCAAGAAAGGAAAGTATTGTGCTGCTAACTGCACAAGTTCGTAACAAGTGGTGTTTCACTGCATCTCTTTCCTAAAATACCCAGGGGCAGGCTTGGTGTAGTGGTTAACCGCTTGGCTTGCGGTGCCGACGATCCGGGTTCGATTCCCGGATTGCGCCACTATGTTTAAGAGGTTGGTTACCGCCTGATTCCATGTCGCGATATAATTGAAAAATTATTGAAAGTGACGTAAAACACCAATCAACTTAAAATACCCAAATTAAAATGCAATGGATACATTTTATTCAGAGCGGGCAAAACAATTTGGACAAACCTTCGCCATTCCAAGCAATTTCCTAAACATTCTTTTGCCAAGAGTATTAGCCAGTTCAATTAGCAACTAATGGAATCTATGGGGAAACGTGATTTTTTTAAGAAAAGCTCTTACTGTCAGGTGCGAAGCCTATCATTCATCTGGGGAGAAATCATGAAGCCCCAGACCCAGCTGCCGACGCGAGGTGCGGTCTGTCACCAGTTTTCTCCCGATCAAGATCAGTGGCCAGAAAAGTTGAGTTGCACAGGGTAGGTACTTTTCAGTGTAGTCAAATCATCAAAATTTCATATTAAGTACGTAACGTAGCAGACATGTCATGATGATAAATTTGATTTTTCCGCTAATCTAGTATGACTGTTGAACAGAGAGTCTACTTTTGTTTGATACATATAAGCAAATTCTAGTATTTTCTACATAATTGTAGAAAATGGGTCTTTCTTTTTTTTTTCATGGTTTAGCTACTACCAGTTAAAGGAAAGTAAAAGCAGCACGTGTGTACCTGGATTCAAGTGAAGTGTTGATCCAAGTTTGTCTTGACTGTAACACGTGCTTTCGTTATAATGCTTCAAGTCACAGGAGTCATTTACAAAATGGCAACATATATTAGAGGTTCCTTCAATTTCCATCCTGGTCAAAAATGGCTTTAAAATTCAAACATAAACTTAGCACACACTTAAAATGAGATTTCAGGTAGAGAAATACTATTTCTTTATCATACATATGGAAGAAAAGTCCAGTTGCCCTACATTATGACCTAAGGAAAATGTCAAATAACTTCTTTTTAACCGTTTTATAAAAAGAAGTCTAACAACAAAAAAAAAAAAAAAAAACAAAACCCAAAAAACAAACCAACTACAACAACCAGTGTTTTGAGTGTGTGCAAAATAGTTTTCTTTATAAGGTCCTGAATAGGACAAAATTTAGGTTTGTATTTTAATGCCAATTTTGTCTTCTGCTGAAGCTTATAGTAATGTCTTTTCGTTTCCTCCAACTCGGACCCTTGTATAATTGTTAAAAATCTTGTTATGGCAAAAGTATAATATAGGTCTTTTACAAGTGTGCAAAGCATAATTCTGGATGATCAGCTATAAGTAAAGTGCGGTTAACAAGTTTCATCCGATTGTCCATTTTTTTTTCTTCCTTTTTTAAGTTAGACCGGGACAAAGACTAAGATATCTTTCTAATTAGGAGGCCGACAAGACTATGACAACAGTCGTCTCCCCAACAACAAACATTAAAATCTGCTCTACATAAAAATTGTTTGTTATCAGGTCTTCTCGACCATGCAGTATTGAACATATAAAATGTTCTTTAATTGTAATTGCAACTTTGTTAATTAATATATATATTTTATAGTTATTATCTTAAATATCTTATAGTTATATTTGTAATAACGCTATATATTGAATATGCTATTTTAGCGGAACCGCGCTAAGTGTTATACATGTATACGCTATAACGTAATTCTTTGTTTATTGTGATTTTTCATATACATCGGTTATGAAATATGATGGATATTACATCGCGTAAGCCACCAATACCAATAATTCACTAGAAGGTCAGAAGACCGATATATTGTGAATACGGAGTTAATTGTTCTTTGTTTTACATACATGTATGTCGCTCAGGTAGCTTAAATACCGAAAGGCATGACCAAAACAAATGTTAAGTCTGACAGATGGATCGAAAAACTGAGAGTGATTTATATAAGGAAACCGCAACTTAAGCAGTCTTCATGAAAACTCACTACCCGACCTCCAAGACTACAGTATTTATTGTCGGACTACATGTACTAAATTTTGTCTGACAAGCTATATACGAGTTGGTAAAATTTGTGTTTGCTAGTTGTTAAAAGATGTTTTTTTTTTTAAATTACTTAAGTGGCTGGGCCGTAATGAACTGGTTTTATGTTGCTACAAAGGCTGTATAATGTGGTATAATACTTTAAAGTCATAACTCATACTACTCCTAACTGTCTTAAATGTCCTCTGTCATACTTGGAAATACGTTTAGTTTCATTTACTGGATTCGAATGGTCACTGAAAATCCCAAAATTCATGTTAGTTGATGGGTTGTATAGACTTGTATATTCAAAAAAGGTGCCTGCCTGTGGGTTACATGTTATCCAATACCTGTACATTTATGGCACTGAAATTGTTGACATACTTAGTGAGTCACTGGTGAAATTGAGCAACAATTCATCAATAAGATATTTTTCGAAAATCCAAATAACATGTGTACCCCCCCCCCCCCATCCCGCCTCATCGTCTTGATATGCCATTAATATACTTGTAGAATATCAATTAATTAATGCATTAAGAATTTCTCATCGGCAAATAATTGCCTTTCCAATGAAGATGCCACAAATAATTCAGCAATGACTTACTTCTTGACATGAGGAAAATAAATTAATTTATAAATTAATCATATGGTAGATAAGTAGTACAAATTTGTCTCATTAAACACTAAATGAAGAGTCAGGAAACACTCGTTCCTCAGACTAGCTTCACCCAATTACATGCATGATCTAGATCACAATATTTGATGTTGTATATGAGGTGTCGGATAGGGTGAGGGGAGGGGGGGGGGGGAGCTGGAAAGGAAAATTATGTGGTAAGGGGTGGGGATCTTACACTGATTTAAAAACGACAAAATAATAACATTAGATGTCCGCAAATAGTGGGAGGGAGGAGGTTGGATGGAGGGAGTGTAACATTAAGATAATATATGTAAAACAAGATAATAACTATAAAACCATATATTAATTAACAAGGATATAATACATACTTTTTGTTCCAATCATCTGTCACTGCCTGCTCCGTCTTCATATTTTCATTGAAACGTATTGCAGAAATGTGCAGCCATGGGGAAAAAGGTCATGAATATAATGGTATATGCATGAAATGTAAAGATGATGGATAAATCGAAACCGTGTAATTCAATATATATTTACATATGGAGAAGTGTAAATAGGTGTCAAGGTGTCAAATCTGTGTAAAATGATCGGATTCGGTCTCAGTCCAGAATGTCATTTAAAAGTATGGATAACGAGATATCATATTGTATAATACAAGAGCCAAGTATTTCTTTCCTTGGGAAAGCAAAGATTGAATTAATTCAGCTTCGTATGAGTAAAGGAATATGTCACCCATTGGAATTCCAACAATTTGTTGAAAAATATATTCTCTAAACACTACAAAAATGTTATCGATAAGAAAGTTTGGATGACATCTGTTTATTTTTGGAATCAGAAATTTCCCTTACAAAGTAAGTTTTATCATGGCCTATTACTATGTATTTGATATTGCGGCTTCCGTTCTAACTAGTAAATGCATTTTTGGTAGTTTCTGCTAATCTGACGTTTAATTTCTAACTAAGAATCGTTGTGTAAAGAGTCGAAAAGTCAAAAGATTTGATGGAGTGGATTGTAGCAAAACTTTCTACTTTCAGATCTTCTCTTGAATTTTTTTAGGATCTACATTGACTAATTCCATCTCTGGAATATACTGTTTCGCAATACGTATGAAGGTCAGATTTAATTTCTGATAATATTTTTGTGAGTAACATCGATACAAATTTTGTGGAACACTTCAATAAATCGTTGTTTATTTTCAGTCATCAAATTAAGTAAATCATTCTAAAACTAAGGAGTATCTCCCTCATTCATAGCTCTGTCCTTAGATAGATTCTTTGGTTCACTTTTCGGTCACTTTGGTTTCAATACTGCTCTTCAAATATTTATATATTTTGAGAATTCCAATCATTTGGCCACGAGCATCACTGAAGAGGCATATGTTGTCGAAATGCGCATATGGTGCACTAAATTAAAAGGTATATATGTTCTATATTTATTATAACCACTAGGCCGGTGTCACTGCTGGTGGACTGATAGTTCCCGAGGGCATCTTAAGTCTAGTTTTCAGTGCTTTTGTACTGACATGAAATATATACCTCAAATTTTCAGTCATCAAATTAAGTAAATCACTCTAAAACTAAGGAGTATCTCCCTCATGCATAGCTCTGTCCTTAGACATATACTTTGGTTCACCTTTCGGTCACTTTGGTTTCAACACTGCTCGTCAAATATTTATATATTTTGAGAATTCCAATCATTTGGCGACGAGCATCACTGAAGAGGCATAAGTTGTCGAAATGCGCATATGGTGCACTAAATTAATAGGTATATATGTTCTTTATTATTGTAAGGATTTTTGGAATGCAGTACAAAAACAAAAAAGGAAGATCTAAATTTATATATATTTTTGCGTCAATACCAAACGTATTGAGGACAGATTTCAGATTTTAAGTACTTCCGAAAAGTTCGTGATAGTATAAGAAGCGTACCCTGGAGCTGAATTTAATCCTAATTTTTTTCACTGCGCTGTCAAAGTAGTGTTTAAATGGAGTGCTGCAATTAGATCAGTTGGATATAGATTAAGCTGTTATTTAGCTAGCTGCTGTATATGTGGCAGCATACTAGTAAATGAAGTGAAGGGAAATATACTTGGTGTCCATCAGTTTTATCAGCTACGTTCTTGTTTCATGTGCCCATGTTACTATACAGTTTACAAAAATGTGCAAGTTTTTGTTTTTTTTACAGTTTTAGCTTTAATTTTCTTTAATTTTCAGTATAAAGCAATGCCACCTTAACTCAAATAATGGTAAGCATAAAGATATGTTAAAAACTTAGTACCACACGTATTTAAGAGTAAATATATATTGAAGATTGTCAAAGTTAACATTTTAGCTCACTGTTGGGAACAATTTGTACATACCATTTATTAATTAGTGAGAGTTTTTGGCAAAAATCGCAATATAAGAGTAGCACTAAAGAGCATACCTTGCATCAAAGATGAGTGTGGTAACAATTCTGTATTGGCCTTGCATCATCAATTACAATGATCATTATAAACACTTTATTTACCTGAATAGAGTATGGCTGCTGAAATTTCCAGGTTGCCATGTGGTAGTGAGTTTATCATTAGTTTGCTATACCATTTTGTAGAATATCCACATGTACAATCTTGGGTGATAGTTACCATGGTTCCCAATATAACTTATGACGGATATGTTTGACAATGACAGGAAGTAAAAAGAGAGAGACCAAATGTCCTTCATAAATTAAGAATTTCCTCTTTTTATTATC
Source organism: Pteria penguin (assembly GCA_035048485.1). Lineage (NCBI taxonomy): Eukaryota > Metazoa > Mollusca > Bivalvia > Pterioida > Pteriidae > Pteria > Pteria penguin. The sequence goes on along the minus strand of CM068585.1, from coordinate 52,263,559 downwards.
TTTCTCGGAGTTGAATAAAAATGTATGTTAAAACACAACTTAAATTTATATGGAAACAGCTATTTTTAGAAAATACAAACGTGTTGTAATATCGTTTAACAAGTTAGTTCAAGTGACCCATCAGTGCATGAGAAACTTTTTTCTTTAACAAGAAATGTTTGACTCATGTTTAGTAAACAAGACTGCTCAAGACCGTGAGTCGGATTTGATAGTACAATATGTGCCATTGTGGCAGACGGGTAGACGACAGACAAAACGGTCCATTATCTTCTGGAGGATAGTCGATGGAAACATTTAAGTCATTGATAGATACACAGTGAGAGTTTAACAGCAGACAACTCTTCTTCTATATCAGGTGTGCAACTGTTGACTGAATGAGCTCTAATCGATTTTCAAATCGTATACTCTCTCTAGTAATTGTCTTTATTATCTATACGCAGAATATGAAAAAAGGTGATCATAGTTTGAATATTGTAGACCTGGACGTGTAACAACAAGCTGTGTTTATGAAGTCCCTGGCGGAAACAACATACAAAAGAGCTATTTTAATACAGGTCAAGGTCGCAAGGTCACTGACCTTGATGTCACTTGAAAAAGTTTCATTATTTGAGTATGCATGCCAAATAGGAAGTCTCTCTCTTATGATTCAAAGGTTTTGTCAGATGTCTACAGTTTTCATTTCTGATGGCCAAGGTTAACGCTTTTTTTTGCCACAGATACACACAAGCCAAACAGTACTGAAACCCGGGCGGTTGGTAATACGGGATCAACCAATGTCTGTCATCTCATCCAAAACTCGTGAAAACTTTTGGCAGCACAAATGCATTCCAAAGGTGTTTGACAATGCCCTCATGTATACTTATGCAATGGGAACATTTATGTTGCATACCAGCTTAAGTTGGTGTAATGATACCTGGTATAACAAGCTTCAATACACACGTAGGTAATGATGCTTTAGATACATGAAAATTACTTTTGCCATCTGAAAGGCACTGTTATGGGGGTCATATATCTTTTTTGTTTGTTTATATTATTGAATATTCTATTAAGAACTAGAAAGTTCTGTAATTGTATGTTGTATAACTTGTTTACTTCCATAATGATTTGTGAATGTTCTTGAAAGTTCTTAATAATCTAGATGTTTCTATATTGGAAATTACTTGAACATTGTAGAAACTAGAAATATCTAGAAACTATGAAATGTATATAAGGCATTGACTCTGGCATTTCGGTAGCACTGCATTACATTACTTTTACGTTTATACTGGGGATTTATCGCGTTTACCGACTGCTTGAATTAGATTTATTGAACTGTGAAATTAAACACTGGACACTTTATTCGTGTTATAAACAGTGGATGTAATACGGACTCCAGCGTTCCGGAATTGCTACCTATATATACCTTCATGGGAATCTGTAGTTGTAAGCATTATCTGTAATTTTTGTTAATTTGTAAATAAATTGTTAAATTTTATAGAACATTTGTGATTTTTTGGCATTACAAAAGGGGATATTTCTGACCGTAACAGAAATTTGGGGGCTCGTCCGGGATAGAATTCATTTGCCATTTGTACTGTGTAATATTTGGCAGATTTGCTTTATTAGAAAGTAAAGCCAGCCAAAAAAAAAATAATAAATAAAAAAAAAATCAAAATCATTATGTCATTTAAGATTGAAGATTTTTGAGTTCATCAGACGTAGAAACTTTTGAGTCTCTTAGAAAAATTGATTTGTTAGCATTAGGCTAACATTTAGGGTTGTCTTTTAAATCTCAAGTGAGAAAAGATAAAACTAAAAGTTTAGTGTCTAAAAAGTTAGTTGAAAAATATTTTGAATCCTTTGACTTTTCGGAGAAAGAGGAGGAAGAAAGTAGTTTAGGGCTACAAAAATTAGAATTAGAATTAGAATTTCAATTTAAACTGAAACAGCGAGAATTTAATGAGAAAGAAAGCGAAAAGTAAAGAGAAGAGGGGGAGAAAGAAAGAGAAAGGCAATTAGAGATAAACTTGAGAGAGAAAAACAATTAGAATTAGAGAAACTTACAACAGAAAGACAAGAAAGAGAAAGAGAAAAAGATGGACAAATGGAGTTATAGAAAATGAAATTAGAACATGAGCTGAAAATAAAAGAAGCATCAGTTCAAAAAGCAGAAAATTTACCAGGCCATCAAAAATCAGAATTTGATGCTGCTAAAAATATTAGACTGGTACCAAAATTTATTGAGAAATCTGTTGAAATTTTTTTACCACAATTTGAGAAAGTTGCTGAAAATTTTAAATGGCCCCATGAGGTCTGGTCTACAATGTTACAAAGTTTACTCAGCACTTAATGTGGCTGATAGGTCTGACTATACTAAGGTAAAAGATGCCTTTTTGAACGCTTATGAATTAGTACTTGAGGCTTACAGGCAAAATCTAGAAATTACAACAAATTTGATATTCAAACTTATGTAGAATTTGCTACAGAAAAAGAGGATTTGTTTGAACAGTAGTTAAGATTAAAGAAAATAAATTAAAATTTTAAAAATTTGAGAGAACTGATGTTAGTAGAAGAATCTAGGAAATGTGTTCCTCAAGACTTGAGAACTCATTTAGATGATAAAGTTGTACATACTTTAAACGAAGCAGCTGTATTATCAGATGCTTATGCTCTTACTTATAAAGAGTTTTTTTGTCAAAATCTCAGAGTGTAAGTAACAATGAAAAAGGTCCAGGTGTTGAACGTAGTCAAAAGGACAGTGCTCAGCTCCCCAAACTAGTTCTAGTAAAAATGCTGATAGTCATGTAGGAATAACTCTCACTTGTGTCTATTGTAAGAAACAAGAGGCCCAAGTGGGCCTATATCGCTCACCTGAGTACCTAGATGATCAGTCATGCATGAAGGAAGAATTCATTTATTTTTGCATTAATGTGACTAAGTCAACACAGATGTTGAAAATATGTCAAATTTTATTTCAGGCTAGAATTAAAAAAAAAAACAAAACACTTTTTTGCACATCCATGCAGGTGATTTTGATATTAAGCATTTCCTTTGTCTCTGCAAGAAGTCATTCAGGGCAACAAGTTAGTCATTTTCTTTAGGTGGGGCCTTTTGTTGACTGATTTCAAGTCCATAAGAAATCATCATTATCAATTAACTAGGAAATATGACACTTTTTTCTGCATTGAATCACCAAGTCCAAAGAAATGTCGAAAACAAATTCCAAAATTTGATTTTGGAAGGGAACCAACATGACAATACGTCTTCACTCATCCCTCTAGATCATTTATATGCATTCTGTTTGTCTCTGTATACAGCCCGTATGAAAAAGAATATTGTTAAAGGAGGGAACTCTTTTGTGACCTACTTTTGACTATGGTGGCGCCACCTGTAAAGAGGTCTGGACAAAAACAAAATTTGAATAAGGATCACAACTGACGTATTTCTACCAAGATTTATTAAAATCCTTCAAACAGGTTTGTAGAAAAAGTTGAAAATGTGACAAATGGCCCCCGCCCCCCCCCCCCCCTCCTTTTTTTTTTTTGGAAGTCTTAAACGTAAAATTCCTAATTTCATATGTTGAGTGTTGAGAAACATCTAAAAACTTATTTAGATGTGTAAAAAAAAAATTTTTTTGACCACAGCTGGATTTGAACCGCTACTCTCCATATTTCAATTACCAAGTGGTATATGTACCATTGTGAGACCTACTTTTTAGACATGGAGGCATTATCTGTTTGCCAATTTGGATGAAATTTAATAAATTGATAGAGGACTTTTAGTACTTCATGTATTCCATGTTTCATTAAAATCTTTCATGTGGTTTTGTAGAAAAAGTTGAAAATGTGAAAAACGGCCAACCCCCCCCCCCCCTTTTTTTTTGGAAGTCTTAAAAAATTCATAAAAAATCCAAAAATTGAGATGATGACAAAATTCTTTCACAATAATATTCCCTACCACAATTATGATCAAAATAGTCATTAAGAAATCATCAATATCAATTAACTGAAAAACATGACACTTTTCTTCATTGAAATGACTAAGTCCAGAAACACGTCAAAAAAGCGTAAATTTCTATTTGACGGATCTTAACCCCGAACACAATTTTTAAAAATCCATCTTTATAAATTGTTGAAATGCAATTAGTTTCCCCGTTTATGTACTGGTTCTGGAGAAGAAGATGTTTGAAGAGGGGTACCCTTTTGGTCCCGCCCTGGATCCACCCCTGAGGGAATCTGGATCATGAACACAATTTTAGTAGGGGACCTTAAGTACATCATGTACACAAAGTTTGATCCAAATCTGCAAAGTAGTTCCAGAGAAGAAGTTGAAAATGTGAAAAAGTTAACGACGACGGACGGCGTACTATGATTATAGCTCACTTGAGCCCTTGGCTCAGGTGAGCTAAAAAGGGTCATCTTGTAGGTGATTGCTTTAAACTTAAGAGGAAGAATGATTTTAAGGAAAAACTTCCCCATGCTTGAGCTGCTGTGAAAGGTGATAGGAAACCCCTTGTTTTAGATAGATGTGAAAAAACCTTATGTTCAAGGTCCTACGTCCAGTTCTACTGATTGTATGGAAGATATTAAGCGCTTTTTTGTCTGAGGGATTTGTCTCTTAGTGGGTCTAGCGATCCCCCACAGCCTGTTGAGATTTTACGAGATACTGGTGCTGCCCGGACTTTGTTAGAGGGTGTTTTACCTCTCTCTGAGCAGACTTCTGTTGGTAGTTCGGTTTTGTTCCAGGGTGTGGAGCTAGGCTTCATTAATGTTCCCCTTCATAAAGTTTATCTGAAATCAGATTTAATCACTGGACCACTTATCGTAGGTGTGTGGCCTACTCTTCCAGTCCAGGGTGTTTCTATGTTGCTAGGTAACGATCTAGCTGGCAGCATAGTAGTGGCGGATCCCATCGTTAGTGAAAAAAAAAAATGTGCCAGTTGATGAAACAATTCCTGAGGACCAGGATTTATACCCGTGCTGTGCTGTAACAAGGGCTATGGCAAAGAAGCAGCAGAGGGAAACTGAAAGTCAATTGTCGACCCCAGATGTTTTGGACCTTGCAGCTGACTTTGACACCAGTGATACATTTTTTGTTCAGAGCCATGACAGCAAGTTGCCTGTGAACTTAAATGATGGTTCCCTTCCGAACAAACCTCTGCAGCTCAACAAAGGTCAAGATACTTTAAGCCATGAGCAGTTGCTTGCTGAACAGTATAAGAATCCAGAGATCATCCAGCTCAGTAAGAGGGCTCTTCCACCAGGTGAAGTGGACAAGCTCCCATAATGCTATTACCTAAAGGATGGCATTTTAATGCAAAAGTGGCGGCCTCCAGATGAGGAGTGGCGAGTCGTTCACCAGATAGTGGTGCCAGTGATGTATAGGTGGGATTAATGAGCTTAGCCCATGACACGCCCTTAGCTTCTCATTTAGGTGTTAGTAAGATTTGTAGTAAAATTCTTACACATTTTATTGGCCCAAATTATGGAGTAATGTGTCGAAATATTGAAAGTCATGTCATCTCTGTCAGATGGTTGGTAAGCCAAATCAAGCAATCCCATCTGCTCCCCTGCAGCCTATCCCAGCCTTTGAGGAGCCACTTAGTTGGGTGCTAGTTGACTGTGTAGGGCCTCTTCCTAGAACCAAGTCAGGAAATGTTTATTTACTTAGTATCATGTGTACATCCACACGCTTTCCTGTAGCAATTCCCCTTTGAAATATTAAGGCAAAAACAAAAATGAAGGCCCTTACCAAGTTTTTCAGTTTTGTAGGTGCGCCCAAGGCTATTCAGTCGGATCAAGGCTCAAATGTCATAACTAACTTATTTCAGCAGGTTATGTGTGAGTTGGGAATAAAACAATACAAGTTTAGTTCCTACCACCCAGAATCTCGGGGGGCTCTTGAACGTTTCCACCAAACCCTTAAAACCATGATAAGAACATTTTGTTTTCAGTATGAAAAAGACTGGGATGAGGTGGTCCACCTACTTTTGTTTGCTGCCCGTGAAGCAGTTCAGGAATCCCTTGGATTTAGTCCTTTTGAGTTGGTGTTTGGTCACACAGTTAGGGGACCTTTAAAATTATTGAAAGAGAAAAGGTTGGCTGAGACTACTGACATGAATCTTTTGGACTATGTATCTAGTTTTAAAGAACGATTGTACAATGTATGTAAAATTGCTCAGGAAAATTTGAAAAGTTCACAAAGAAAAATGAAGGTTTGGTATGATAAGAATGCCAGGAGTAGAACATTTAAGCTAGGTGACAAAGTTCTTGTATTTTTACCTCTTCCCGGTCATCCTTTACAAGCAATATTTTTTGGTCCATATGAAGTAGAGAGTAAAATTAGTGATTTAAATTATTTTGTTAAAACAACAGGTCGTAGAAAAGAAAAATGAGTATGTCATTTGAACATGTTAAAAGAATATGTTGAAAGAAATGATCATAATCTTGTAAAACATGTGTCTAATTTAGCCCATTTTAACAATGCCTCTGTAAATTATGATGAAGAAACTTATGTCAATGTAGATTTTGTTCAAAGTGATTTTAATCGAACTGTACGTTTGAAAAATTCTGAGATTTTGTCATCTTTGGACACAAAATTAGATCATCTACCCAAGCAGACTGAAGACAAAATGAAAACTTTGATTTTGAAAATTCAGGCCTATTTCCGGATGTTCCGTCAAAAACAAATGCAGCTTGTCATGATGTGAATGTTGGAGATGCGTTGCTGATTAAACAGCATCCATACCGTTTAAATCCAATCAAATTGCAGTTCTTGAGAGATGAAGTGAAATATATGTTAGAGAATGATCTCATTGAACCTAGCACTAGTAATTGGAGCTCGCCTTGTGTTTTGATTCCTAAACCAGATGGCTCTTACTGTTTGTGTACGAACTTTCGAAAAAAATAAATGCTGTAACAAAAACAGACTCGTATCCAATCCCCAGAATCGATGACTGTATTGATCAAATTGGCAGTGCTAAATATGTTAGTAAATTTGTTAAGGGATTATTGGCAAGTGCCCTTAACAGAGAGCCAAAGACATTTCCGCATTGGTTACTCCGGACGGATGGTTCCAGTATAAAGTCATGCCGTTTGGAATGAAAACCGCTCCAGCTACATTTCAAAGGATGATTCACTTCCTAACTAAGGATCTAGAAGGATGTGGAGCTTACATTCATAACGTCATTATTTACAGCTCGACACTGGAGGAACATGTAAGAATCATGCATGATTTCTTCAACCGCCTTTCAGAAGCAAATTTGACTGTTAATCTTGCTAAGAGTGAGTTTTGTCATGCTACTGTAGAGTATTTAGGTCATCAAGTAGGTCAAGGACAAGTTAAACTTATTATGGCTAAGGTAGAGGCTATAGTATAGTTTCCAGCTCCTACAAATAAGAAAGAATTAATGAGTTTTTAGGCATGGTTGGATTTTATAGAAAGTTTTGTCCAAATTTTTCCACAGTTGCAAGTCCACTTACCAATCTTCTGGGCAAATTAAACTTACTGTAAATGCTAGTGATGTAGGAGTTGGAGCTGTATTGTTTCAAGAGGGTGATGAACAAGTAGATATAGCTATTTATTTTTCAAAGAAGCTTAGCAAATGTCAACAAAATTATTTTATTGAAAAAGAATGTTTTGCATTGTTGTTAGCATTACAACATTTTGATGTTTATCTTAGCATCACTGTACATACAATTCGTGTATTCACAGATCACAATCCTCTAACCTTCATACACAAAATGTCAAACAAAAATCAAAAACTGACAAGGTGGAGTTTGTTGTTACAAGAGTATAATATAATTATAAATCATGTAAAGGGCAAAGACAATGTGATTGCTGATGCTTTGTCAAGAGTGCATGGGTTAGGGCCATGTTATGTCAGCAAGTGAAGTATTTGTATTGATTCTGCAGTTGTATTATGTTTGTGATTTAAATTTTCATTGACATTCAAACTTTTTAAGGAGGGAGGTGTAATGAGGGTCACATATTTTTTGTTTGTTTATATTATTGAATGTTCTATTAAGAACTAGAAAGTATAATTGTATGTTGTATAACTTGTTTACTTCCATAAATGTTTGTGAATTTTCTTGAAAGTTCTTTATAATCTATGTTGTACATCTTGTTTACTTCCATAACGATTTGTGAATTTTCTTGAAAGTTCTTTATAATCTGGATGTTTTTATATTGGAAATTACTTGTACATTGTTAGGAGCATTATTTGTAATTGTTGTTAATTTGTAAATAAATTGTTAAATTTTATAGAATCTTTGTGATTGTTGGCTTTACAAAAGGGTTTATTTCTGACCGTAACAGGCACCAAAGTTAAAGGTTTAATATATACAGAGCTATTGAAATTACTTAAAAATAACTGCAATACACCGTGAAAGTTCTTGGATATGGAACTTAATTCTCAAACAGTGCAATGTAATAAGAAAAAAAATGAAATTGTGATAACGTGTCATCTGGCATTTGTAATAAGAATTAAGTGTCAGAAGACAACATGGCACACCGCTAGCTTTCAGTCAATGCTAGGTAAAAGCCATCCCTCTAATGGTTCTTAAGCTACTACTAGGGTCATTTTTTGCAATATAGATATCAAAGTCTAGAGTTCAATATCAATGGAAAAGTCTCGCATCAAAGAATTTAGATGTAAAAATAACCAAGTCTGATAAAGCAGAAGTCTAAACTAATTGTACTTACGCAGTTGTGTTAAGGCAATACACAATTATATAATGTTGCAGAAAACCCGCCAAAACATAACATGACGTCATTGTGACGTCACTATCGCCAAGTGCATTATATGAAGCGGGTGACACTGCAACAATCAACATACCAAGAAAAACGCTGTAGTGCAACCTTTTCCTCAAATCTGTTTGTTGTGTAAATTCACATAAAGTCTGCTCCATATCTATTTGAAATGCATCTTGCTGGGACTAACTTTTAGATTATAAAATATCAACAGAATTTAAATTTAATTAGGCAATTACGCCTCCTAGAAGATGGGTACAGCTATAAATATTATTGATAGGTTTCCATTTATTATTTACAACAAAATTTTGTTACCAATTGGGCAATATGCCCTTGCACTTGTTGAATGTTTGTTGTTAATACTACATGTACTGTATATAGCAGTCACGTGATTGCAAACAACTAGGGATAATTTTTTTCTATGTGTGAAAAAGTGAACTTGTTAAACAGTTTGCATTTTTACAATCTTTGCCTAAATAGTTCTAGAATATTCTATTTCTAATGCGGTTTTCAATATAGACTATATAATGTCAATCACATCGTGGAGTGCCTTAACGTTACTGCGTTTACTGGTTTGTAAATCAAGTTCTTTCAGTAATAAATATAGAATATATATACCTTTTAATTTAGTGCACTATATGCGCATTTCGACAACTTACGTCTCTTCAGTGATGCTCGTGGCCAAATGATTGGAATTCTCAAAATAGATAAATATTTGAAGAGCAGTGTTGTAACCAATATGTAAGTAATGGCCACGTTTTAAGTTTTTCAAATATAGTCACGACCAAAAAGTCACAAGTTACGGTGCATGAATTGACAGGTCTTTACAAAGTATGCAGTGGTGCAATAACAAAGCAATGTTTCTTTGTATTCCGAAAATTCAATTTATGTCAAAATAACACAAATCTTGTCCATGATTGCATTGATGCAACTCCTCTCTATGCATGTAAGTATATTTTTCTCCAGGGTTGGGCTTTTGCTAATGCCGGTGTAACGGTTTCAAAGTTCCCCCATGCTGAAAGTTCCCTTTGTCGCACATACGCATGCATCAATAATTTTTTTAATATCCGGTTTGAAAGTTTCCAAAACTGAGTAGGCCTATACCTGATTTGTAAAGAAATTTATTATCATATACTTTATTTGACGACATAAATATTAGTAGTAGTACTAGCAAGATGGTTGGTAGACCTATTTCTATCTCGTTTCTGTGCTCACAATCTATGCGTTTAAATTTTAATTCTATTTGTTGTTAGGAATACTGTGCTGGTTCAGTGCAAGTGCCTTGAAGTGGTTTAGGAAATTATGTAACCCATGTGATTAATATCCATTGTAATGTAGTCTTAAATATAAGACAGAGGCTTGAGACTTGGGTCTTAATTCTTCCTACAGAGATAATCGACGGGAAGATCGGAAAAATCGAAAGGCATTTAGAAGAATATTACTTGCAAGACACCTTGTCATTTACTTTTAACAATAAAATTATCAGGAACAACTACACTACACTTAAGCGAGCATTGTAAAAAGTGTGGTCCATGGTGTGCTATATCGATGCTACCCACTTGCATGGATTATGTTTAATTTGGGGGCTGCTGCCCCCAAACCCCCACTTGAAAGCTAAGGACGTGTTACCAATTCTCAGTAATAATATGGCATATGCCACATGCATGTGCAGAAGGCTGTTCCACCCGCTAAAGTGCAATCTACCCAATTATCTGCATAATACATTCAGAAAGTTATACAAAGGGCTCATAGCAGGCAAATTTCAACATTCTTTAGCCAAATCTCCCACAAGTGCTTTTTTTAGATTATGGTAAATTCCAATTTAAGTGAAATAGAAGGAAATTCGGTGATAGAATGTCATAAATCACTGTCTACAGTACATGACTTATATTGGACTTTATGATATTAAGTAAGGCTTTATAGTTTGGATGTAAACAAGTGAATTATCAAGCAAATCTTTTTAGTAAAATAAGTTTACTTTTTTCAATTTTTAGTTCCTGTCGATTCTGTCTATTATGGGAAGAATTAATTGAGACACAAGTCTCATGCTTAGGTCTGATATTTCTTACTATCTCTAGCGGTGCTATTTATAAATAAAACCTTGAGTACTCTGGTGTATTCTAGTGTAGTCTGTTTAGCAGCAGCCCTGTCTCTAGAACAGTTGTGCAGTACTGAAAATTGAGATCTAGTTACACCTAAACGTGACATTTTTCCATTTTTTTTAAACTTCACTTTGAATTGTCACTGTAACTGGATCTCGGTATAGATTGATATGTGAGCTACGAATGTGAGCTAGATATGCGTTATATCTGTATATAAATTTTATACTATTTATATAGAGAATAAAGAACGTGTTTGTGTATATACATGAGCTACGGGCTGATACCAGAGGGGTTCGAATGAAACAATTTCCATGTGATATTAAGGCCTGATAAGACACTTTTTGGCATCCATATTTGTTTCTTAGCCAAATCAGGCATATATCTGATTAACAAAAAATCACGATGAATCAATGTACATGTAAGTGGGTTGTGTTTTATCATTAGTTTTAAATTCTCCAAACACAATGCAAGCCTAAAAGAGAAAATGCATTTTTATGAATTGATGTTGAAAGTGAAGTGAAGTTGATACACAGTAAAGATTTAGAAATCTAGACTTTATTTTTTTCAGGCATAATAAAAGAAAATGTACCTAAATTTTTAATATTTAAAAAGTGTACTTCATAACCAAATCATTATTATGCATACAATGCAAGCCTATGCATTAATTACTATGAATTGATGTTAAAAGTGAGATATTGTTTCACTACAATTTCGGCATAACAACAGGTGTCCCTGGTCGACAGGGGATGCTCCATGGCACCTTATCCCACTTCTGTTTTGACAAAGGTTTGTGATTGCTTGTGTGTGTTTACATTGTTATTTATTGCCTTGTTGCTACGAATTTGAGTCAGGATTTCAGATCCATATCTCAGGTTTGAACATACACAATAAAGATTTAGAAATCCAGACCTTGAATTCTCAGGCATAATAAAAAAATAAAATGTACCTTAATTTTTAATAATAAGAAAATGTATTCTTCTTCTTCTTCTTTAAGTGCCTTACTTGGTTGGAGTATACTCTCACTCTACTCTTGACTTCTTGTAATATATTATAGGTCACTTCATAATCAAATCAATTGGTTACAGGTTTATTCTGTAACCATTTTGTACTGGTTGATTCATAACCTATCAAATGATACTGTGATACTTACATTTAAATAAAATTTTGATCTCATGTAATTCATTGTCAGCTATTGAAGGTTGCCAAAACTCAAAAGTAACGCTTTGGTGGAGAAATACTGCAAATAGGGTTTTTTTTTTATTATAGGAATTATAATTACATGTAATAAAAGTCAGAAAAACAGTTTTTAATTGTCAAAAAAGGATTTTTAGCTGTTTCTCTGTTTATAATGAATATAAACGATTGAATAAATGGGAAAATTAGTTTGAGTAGCCACACAATTTTAAATTATTTTGTTTGTTTAGCATGTTTTTTTAGATTTACCTTGATTTGAAAACAGAATAGTATATACATGTATAAAAATGTTATGCCTCTGATATCATTCATGATTGTAATGCCGCAGTGTGGCAGCACTAGATCTGTCTTGCATAACAATTGTCCCCAAACAAAGTAAATTCTGTCATTGAGATATAAAAGCAAACAAGTATGCTCAAGAAAAACTAGAATGAAAACGTTTTCATAACATCAAACAGCCAGAAATACTAGTACATGAACCCGAGTACACATACCAATGTCTACAGTGCTACAGTACAATGTATAATTTCAGCAGACAGCTAAAGATTTATTTATTATAAAATTATTTAGAATTGAATTGAATGTGTGATATTATGTGTACTTAAACAAGTTTATTTTTTCATTTCAACATGAAATACAATAAGTCTGAGAATCTCTATCCTTTCTCCCACATATGATATAGAAAGTGGGAGAAAGGCAGAGAATCTCTGACTAGAAATACAGTGGACCCACCAAATTTGTTTTGACAACTATTACATGTACACTTTTCTGTATCTGCATCATTATAATGTTATTCTTATCAAGATATTACATACAAACATATTAGTAACTTTGGGATTTGCCTTGAATCAGTTTGATACATGTTTCATGACACCACTCATATGAACAACATATACATGTATCATTACATATACAGGTACATATATGTCTTATACTCTTACTTCTCCAATTCTACCGATACATGTACCGGTAACATCACTAATGTAAAATTTTGATGTCTTGTATAATTTGACTCCTTCATTGACTTATTTCACTCTAGAGAGTTTGGTAACATTTTAAAAAGTGATGACTTTCATCGAGTACTCTTCTTCAATAGTTAATGATTGCTTGCATATTGCAATACATGTATCAGTCTGTATTATTGTTACAACAATGTACATTGTACTGTACATGTATGCAAGTACCGGTAATCAAGCTTTTCAAGAGGGGTGGCGTGAGCCTGGGATCAGATCCCTTTGGAAGAGAAGCCCCTTGGCTTGGTGATACTCACTTTTTACATTGTATCTCTCTATTGAGTGATTTTTGAGTCACTGTTTAGGGCCATTATTCCTTTTCTCTTTTTTTCTTATTATAGATCTCATTCACTAATGCTTAGATGTTTTTAGACAAGTGACATTGCATGAAAATTTTAAGAGCTTTAGATATGTCAAATTATAATATATTTTTAGACTGAGAAGCCGACTGATAAGTTTGCAGAGTTTGTCAAATACATGCAAAATATTTTGCATTATTTGCAAACTGGGACGTATTTGCCTGGTACGTCAAGTAGTAGGAAGAAGGCGATCAGAAAGGCAACTTCAAAAGGGCAATATACATATGAAGGTAAAGATTCTGATTTCACAAGCAAGATGAGTAAAACAAAAATGTACATATGCTCATAATATATACCCATGAGTTACATGGTTGAATTTATATGAGATTTTGACACAGTTATGACCAAAGTATTTGTGCATTGGTATGCCACCATAATTCAGAACATACCATTTAAGGTTGAAGCCTAATATACTTTGTTACATTTCAGTCAGATTGAAATTAATATGTAAATAAGTTGGTTCAAATTCAAATTGGTTTGAATATAAATACCCTATTTTAAGTAGTGAAATAAATGCTTGAGAAATTCTCAATTTACTATTGTTAACAGACAATTGCCAAATCTCTAATTTTCCTATTTAGGATCAACCCTCTTTTATAAACATATGGGCGGTTACGTGTAGTTACAACAGAAGACCCAAGGGTAGCCGTACTTAGTGAGTGTCACAACACTGCTCATGCTGGACATAGTGGGATAAATGCAATGGTGGCCAGAATCACACAGGAATTTTGGTGGAAAGGAGTTCACGATGATGCTGTAGAATGGGCAAGAAATTACGATTTTCTTCTTTTTTAGTTACATTTATTATGCAGTCTGTCAATTGTGACAAGTACAGGCAAACATATTTAATTGATTGTGTTATGATGCTGGTAAGTTTTAATGGAAAAACACAATATTGCCCAGCCCTTCATCTCTTTGGGTTCAAGTCCAAGCAGGATTCAGGTAAGGAAGTCTTACAACTGGTACAACATGTGGTCACCAATTGTCGCTACATGTAGTTCTTACAACTGGCTTAAAATTGTCTAAGTCTGTAGTACTACCTTGGGTTGTCTGTGTGCCCAGGTTCTTCTTCCACTATAATACATTGTGATTAGCTGTTTGTCCCATGTGCCGTAAATACCGGTATTGTCATAACACAACAACATCAAGAATAAACTGGTACAAGTATTTTGCAGCTTAGTGGGATTCAGTATTAGCTCATTTATGATGTATACTTTCTTGAGTTATAAAAAAGGCAAATAGTATAATCATTTGGCAAAATGAAAGTTGTTCTATTACTGTTTGACCTAGTGTCAAGTTAATATTCACTATTACTTTTTTAGTGTAATTTATATCAAAAGCTGCACAGTTTCTTTTGTTTTGTTTTTTTGTTTTCTTTTGTTTTTGCTTTCTCTTTATAGGAAACTGTGGTATGGTACTCTAAAGTGCATTCTCGGTGAACAGTTCTTACACTCAGGTTTCATAATGTTAACATTTCTTACTAGTCGGAAGTGTATTTTAAATATTGTTTTAATTCTCTTGTCTAATAAGTAAAAATCATATTTTAATTAGAAACAAAAATGCATTGCATGCCAGCATCAGGAAGTAATTAAGACTCAGGCACCAGTGCTGCAACCGATCCCAGTAAAGGAGCCATTGTATATGGTTGGGATGGATCTGATTGGCCCTCTGAAGGAAACTGAAGAAGGTCATAAATACATTCTGACTATGACTGACCACTTCACCAAGTGGGTTGAGTTTTTCCCCTTGAAGAGTAAAACTGCTGTGGAAGTTTGTTCGGGCGTACGTAGTTTCATCTACAGGTGAGAACAATATGGGTTTATTAAAGTCCCCTACCATGTAATGCGTACGTACAATATACATAAATGTTGAAGTGTGTTCGGGCCATATCTCGTATACTTATGTCAACCGATTGTCAGTAGCTATTGCGTAACCATTTATTCCTAGGGTCAAGGTCACAACTATAAACATGCATATCTGTAAACACGTTTTCCATGTACCTGAAGATTGTACATATATATAAGATATGTGTATAGTTTTTACCCTTTGCAGAAAAGGTTCACAGACAAACTTACATGGTAGGGGACTCTGGTAATGCTTGTTTTACAATATTAACTTGTTTAGTATTCACTTTATCAGAATTACATATTTATAATTCATGTGAGATTACAACAATGAATTTCATTGTCATTTAACTTTGTCCAATACAATGAGAATACATATTTTTATAAACACCTGTTATGCTTTTAAAATATACATGTAACACAATTAATTTATTTAAAAAAATGCATCTTTATTGCAAAATTGGTTGAGACTTTCATTTAAGGGAAGTTGAAGGTTTGTTAAACAAACATAATAAATATGAAGTATACATGTATATGTAACAGGTGCTAATAATCACAACTTCTGTTCTGTCACTGAGCTACCAAGCTACATGCTTATAAATTATAGATTTGTTATAACATCACCAAATATACCTATTTAGTACCTCCAAATTTATAGTATTGATCCAAATTTGCATGCAAGTGTAGCAAGATAGCCAAAACAACAGTATTCACCATTTGACTTCAATTCACCCAAGAAGTTTGAAAATTTGACATTATTGTGTGTATTTTTCAAGTTTTAAAAGCTAATTCATAAATGTCATAAAATAGTAGGATACTGGGTCTGATTCGATCTGGCTGATCATGTTTATAATTAAATGTCTGATATTAGACACCCATGACGTATATTCACAAATGCTACTAAAGTCATATTGGCTATTATTCGCAGTTAAATATTTGTATTTCTTAATTGAATATATCTATAATCTTTGTAAATAAATATTTTGCTTCATGGTTTTCTTCTTCAGATGTAAATTATATATCATCTTGTGTAACTATAATATATATACATATATAGTTAGTTAGTTAAAATTACATGTATGTGCATTACATTTGAAAAATATTATAATAGACCTACCAATATGTTCTATTTTCAGTATGTTTTTGAAAGGACGTTTCCAGCAGGGTAGAGATAAAATATTTTAAAAATGGAGTCTTAAAACAGTAACCCATGCAAAACAAAGAAATAGCACCTCTTGTGGCATGTTTGTTTTGAAGGTATATATATATATATATATATATTTTAATAAATTAATTTCACTGAATATATCTTAAGCAAGCTTTTTGGTTTGGAATCATTAACTCAGTTGCATTTTCTGTTTTAAGAAGTTTGAAATGCTATATTATGCACATCCATGTTGGATATCAGTCAGTCAAGCTAGCTAGGTTAAAATATTGTTTTAGTATCTGTTAAAATTGCTTGACTTATGACTCATATCAAAATTCGGGTCTTAATGACAGAGCAGGTAAAGTCCCTAAGGCTTAATTTATATCGTTGAGACCCTCACTCTTAAGGTTTCTAGTCCTGTCAGGGTCAGTTAGATTATTCATGCGGGGAAGCCTTCTAGATGGCTTGCGGTAGGTCGGTGGTTATACCCGGGTGTAGTTAGATGTACTCCGTTAGAGTCATAAATTCAATTCAATTCAAATTGTATCGTATTGTATTGCTGCATATGACTATGAACATGTTTGTTTAATGCCAATAAATGAATTTGAATTTGAGTCTTCCTGGACCACCTGTAATTAAGCTGAACGTCACTATATTACTTAATTAATTAAAACAGCAGTTGCAACGACGGTTAACTAATGAAAAACCAAAATTAACAAACCATTTGACCCTAAGTAACATATGCAAGTTAGCTCAAATATATGTGTATAAATATTTAAATGATATTGATTGCTTAAATTTTGTGAATTAATTTGCAAATTGTGGTGGGCCTGTTTAAATCTTGGATATGATTAAGAACAAAAGTTGTTGTAAATATTGTAAAATATTACAAATATGATATTGTTATTAAGTTACAAAATAGTCAAACATTGCTCAACAAAACAGCCTTAAATACTGCATAGTCACAATAAATTTTTTAAAGACTATCTGAATGACATGCTTACTAAGAATTGGTATATAATATAAATATATGTGCATAAACATTTATTTTTAGTTTTAATTATCATTGATCCCCGTGAAAACGCCATATATCTGTTAAAGATGTTTCGATGCTTGAATTTTAATTGATTACATTTTTTGCAGTTTGTAGACAATATTTTAAATGGAGAGCCATTTAAATCTTCTTGGACGAAAGAAGAAATAGAAGATGAGAGGCTGCATGTTGGAAACACCCTTCTACAGGCGGGAGTGAAAGTAAAAACAGTAAGACGTTCCATATTGAATTGTTACTGAATTGTCACCATTTTAAAATATTGGTGTAGGTTTTGCATGCATTAGAGGCCTTTGTTCTTATATCTGATATGCTATTATTTAATAATAATATAATTTGTGATAAATTACATCGTAATTGATTTAATTGACATTATGTTATAAAGATAGATATCAAATCTTGTAATTTAATATGATCAATTAACAACAGTTATCATATTCACAAATATATTGCATGTTTATATCAAAAAGCATGTATAGAGTGCTTTGCCCATTGTTGGTAAGTCTCTCCATCGCTCGATCAGAGTTTGTTCCAGTGATAACTTAGAGGTCAATAGGTTAATCTTCAAGGTCACAATAAATGTTTTCACACTTGCATTTATAATGTTATGGATCAGTTTAAACTACAGTTTTCATATTTGGTAGAAATGTTTGTCGTAGTGGGTAAATTAAGCCTATTGATTTTGAAGTCATTATGTCAAAGATGATCATGTCAGTGACCTGGCAATTGAGGGGGCATATATATTTCATAAACATATTTTGTAATATATCATATTTATTTTTAATATCTAGGCAGAAGGGAAATCTCGGGATTTGAGGGTGAATAGAAAAAAGGTAAAATATTATGGCTGTTATATAACTTACAATGCAACATAACTTTCTTAGGATACATGTATGTTACAAATGTTACAATAATGTAAATACTAGAGAAAGTTAAATCTTTTTATCATATGCATCATAGTTATTATATAGGGGTCAGTAATTATAAATAGGTTAGACAAGTTGTCAAATATCAGTGTAATTATAATGTCATTAATCTATCTTATAAGTTCTGTTAATCAGAAGCCTTTTGCCATTAGATAAAATTTCCTAAAGATATTGTTGTTATGTAAGTCCAAATGATAGTCCAATATCATTTTATAAATTTTGTTGATTTAAAGTTTCACGTTGCTCTGGCTTAGGACAAGTATATTACAGGTGCAGTAATATAATGTATATACAAAGACACCCAGTCAGAAATATTGCTGTATTAAGATTTTCTCGCATGAATAATCTGATTGACTCTGATTGGGATTGAACTCACAGCTGTCGGGGCTGAGTAACAATATTAATTTAAGTCAATGACTGTACCAGCTTGCATGGCCTTGACAAATGTCAACTAATAATATGCTTTTTTTTTTTCTTTCTTTGATTTTGTAGAGAATGCGTCCATCTTTCGTCTACGAAAAACCCGTCAAAAAAAGCAGAGGGATGTACTGCATATGCCAGCAGCCAGAAGATGACAGGTATGACATATAATTAAATGAATTTTAGTTTATAACACTTAATTTGACTTAAATAATTTTTTTCACTTTTGCTTTAAATTGCCGTCTGTGTGGCAAACATATCGTATTTTATATACTGTGTATTATGAAGAACTCTAATTTGTTCTGTCATTTGGTATTCCTATTAGTTTAATGTTTTACATGTGGATTAAATTGATTGGGCTAACTCATTATGTATAACAGCATTATTAATGTATACAAGACAGTGGCATATCATATTACATTTTAAGTGAAAAGGGTATTCTAGTGTATACCATATATCTCTGTTAAAACATTTATTATCATTATTATATCTTTGATATAAGCAAAACTATGAGCAAAATGCTTCATGTTTTGATGGCAAAGTCATAGGTGGGTGTTACTATGCTATGGCAAATTGTCAAATGTAAATGGACCGCCTGTTTTTTACTTAATTTCAATTAACAATAAAACTTCATGTAGTTGTTCCTGATACAGTACATCTTCTTTTTCTTTTTTTATTCAGAATCTATTACCAGTGTGAGTATTGCAGGCAGTGGTTCCATCCGGAATGCCTGGGTATTGAAGAGGAACCAGCTTCTTTCTTCTGTCCTGGATGCTTTTGAAACTTCCTATCCAACATATACTTTACAGAATTACAATTTTGTGGCTCTTACTAGTACTTCTGTTTACATTTCTGAAGACTAGCTGATTTGGAAGAAATTATCACCAAAAAATGTTGATGTGCTTGAAAATTATTTGTATGTGTGTCGGTTGACTTATTTCATGTATAATTATTAACCTATATACATTTACAGATTCAGTTACATTTAAGTAAAAGGCAGTTCATGCAGTGTTCATTATCTCTACTACATACATGTCAACCTCTGGAAGACCCAATGAGGGAAATCTCCCTCATTTGATCTCTCCAATGAGGAAGGTTTTGTGTAAGCGCAATGTGATGAAAGTAACTACTTTAAAGATGTATATAAAAGTCCGTATTGGAAGATTATACCCACTATGGTGAAAGTTTCTACCTGTATTATGTATATTAAGACCCGTGGTGAAAGTTCCTACCTGTAATGTGTATGTGGCCTATGGTGAAAGTTCCTACCTGTAATATGTTTATTAAGGCCCGTGGTGAAAGTTCCTACCTACCGTGGTGAAAGTTCCTACCTGTAAGATCCATATAATTAGGCCTATGGTGAAAGTTCCTACCCCCTGTGGTGAAAGTTCCTACCTGTAATATGTATATTAAGGCCCGTGGTGAAAGTTCCTACCTACTGTGGTGAAAGTTCCCACCTGTAATATGTATATTAAGGCCTGTGGTGAATGTTCCTACCAACTGTGGTGAAAGTTCTCACCTGTTATATGTATATTAAGGCCCGTGGTGAAAGTTCCTACCCACTGTGGTGAAAGTTCCCACCTGTAATATGTATATTAAGGCCCGTGGTGAAAGTTCCTACCTACCGTGGTGAAAGTTACTACCTGTAATATGTATATTAAAGCCCGTGGTGAAAGTTCTTACCTGCCGTGGTGAATGTTCCTACCTGTAATATGTATATTAAGGCCCGTGGTGAAAGTTCCTACCTGCCGTGGTGAATGTTCCTACCTGTAATATGTATATTAAGGCCCGTGGTGAAAGTTCCTACCTACCGTGGTGAAAGTTCCTACCTCTAATATGTTTATCAAGGCCCGTGGTGAAAGTTCCTACCTGTAATATGTATATTAAGGCTCGTGGTGAAAGTTCCTACCTACCGTGGTGAAAGTTCCTACCTGTAATGTGTATATTACGGCCTATGGTGAAAGTTCCTATCTGCCTTGGTGAAAGTTCCTACCTGTAATATGTATATTAAGGCCCGTGGTGAAAGTTCCTATGTGTAAGATCTATATAATTGGGCCTATGGTGAATGTTCCTACCCACTGTGATGTAAGTTCCTACCTGTAGTATGTATATTAAGGCTAGTGGTGAAATTCCTACCTGTAAGAATGTTCCTAGCTACCTGTAACATGTTAATAGGCCCGTTGTTGAAGTTCCTACCCACTGTGGAAGAATTCCCTACTTTAAAGATGTACATAAAGGCCCGTAGTGGAAAACGTTACGCACTATGGTGAAAGTTCTTACTTTAAATATGTGGAGGCCTGTTGTGGAAGTTCCTACCAACCGTGTTGAAATTCCAATCTGTTACATGTTTATTGTAAGGCCCGCGTTGAAAGTTCCTACTTTAAATATGTATATAAAGGACCTTGTGGAATTTCCTACGAAACGTATATATAAAACCCATTGTTGTGAAAGTACCTGCAGTTACTGCATTTTTTTCTAAGGAACCTTCTAATTTAATTAAAGCTAATTTGCTCTTTATTTCAAACTGTCAATCTGTCATTATTATTATTATTATTAATATTATTATTATTATTATTATGTTTCCCTATTTTCATAGCAATTGATGTACGTTCAAATATGCTTAAGATTAATTTTTACCAGTTTTAGATGTAGGTGTAGTTATAGATTCATCATACTTCATGTATGAAGGGGCGCACAGAGATACCTCTCTTCCCTAGCTCCTGC
The DNA here is from genome assembly GCA_035048485.1 of Pteria penguin. Lineage (NCBI taxonomy): Eukaryota > Metazoa > Mollusca > Bivalvia > Pterioida > Pteriidae > Pteria > Pteria penguin. The sequence goes on along the minus strand of CM068585.1, from coordinate 52,242,049 downwards.
GAATATCCAGGGTGATTATTTTTGTCGTTTTCTTAAAGAAGTTTATGACTCTCCCCAATTTATTATTCTCTCCCTCCCTCTCTCCCCTTTTCCTTACGTACCTTCTTCCTTCCCTCTCCACATTGCCTCCATAACCACTTCCTCTTACCCTGTCCACCCCCTCAGCCATGTAGAACTTTTTAACAATATTAGAATCCCTCAAATTTATCACAATTATATCCTAACAGCCAGATCCAGTACAATTATAAGAATTAATCTTTATTCTTTCATAGTTCACGTGGACCAAGGAACTTTCACCACGAGGAAACTTTCACCATGCATATAACACAGACTGAAAGTTTCCTACCGATACGCGCATGCGCAAAACATCAAAAGGGAACTTTCAGCACAGGGGAACTTTGAAACTGTTACACCGGACGGGGAAGCAAATAACTTTCCTTGGTCAGTCGGTCCGTCACAAAAAAATTAACCTGGGTTTCATCTCTGCAAGTACGCGTATTAATGGTACGGCATTAATATTTGGCTGGGCATGTACGATGTTTTTGTTGATAGTCCTTTGCGGTGATGCCATCTTTTGACCCTAGAACTACTGCCCGGTCACAGGAAGCAATATGGTCTGAATTTACCAGTCATGCAAAGTTTTGTGTATTTGGTTATCGGTAAATTGATTAAATTTGCATAATCATGGTGTGACGGATTTCAAGTATTGGCCTGGATAGCTTATGGGTTAGAGCGCCAGCACGGTAAGCGGAAGGTCTCGGGTTCAATTCCCGGGTCTTGCCATATCTTTGTCTCCTGCTAATCACAATGGTAAATAATGTTACGTAGTGATTGGTTTAAGCCATAATGTATTCTCAGACAATAACCCTACTACTGCATGAGCCTGGTCAGTTAGCATACTTACACACCTATCTTACATTTTACATGCTGATATTTATCAGCTTTGGTTGGATATAGTAATGCGGCTATTCGAATCTGGTTGGGTAAATGAGTGGGTACGTATGCTAGTGTATGCATTTATACGTGAATGAGAATGTATGTGACACTTTTTCTTGAGGGCATGATGCAAACTATAGTTTTGCCCGATCCATTTTATACTTGTTCATGATGAGAGGAATAGTCCGAAAGTATGCCCTACTCAGCGGAGCCTAGGATCTAACAAATCCCATTGCCCATACGCCCGTGACAAGTGCTGTCCTTGGTCGTGCTGGTGGATGTACATAAGTGGATTACATACAAGCTTAAATCAAGGTCAGGCAATCATTTGAAAAGCTATTAGAGCTTCTGTTTTGCAAGGTATTGCAATTTGCATATTTGTTTATACTACATTATAGTTATCCAGTCTAGACGTAATACCCCCATCCCTCAAACTTTTCTGAATAATCTAACGGTAGTCTGGGTTCATTAGCTCCATTTTGGGGCATTGTAGATTTAGTATTCCTATATATCAATATGATATTGAGATCATCAAAAAGACAATAGGTCTTGTATTTGGCCCCTCTACAGCCTTATGCAGACTTTTACTTGAACGTTGCACGCTGACTAACAGGGCGGTGGGGACTATATGACGGGCCTTGTCCAAACCTCTTTCAGAGGAGACATGGTCCTGAACCTCGTCCCCTCTGACTGTTAGTCGGGACTCCTACAGATCTAGGGTCTTAGCTCGCTTTCAGACTGGCAGAGCACGGTTTATCATGTTGATGTCGCATATATTTTTATACCATTATGTGTTTTACAATACCTTACGTGTTTATATTTTTATGACCTCTCAATATGCGATACCTTTTGACCCTTGTTCTTTACATGGAGGATTATTTATAAATTTTTAAATGTACGTCTTTTGATTGTTCTGCTGCTACGGTGAGTGGGAAGGTGGGCCCGTAAACCGGTTAACCACACCATTTGTTTGGCTTTTGTCAAATTAAATGACCGTCCTAAGTCGGTATCGTAATTGCACTACAATCAAATATTTTTGTAATGTGTTAAATGTTCTATTATATTATTTATATTCATGTATTGTAAAGCTCCATGGCGACTTCTGCCACATAACTGAGCCGGTACCTCCTCTTTTTTCTTTGAACAGTGTACACTTATACAATAGTTTACCGGTCAATGACATCCAAGTCGACCTGTTGCTGGTTGTTGTACATGTAGCGCCATTTATAACCCCATTGTTCCTCGAACGTTCGTAAAGTCATTCTACATCGAGGAGGCTTAATTTGATATGGGCGGACACCAAGAATGTCCTCCTCTCTATTGTTATTACTGCTTCGACATAAAAATGCTGTTCGCTGCAGCTTCTTCCCTCTTCTATGTCAGCTGTGTTTGTTCAGTCACTCTTCTGACATCATAACCTGTCACGTGTCAGCATAGAACTACAGGTAAAACGCGACTTTCTCGTTTATTAGGAAAGAACGGATTTGTTTTAAATGGATTATTTCTGTGGGTTATCAGTTATTTAAATTGAAATAGAATATCGTTTAATGTGCTCTTTAATAATATGATATCCCATTGTTGTTATAGAAGACGTAATATGTTCAGGAAGTATAGAGGTGACTCGAATTTGATATAAAACGAGATTTATATGGATCTGTTTGCAATTTATGGTGCCAATACATTTATCAATGTTAATTTTGTACATGTACATGTAGTCATGCCATGGTTATACAAGGTGTTGTCTTTCGACGCAGAGGTTTCAACATATGTTTTTATAGAGCTGAATTCAGTTTGAGTATTTTAATATAATATAATATTCAAACAATTGTTATAATTTTGCTTGCTTTATCAACAGGTACAGTGACATACGTAGTATGTAAATCATGCATTTACATGTAGCTGACAGTATATTTGGCTTTTGAAATAAATGGCAATTTTCCCTTAAGTTCGTAATACGAGTGTGGATATTTTATAGAATCTCACAATTCCAACCTTTTATACACGTTTTGTAATGCTTCTGCCAATACATTGAATTGATTCAAATAATATCCTAGACAATTATTTTAAACTTAGAACGCAAACTTTTATCAGAAATACATTTTAGGTCACCGGTAATTATATGACCAGCCGGGTTATATACATATTTTGAATTATTACAAGTATACGAAGATGGAAAAAAGTCTACGACATTAGGTTTAGATGTAACTGTAATGTGATTTTAAATAAGATTTCTGATAGGCTTTTTTTTGTACTGGTAACACAAGTTGCGGTTTAAGGTTTTCAAGATATTGCGAAATTTTAAATATGGTCACGGAAAATGTTATAAATGTTAAGTAAATCTAAACCTTTCTTGGTTAATTTTAATATAAGAAATTGCTGCTTAGGTGGAAGCGGCGGACAACGACGAGAAAGTGTTATGAAAATGAAATAATCACAATAAGTCTCAATCAGCGTAAAATTCTAATTTTAAGATCAGCTTCTTCCAGGATGGGGTTCAATTTAATTACCGGAATAGATGTTAGTGCATATAGTAGTATGTGACCGAGATTGTTTTTGCTATACGCAGATCGTTCAATGGCCTACGGAATCAATGTTTCCCTGTGGTTGTCATTACGGCGATGGCCGTGTCACTGTTCACATCTGCTGTCAATGAAAAACATATTGTTATCATTAGAAGTATTTCCTTTTTGATATGTATGGTCACTAAGACGAAGTGGATATGGAATATGTAACTAGTTAATACAATAGTGTTGGGCTTCCAATAGTCGGTTTTTTATTTTTATTTATTTTTTTTTTTTTTTTATTTTTTTTAAACAGATTTAGTTTCTCCAGGAAATTTAGGTGGAGAAAAGTTAACAGGAATGGTTCTGAATAATTTTTACAAGAAATACCTGGGATATGAAGGAATGACGGAGAGAGTAATACATATGGGCTTAGTATAACTGTTGATTTAAAATCTAGCATTTAGTAAGTTGGTTGCCTTGGTGATATACAAAGGAAATATATGATTACAGACCATGGGGAAACTCCACACAGGCAAAACAGAAAACTAAGGGGTGAATAATAACATTTTAAACACCAAGACGCGGAAAATCTAATACATATATTCCAAAAGTATGATTCGACTCGCAAATGTGTGGGTTATGAGAGGGAATTAAAGTCCTTCCACACACAATGTTGATTAAAACTGGTTAAAACTATACCTTTATGCCGATTCTCCATTTTTCCCATTGAGAGAGAAACCTTGCAAGGGGTCATGTTCTAGTGAACTCTGATTTTCAGCCAATCAGTTGATAGGCCACAAATTCCTAAGAATGAAGTTAACATCCCTAACATTCGCATGTTTCACAAGGTTTTTTGGAAGGTGATGTAATCAGCTTCCCTAAGCCGTCGTCCATCCCAATTTGGAAACCGATGTTACCCAAGTGTTCTTCCGCCCTAAACAGTATATTCCCTGAACAAATCTTGCATAAAATTCAATTTTAGCTACTAAAGTTAAAGAATTTGTGCTTTACATATTGAAATTTGCTAAAATACATAGATTAAGTGTACTCTTATTTATGAGCTAAAGTTATATGAAAAATATTTCTGCACTACAGTATGTCGTGTCAAAAGATACAAGTTTATTTCTTAACCATGGCTATCTTTCGCTTAAGGATAGATCGATCGTTTTGTTTTGTTTTTAATATGTTTGATGTTTATGTGTGACCAAGTGGTAAAACGACTGATAATTAAGGCTCTGGTCCATTTCATACATTTATTTGAACAAAAAGAGGTGGCAGGATATCTGGAATTAAGGTTGTTACTAGATTACATGGAAATACAATGGTCTTGGTTCGTCGTCATCATTCTACATCTGTATCCTTCCTTAGCGCGCACGTGCTCTACCACGTAACAGTATGAACAAAACCTGTAAAACGAAATCCGGAATTCACGATAAACATAGTGACTTGCTCACATACTCCACTGCTTATGCGTGTAACGTCCTCGTTACACACAGATTACAAGAACATGTAATAATTATTAATATTCTCATAAAAAGTCAATTACGCTTGAAATCGTATTAGATACAAAAACAGGGAGTACCACAAAAATTCTAACAAATCACTTCAACCTGACTAGAAATTAATAGCACTTTCTGTGCACATCTAACAAAAATAAACTTCATTTGTAACATGACCATGAAAATAGAAAAAATTCCCTCCACTGCCAATGACATAATCTACATATCAAGCAGTTCACAGAGTATTTTACAAAGTGTTATTATCAACAGTTCTTTTGCAGATACAGTCAGTCCATATAACCAACACACATCTTATTAATATACGAATTGTGTTTATACAAAAAAGTAAATCTACACTGCAGGTCTAGGAGCATGGTGTACATTAGAATGTCTTCCAAAATTTGATCTTGTAGAACGGCGCAACTCTCTGTGTCCACTATAGCCTAGAACCATAGGTTCATCGTCTGAACTATCACTTTCACTGTCGCGTTTCTCTGGGAATCGGCACACTTACAGATTGGTACAATTTTCAATACGACGCGCACCGGACTTATTTTGTGGTTCTATTAAATACACATGTCGCTCTTTGTCGAGGCATTCAATTACGACAAACGGTTGGGAGTTCCACTTGTTTTGAATCTTGTTCCTACCCTGGACTGTGTTTCTAGTGAGTACTCGAGTTCCCACCTCTAACAAATTGTGTCTTGCCGTCGCATTGTGGTTTTCTGCACGAGATAATGCCCGTTTCCTTAGCTGCTCCCCTGCTATTCTATATGCAGACCTCATCCTTTCTAGATGTTCTGAGACATACTCGACATGATTATCCTTTTCTTTATTATCCAGGTTGAATAGACAATCGATGGGAAGCCTTGGTGGTCTACCCATCATGAGATAGAATGGTGTAAAACCTGTAGACGAGTGTACCGTTGAATTATAGGTGAACAACAAATCAGGTAGGAAATATGGCCAACTTCGTTTTTGCTGGGGAGTCAGCGTTTGGAGCAGATCATGAAGTGTACGATTAAAGCGTTCACACTGACCATTGCCTTGCGGGTAGTAAGGGGTTGTGCGACTTTTCTTTACGCTGTATAATTTACACAATTCAGATATAAGGTCGGATTCAAAGTTCCTTTCTTGGTCCGAATGTATCCTTTCTGGTACTCCGTATCGCATGAACCAAGTAGTAACGAGTGCCTTTGCAGTTGTAGAAGCGGTTTGATTTTTCGTGGGAATTACTGCCGTGAACTTGGAAAATATATCAGTGATGACAAGCACATTTCCCGTCCATCGCTTGACGGTTCCAAGATGGTGAAATCTATAGCAATAATTTCATTCGGTGTACTAGCTAATAAGTGGCTCATAGGAAGAGATCTTTGGTGATGGCATCTTCGCGATATTACATCTTTCGCACGTTTGACAATATTCTTCTATGTCTTTGAACATGCCAGTCCAATAAAATCTAGAGCGCACAAGATTGTGTGTCCATTCTATACCTTGGTGTCCCGACTGATTATGGAGCATTTGCAGCACTTGTTTTTGTAGCATGTCAGGTACAACCAATTGATTAAGTTCTCCTTGTGTGGGGTCGTTTACAATTCGGAATAATATTTCATCTTTTAAGAATAATCCCTCGCGTTGTCGTAACATTGCGATGACCTTTGCCGGTTCAGAAGACCTTTCAGATGCGGTAGGCTTCCGGTTTTCCTTAAAGTAATAAAGAAATTGTTTGATTGTTGGATCACATTTCTGCATGTTGCTAATGTCTTCTTTGTTATAGCTCGGCAATGTACGAATAGATTGAGATGATACGGCGATTATATTGTCACTGGTTTCCTCGTCTATCAGCATCTCTTCGATGAAATTAACAGCACATTCGTATGCTTGTAAGCGAACATCGATAGGCATTTCAGTTGATACGGGTGGTAATCGAGATAAAGCATCGGCTGCTTGATTTAACTTCCCGGATCGGTAATTAATGGTATAGTTAAATTGAGCTTATTGTGCTGCCCAACGTTGTTCTGTAGCACCAAGTTTGGAAGATGTTTGAATATGCGATAATGGGTTATTGTCCGTGATAATTTCGAATTTTGATCCCAATAAGTAGTCACGAAACTTTTCCCACAGCCCATTTTACCGCTAAAAGTTCTAGTTTAGCAGAGCTATAGTTTGCATCATTCCTTTCATTTGGTCTCAGTGTTCTACTAGCGTACGCTATAACACGAAGTACGTCATTTTGTTTTTGCATCAGTACGGCACATAAACCCCGGAAACTTGCATCAGTTTTTAGTATGAAATCCGAACCATAGTCAGCGTATCCAAGTATCGGTGATGATGTGAGTTTTTGTTTCAGATCATCAAAAGCTACCCAGCATTCCTCATCCCATGACATATTAAATTTTTTGTTTGAACTCGGGCGGATTTCTCTTTATTGCATAAACTGATAAGGTTATACAGAGGCTTAGCTATATGTGCAAATTTTGGTACGAAAGGACGGTAATAACTTGAAAATCCTAGGAATGAGTGCTGATCTTTTACTGTCTCTGGCTTCGGCCAATTTTTAACGATTTTGACTTTGTCTGGATCGGTGGCTATTCCTTCGGGAGATATTACATATCCAAGATATTTAACTTGTGCCTTAAAAGTTACATTTTTTCCCTTTCAGCTTCAAATTGTGTTGTTTCAACCTCGTGAAAACTTTGTTTAGTCGCAGTATTTGTTCCTCTAGCGTTCTTGAGTATATTATGAGATTGTCTAAGTATATAAGCAGAATCTGGAACACGGAATCATTAAATATATTTTTGCATTAATCTTTGGAACGTGGCAGGACTGTTGCACAAACCAAATGGCATTCGTGTGTATTCGTATAGCCCAAATGGTGTACTAAAAGCGGTTTTGGGTTGGTCATCAGAGTGCATTGCAATTTGATGAAAGCCACTAGCGAAATCGAGAGTCGTAAAGTACTTTGCTCCATGTAATGCATCCAATGACTCATCGATACGCGGCAATGGGAAAGCGTCCCTAACTGTTTTCATGTTGAGTTTACGATAGTCTACGCATAGTCTAAGCGATTGATCTTTTTTTTTTCTCGCAACAACGATTGGGGCTGCGTAAGGACTTGTACTCTCCTGGATTATCCCTTTACTCAAGAGGTCTTGGATGTGACTTTTTACTTCTTCGAACTGATTTGGTGGTATCCGACGATAAGGTTGCAAAATTGGTTCATTATCGGTCAGATCAATACGGTGTTTTATTGTTGTTGAATACCCAAGATCAAGTTCAGTTTTGATAAATACATCCTTGTGTTTTTCAAATAATTTTCTTATTTGGTCTTTCTCGGCCTCACTGCAGTCAAGATCATTTAAGAAATCGAGAGGTATAGTATGGGTATCTTGATCAGCAGAATCTCCAGCGATGTCTGTTTTCCTAACGAGTGTTTCCTCGTGTTCTCCCAAATTTGAAAAATTCTATTTCAGACTTGTCGTCCCACAGACATGAGATTTCTCTGATTATACCTATCTTCGAATTACGTTTAAGCCATATATCGCTTGACTGTAAGTTGGCTACGCGCACTGGGAACAGGTTATTTTCAGTTGTTGAGACTGAATCGATTACCATGATTTGCGAATTGTGAGAAAGTGGTTCGATAGTAACAGTCTTTCCTCGTGACATTTTTTGTGTAGGACCTGCAAGTTTAACCACGGTTACGGAATTTGCAGGTATACATATATCGGAGTTCCCGGCGACTCTAGCAAATCCTTTGACTTCGGAGCTTGCACTTGGTCGTTTGCCAAAATAATTTTCTACGATTTCTGGACATTCGGAAATGATGTTCATCCTAACCAAACATGGATAATCATTCCTGGACTGCTCAGGAGGATCCTTTATAATCAAAATTCCCCGTTCTGCTACTGATTTATTTATTGACGGTAGATAAACATTGCTTTCGATATAGCCAACATAAGGTATGTCCAAGCCGTTGGCTGCCCGTAACTTTAACCAGTTTGTTTCAGGTTTATTTTCAATGATTTCAAGTGCTTAGTGTAAAACGACTCGGTGATAGTGCACCACGGATCCTGTGTCGAGTATACATGGAATTGCTGTACCTTTAATTTGTATTTCCAGAACGGGGCTCTTGCCAACCATTTTCCTGGCAACATTCAAGTGCGAGCCATCGGAATTACTGCCTACGAGTCGGCTCCCTGTCGCAGGCTTGTCCCGTTTGAACTCTTATTACTATCGTTCTGATGGTTACCTTCTCTCCTATCTCTCTTGAGTTTTCTTCACTCGCGTTTAATGTGCCCTGGTTTGTTGCAGTAGTAACATATGGGTCGCGGACTTCTAGATTCAGTGTTATCATTCGAGTTCGGTGACTTGAGGGATTGTATTGCGTCCTTTAAGCTTCGCACTTCTACCATAAGATCAGAAACGATTTTTGTTAAGTCTGTTCTCTCGGTTTTAGCTGTTAAAAGTACTGGTACATCAAACTCGGGTATTTGTGGTTTGGTTGCTTGCTCATTCGAATCCTCCATAAGAAGTGTTGCTTCTTCTCTCAAATCTGTAAATGATATTGAGGGAGTGTTCCTAATTCGTTTCTTAAGTTCTCTTCTTAACCAAGTGATTTTGACGTTTTCAGCGAACTGATTGCAGAGGGTTACATCTCTGTCTGGAATTACACTAGAGTCTTTTTTGCAAATTTTATCTAGTTTGTTCATGAGGCTGTGCGAGAATTCCTGTAGTGTTTGTGAATCTGTTTGCCTACACTGATAGAATTCTGAAAGGAGTTCAGGTACGGTGCCTCTTTCTCCAAATGCTTCCTTAAGGATGGCTAATACGTCCTTTGGTTTCTTTCTTTCTGACTGTGGTCTGTATCTAATTTCTTCGCGAGCTGGTCCTTCTAGGTGACTGATGATAAAATTAACTTTCTCATCATCTGATGTTGGTCTCGTTTTTAATGTAAATTCTATGTCCTCTATGAATTCATCTACTGGTTTGTCTTTTTCGCCTGAGAATTTCTGTATTTTCCTTTCTCTAGGTGCGAATACTATTTTGGGTTCAGTACTTTCCGTTGCGATCACCTTGGCGAGCCTCTTTTTTAATTCCGATACTTCTTCTAGTTTTGTAACTTTTTCTGCCATTGTGATTTATTACTGTAGTATATGTAGGGAACTTGCTCTAATGTCAATCAAACACATCATTCTTGGTTGTTTCTGAATTTATTCCAATCTGGCGCATGTGCAACATAAAACTCAACTTGTACAAACATTCTAACTCTAAAAATTGGTAACGGTACAACCCGGAATTAAAATCCGTATACTAAATGGAGAACAAACATGATGGTCATAATATTACATCCCCCCACGAAAGAAAAATTATGTTTATAATTTTGCCCGAACCATCGTGTTGTTCTTATTTATAAAAAACCCGACTAAACTGAATTCAAGAACATCAAAATGACCATATTGACAGTAAATTCACATACCTGTATTTCATGAATTAAAATAATGTGAAAGATTATTTGGAGTATTTCATTTGTCAACAAATTGCTACCTTAGCCATTATACACTAGAAATTCACTCCTATAAAGTATTCACATAAATCCACACACAATAATGTATTATAATAATGGTACTTATAAATCATGTAAAGAAGCGACATTCATAATCACACAAATTGTCTTATGAAGATGTAGCATTATATAAGTAAGCACATCATATATATAATGTATTCAATACATCCTTTACATATAATCCAAGATTTATCCATTTAAATGAACATTATGTGTTGAGTGTTTACTTGTGTGTTAAAATACACTGTTCATGAATATTTCATAGTATGAATCAACAATTTTATCATCATTTGTTGTCAGTGATCCAATAAAATAGGTAAATACAAACATTGTGGGAATTTAAAACAAATTTGCAAATTGTTATGAAAATCAATCAACCTTTGGATGAAATTTGAGACATCTAAGAATGAAAAATTGTCATTTCAAGAAGGACAATATGATTTTCAAAGTATGCATTTCAAACAAAGTAATCTCAATTAAAATCAATTCATGAAGTAATGTGTCATTCATGAAAATAATGTATTGGACAATTACTTCAAGGTCAATCAATGAAAGGAATCCTAATCAAGTCATAATGTTGCTTTCAAAACAATAATAAAATCAAAAGGCAAGGGAAAAAATAAGAGACACATATCAGTCTGTCTCAAAATATATACACATTTAGCACACACATTCTGGCATTAAAATCCTATCATTTCAAGGTCATTATTTATGAAAGGACAGGAGGTGGGGCAGATCTAACTAAAAGTTTAGTTTTAGGATTAAGGTCATGCCAAGACACCCAGATCGCATTTTGTGCTGGTTCGCCAGCAAACTGAACAAGGTATTGAGCATCCTGTCCCTTTCCTTTCATACCCAGCACTTTTCTTACTTTGTACATTTTACCATTATCTGTAGAAGAATGCATGGAGTCTAGGGTGACATTAAAAGGGTCCCTGTATCGGACAGATTTCCTTTTGGTTCTCTGCGGTCTCTTTGGTACCTGAATAGCTGGAGTATCTGGTATTGACTGTACATTATCAGACGTTTGAACATTTGCTGGTGATGACATGTCACATGTTTGTATTCCTATCTCCTTATACACAGTTACAGGTTTTTGTGTAATAACTGAGATGGTGCTCGGATATATGTCATTTTAAGACGGTTAATGTGAACAGGTTCATTCTGACATTTCCCAGTTTGTGTGTCCATAAGTAGAATTCTGTGATCAGGTCACACGGTGTGTACTATATATGGACCTGAATATTTGTTTTGTAGTTTTGCGGCAGGTCCTGTAGGTGTTGATAGGGGATACACATAGTCACCTTGTGTTAAATATAATGGTTGTATGGAACTATTCACTCCGTCAACCATGTTCTGTTTGGATACAGCAGTTTTGAGAAATATGTTCACGGATGGCTGACAACTTGGTTGCAAGCTCCAAGATGTACTGGTTCATGTCCACTGGTAGATTTGAAATATGAGAGTCAAGCTGTACAGGCGAAAGCGGAAAATTAGGTCTCCTGCCAAAGAGAATTTCAAATGGACTGTAGCCCAGAGTAGAATTTACGCTTTGATTGATCGCAAACACAATTCAATAAAGTAAATCATCCCATGTTCTTTTCTTATCGTCAATGAGTGGCGTCATACGTTCCTCCAGAGTTTTTTTTAACCCTTTCACATGCTCCTAAGCAATGGTGCGCAAAGTTCGGTGTGAACTGTTGATGTATATGTAGCATGTGGCATACTTCCATTGTAAGTTGTGCAATGAACTCACTACCTTGATCACTTAAAATAGTGTCACACACACCAAATGTTGTGAACAGCTGATACAATGCTATGGACACTCTTAGTGAATCCTGGTTTGGTATAGGTACAGCAAATAAATATTTACTAAACATACATGTGGCTGTGAAAATGAATGAATTGCCCTTGTATGACACTGGAAGTGGTCCCACAAGATCAACTTGCCAAACGTCAAATAGTTGTTTAGGGGTAGGATATGACACCATATCAGCTTTTGTGTGAGCTTTGGTGATTTTCCTAGCTTGACAATGATGACAAGATTTGACACAGTCACTCACAATGACAGACATCTTTGGAAAAAAAAATAATGTTCCTTAATTCGATCCAAGGTATCGTTGATTCCACCGTGGGCTCCTAATGGTGAATCATGATAAATTTCTAGTATAGTTTATACAAAATTTTAGGGAGTACCAGCTGGTATCCTTTCAATGTCTTTGCACGCTTTGATTTTGCAACTCTCGTATGAAAAAGGACATTGTCAACAAGGAAGTAGTCAGTAGATTGTAGCAATATTCTCCTTGCAGCTTTCTGAGATGATGGCAATTTGTTATCTCTCATATATGTAATGAGTGGTGACAGGTCAGAATCTGCAGCTTGTAGTTGTGCGACACTTTCCAAACTAAGGTCAATAGGAAAGAAGGTCAATACTTAATACAGTGTTGTTGCTCACAACTGAAGTACTGTTGTCAGACGAGATATTTGTATCCTCTATTGAGATATTATCATGACTCTGATCTTGCTGCATATCACTATTGGCTGCATCGCGAGATGACTCATGTGCGGATTCAGATTTATGATTTTCCTCCTTAGATTCAAAATTTGTAGGATTTCCGTTCACAGAGGAAAGCGAGTCATTGTCTAGAAGAATACTAGGATCCTGTTGACCATATGCCTTCGGTTGGCATTTATCAGTGTTCATCTCACATAAAGGCATGTGATCTAAACGGGATATCACTTTGAGAGAAGTGGAACGGTTCATTTTGGCCTTTGGTTTGATATGAGGAACTGCATGCGGCTCGTCAGTATCCGCGTCATAACCATCATCCATGAATAACTTGGGGTGTATTACCGAAACATTGACAGGCTTGCTTCCTTCGTACCAGGCTTAAATCCCTCAGATGATTTACGACGCTTTGATACTAAAACAATAGGACTCGTTACTGGTACATTCTCATCAGCTGTAACAGGTGCAATAATGCCCTGATCTAAGAGTTCCTGAAGGTGATGTCTCAATATTTCACGCTTATCAGGTGATAGACGGTAAGGACGCTGATGTTTAGACTGGGCGTCTGGCTTTAAATGAATGTGATGTTGAACTAAATCAGTAAACCCTAACCCAGGATTGTCTTTAGTCACAAATATGGGCTTATTTCTTTCAAGAAGTTCAGATAACTTGCACTTTTAATCATTTGATAAATGAGCACAAGCATTATCAAGATCAAAGGCAGCAATGTAGTCATTTGCCTTAAAGTCATTACTTACATTTCTTCTCTGATCATTTTCAAAAATGTCTGATTTACTCTTAGGTAAAACATCATCAACTGATTCAACATTCTGTAGAACATTTTGATCATAACATATATCATTGTCAACAGAATCATCATCAGAGTGCAAATTGTTCATATTATGTACATGTACATGGTTACCATAAACAGTGTCATGAAATAGATTCCTTTTGTCTTGACTAGTAACAAATTCAATGCGATATGAATCATCAAAAGGTTTAAATCGTGCTAAAATTTTACCTTTAGGTACAGTAATAGTGTCCTTTGAAACATTCAAAATTTTTACCGGCACTTCATGGGAAAATGCTGCAGTAACTACACATCTAGCAACATGGAGTCCAAATTTAATAATTTGACTACTAGCAGAACAAATACCCTGAGTACCAATGTACACAGTCTTTGGTACCTTTGCAAAAACAATAGTTTCACTGTTGGGTGATAAGGTAACCTGTGATTTACACGTACTTTGTGTTTTCTACCTGAAACATTCATTTTGACATAGGACATGCCCAACAATTTCAACCTTTTGGTAATTTGCAACAATAACATGTGAATCATGAGAAATAGACAATGGAGAATGAGTGTGACTAGGCAAAGATTGAAATAAAGATAATGACATAATATTAATAGTACTGCCACTGTCTAATATTGCAGAAATTTTTACATTCTTAATAACAACAGGTAAATACAATAGTTTTGACTTAGATGCACACACTTCACTTTCACTATCGGAATCAGTCGAGGAATCGTTGTTAATATCGGAACAACGATCTGTATCCGAGTGATAAACTGCGTTCACGTCACGGTCATTATTGCATGAATACGAACGGACACTACATCTGTCCGGTGATCTACTGCAATGACGCTTTAACTGCCCTCTCTCGGTTGCCCGCGCCCTGCACCCGAGCTCTGGGAGTTTCCCGAAATCGAAAATAGTTTACACTTGCGAGCCGGATGTCCCCACTGAGAACATAACTGGCATCTGGTTTTCGGTTCGGATTGGCCATTCCCTGTCCAATTACATGACCTTTTTACATGATTTTCTCCGTTGCAGGTAAAACATTTCCTCTGACTCTGAGATGTTGCATGTTTCCTTTCTTTTACATCATCTGACCTTTGGACGGACAGAGCTTCCACCTTTGACACAAGTAAATCTAACTGCTCTTGAAAATGATGGTTTTGACTACCTGTAGGTTGTGTACTGACAGAGTTTACAGTAGCAGGCACTGCACTGTCTGTCTGTTGCCTGTAACCGACAGCTTCACCGGTACGTGCACTATGTAATGCATCTTCAACTGACACAGGAAGTCCAGCCCTTACAAAAAATTGTAACTGAGAGGGTAGTCCATCTATAAATTTGGTCTACAAGTCCAACTTTGATTTCTGTAACTTTTTACTCGTGCGTATAACATTATTATAGAAATCCTCAAGAGACGAGCTGTCTGATAGTTTTAGTTTGTTGAATTTTTCATTTTTTGCAAACAGAGATGCATTTGTTAGGTGGTCTGCATCGACATATGTGTCGCAAAATTTCTTCTTAACAACTTCCCATGATAGAAATAAAGGGTCTCTGTCAAGTGACTGGAACCAAGTGTACGCCGGTCCTGTGAGGTATAATGAGAATGCTGATATAAGTCGTGTGTGCTCCGTGACATTTTGTAGCGACATGGCTGCACAGAAATCATTTAAGAATTTCTTAGCATCCTCATTAGGGTACCCATGGAATTTACTTAACTGATACATGAAAGGCATTGACTGGAAAGGCTGAGGGACTTGAAATGCATCACTATGTGTAAGATAATTCGTGTCATCGCGATCGTCACGATGGTTCCCCAATTCTAGAGACTTGCGAGTCGATAACGGTAAGCCACGGTCCACTGTGGCTTGATTGTCCATATGTTCCATCTGGATGCCAGTATGAGTATCGTTCAAAGGTGTAGAATGATCAAAGTAGTCTGTATTAGAGTAACAATGACGAGGTACTCGAGGTGTGCTTGTAATTGGGGAACTCCCGGCAAAAGTTTGCATTATCGTAAACAAAATAATCGTTAAATTTAAAATGAAAGTCCTGCATATTTCAGATACAAAAACATACGAATTTGGATTCTCCACCATGTAGTATATGTAGGGAACTTGCTCTAATGTCAATCAAACACATCATTCTTGGTTGTTTCTAAATTTATTCCAATCTGGCGCACGTGCAATATAAAACTCAACTTGTACAAACATTCTAACTCTAAAAATTGGTAACGGTACAACCCGGAATTAAAATCCGTATACTAAACGGAGAACAAACATGATGGTCATAATATTACATTACGAGTCTTAGCAGGCTATCCACCACTGTGACGTGTCTAGCTGTCCTAGCAGGCCTTCTACCACCTCTTAGATGTATGATGTTTTGGTTAACCGGCGACGCCATTTGTGACCAAGTGGTAAAACGACTGATAATTAAGGCTCTGGTCCATTTCATACATTTATTTGAACAAGAAGAGGTGGCAGGATATCTGCAATACAAACAATGAATAGTGTAACTATATGTACATTATAATGTAAGGTGAACACAATTTTAGGTCAATGAACACAATGTGGTTAACCAACGTTGCGATAGAAAATATCAATACATGCTACAGTAAATTGATAAATCACAAACATTGCGACTCTTATTACAACAGGCTGCAATGTAACTATATATCACAAATCCACAACCTTAGCTTACATTCTGTCATGTAAAGATGTGAAAATGATGACAACAATGGGCTACCATACATTTGGTATGACATCACACTAAGTGGTACGACAAACCACCCTAATTGTCTAATAATGAGACAAATTAATGAAACCTCAAAATAAACACATCAGGATAACTCCGTGACCAGTCAAGACTTGAGTGTCTGACACTAATTGCTTTCCATACTATAATATCACGGATATAGCTGGCCACAATTTGTGAACAAGAACACATATAAATGTATCAAATACAGTATTGTGAACACTATACACAATGATTACAAGAGGTAGATGTTTACCTAGGTACATAGGGACTAGTATAGCTAAGGAACTATCGCTAACAGTCGCATCAATACAGTAATAAAAGCAGAAATCATAACGTAAACAATTCAAACATACAAATTTATACCAACGAACATCATGAAATACAGAGTTTGTATTGTGAATGCAATCAACACACTCCTATGGTAATAAAAGAGCAAATATGATAGTAGAATACCAGTTATTACTTCATATATGGACCTAATGTAGCAAAGACATGTCTGCAGCGTTTATTTACATTTGCCGTGCGGAACCACTATTAGACTTTGAACAATATAAATATTTGCAGAGGATTTCCATTTATTACATGGATAAAATATGTTATACAAAGTACAGAAATGCATATGAAAGTAATAATATACCTGGAATTAAGGTTGATACTAGATTACATGGAAATACAATGGTCTTGATTCGTCGTCATCATTCTACATTTGTATCCTTACTTAACGCGCACGTGCTCTACCACGTAACAGTATGAACAAAACCTGTAAAACGAAATCCGGAATTCACGATAAACATAGTGACTTGCTCACATATATATCTATTATAGACAATGCATTTTCAATTTATCTGAATGTAACATAAACAGCCATTACTTCTGCTGAGGTTTTTGCATAAATTCCGCTTCGTATGAATAAAATATCGATTAGTAAAGGTGTACAATAAACACCCATTGGAATACCAATGATGTGTTGGTATATCTGATCACAGTATACATATATGTTGTCAATCAGAAAAAAGAATGTGTTATTCAATTTTACCTCCAGAGTAAAATTTATGTTTTCATTTATGTGATGTTTACGAATTGCCAACCTTTGAAGAATAAATAAACCTACAATCTGTAGGTGTGCCAATTCAAGTTAAAATTTCATAAAAACATAGGTTCCTACTGTTTATAGCTTCAGAAGAGTCTACGCGCAATGGTGCCGTTTTCCGTCCTTTTTTCGTCGTATACCTAATCCAACGAAAAGAAAAATTAATGGTCTCACCTTCCAACTCATCACTTAAGCAGAGCATTAAACAACATACACTTGAATAAAAAAGAAATCGTCAATGTAGAGAACAAAAAACAGGAGCTTACTGAGGTTCAGAGGTCACGTTAAAATATGGGTAATTAAATGAGACGTTTCAACACAATCAGTTTTAGAGTTGGTAGTAGATGAATTTCTCGTAACTATGTTTCCGTATATTGCTGGAACTCGCGATAAAAATTGTACTTGTAAAATGAAAATACATTGTATTTTACAGACATTTGTAATTATGTAATCATTTTATTAGTACATTTTGATTGGCATTGCGTTTTGTATTATTATTATTATTATTATTATTATTATTATTATTATTGTTATTATTATTATCATAATTACTTACTCTTTAAGCGAATATTCAACTTTTTGCATGCTTCAACCAGTACATGATGTACGCTTTTCATGCAATGCTATGTTGCTTGGTTGCATCAGAATGTTTATGAACGATATACCGTTGCATTCACTGTACATTCAGAATTATGTTCATACATGTGACTTGAAAGACGCAGCGATAGCAACAGCGAAATTACCATCCTCTAAAAGAACTATGTAATAAATATGATAGATAAACACTGTCATATATGCCTATAAGTAGTAGCGAATTTGTAAAGTTGTCATTTTGTCAATCTGGTCCATTGCATCAATCTTACTAGATAATAAATGCATATCAATCTATCATAAACAAAGTTATGATTATACGGATATTGCAATTGTTAGATTTTAAAACTTTATAAGCTACTAATTAATACAAAGGAAAGTCTAATATGTTTTACATATCATTCAGGCGTAATTGAATGCCAATTGATATATGTCCTTAATGTTGTTGTAACAGCATATGAGAAAAATAAAAACTTGAAACTTGATAAAAACAAAGATATAAAATCAGGAAATTCAATTATACATCCAGGAAATAAAATCACAACTCTTAACTTTGATATAACTTTTTTCGGTTAACATTTCTTGGCAGTTCTTGTTTTATGCAACCGTCCATTACAGGTGACATAAACATCTTTCAGTTACTAAATAGTCATTCTTTACTTATAAAACAAATATTTAATTATACATTAGCCCCGAGTGCGATATCAGAAACTAAAGAAGACAAATGAAAACACTACGACTGCATAAAGAGGGTGGGGTAATATCAGCGAAAGGAAACGTAAATATGACATATAGATAAAAAAAAATTAAAATAAATACATAACGTAATCATCGCGATTTTATCATTGAATAATGAAGGGTATAGATGCACTGCCAACGAGATAACAGATCATTTGTACATAAGGCAATGTTTAAATTATAGTGTTGTGCTATCGACAAAAATAATATATAGACTGCATAGATATTGTATTCTTCCGCTTTTGATGGTCCAAACAATGTACCTTTAAATAGAAAAATTCGTGAATGTCCACCGTCGTACATTGTTCTTAATGCCATTGTTGAGTGACACCAGTAACTTTCGTATTTTACATTAACGTCATCTTTATTCCCTTTTCAGTGTGAAGCTCGTAAAAAAGCTCTCCTGCGGAATGTTTAGCTTAAATGTTATTATACCATTTTCCTGATGCTGTGTTTCAGCGGCACTGTCTACACAGTTTCTTCACATTCATGTGTATATACACTGCTGAATTATATTTGTTTTGCCTGTATGCAAAGGTATTATTCCTGGCTGGTGTGGTTAGCCAAAGCGGAGATGATTACTCCTCCGTGATATCGCCTCTTAATTTCAGGGATTCGTAAATGTCAACTTTGGTACACTGCTGTTAATGCCATTGTCCTGTGATACCAGTTACTTTCGTATTTTACATTAACGTCACAATTATTCACTTTGCAGTGTGGAGGTCGTAAGAAAGTTTCCCGCGAGGTATGACTTAAGTGTTAATATAATCTTTTCCTGATGTTATGGTAGTGGCACTTTCTACACAAATTGTTCACATGCATATATATATATATATATGTTTATATATATATATATATATATATATATATATATATATATATATATATATATATATATATATATAACGCACAAAGACACTACAGTTAACAAGGCACCCTATATTTCACTTATATTCGTTCCCCGTCTGGGACTCGAACCTACGACCTATGGTACCGAATCACCTAGCTGTCATGCATCCGACCCTCTAACCGACTGAACTACCCATTTTTTGTGGAGCTCGGCTAGCTCAGTCGGTTAGAGGTTCGGATGCATGACAGCTAGGTGATTCGGTACCATAGGTCGTAGGTTCGAGTCCCAGACGGGGAACGAATATAAGTGAAATATAGGGTGCCTTGTTAACTGTAGTGTCTTTGTGCTTTATATGTTTGTCTAATTTGTCTTTATTTTCTACAGGTATTTCTTCGGAGATCCAAGGTCCATAGTACTCCCGGGTGTTTCACTGATTCTATTTGTGCTTTATATGCTTATTTCTCTTTCAGTGATGTATCCTCTTAGGGGATCCGCCTGCGTTTACGTCGGGTAAATTCCTTCACTTTCCGCGGCCGTGTTGTCATGCATGCGATTAGCTAATGATTGGCTATTAAAGCTCCATTTTTGTGGAGCTCGGGTAGCTCAGTCGGTTAGGGGGTCGGATGCATGACAGCTAGGTGATTCGGTACCATAGGTCGTAGGTTCGAGTCCCAGACGGGGAACGAATATAAGTGAAATATAGGGTGCCTTGTTAACTGTAGTGTCTTTGTGCTTTATATGTTTGTCTAATTTGTCTTTATTTTCTACAGGTATTTCTTCGGAGATCCAAGGTCCATAGTACTCCCGGGTGTTTCACTGATTCTATTTGTGCTTTATATGCTTATTTCTCTTTCAGTGATGTATCCTCTTAGGGGATCCGCCTGCGTTTACGTCGGGTAAATTCCTTCACTTTCCGCGGCCGTGTTGTCATGCATGCGATTAACTAATGATTGGCTATTAAAGCTCCATTTTTGTGGAGCTCGGGTAGCTCAGTCGGTTAGGGGGTCGGATGCATGACAGCTAGGTGATTCGGTACCATAGGTCGTAGGTTCGAGTCCCAGACGGGGAACGAATATAAGTGAAATATAGGGTGCCTTGTTAACTGTAGTGTCTTTGTGCTTTATATGTTTGTCTAATTTGTCTTTATTTTCTACAGGTATTTCTTCGGAGATCCAAGGTCCATAGTACTCCCGGGTGTTTCACTGATTTTATTTGTGCTTTATATATATATATATATATATATATATATATATATATATATATATATATATATATATATATATATATATGTATATATATATATATATATATATATATATATATATATATATATATTTATATATATATATATATATTTATTGCTAAAAATATTTTTTTTTTCGTCTGTATTTAAAGGCATTTAGGGTGGGTGTGACTAGCCAGGCAGAAGATGACCACTTCTCCCTGGCACCTGGTCTCACCTCTGAATTTCAGGGGTTCGTAAATGTCCACTTTGGTTCATTGTCATGTGACAACAGTTACTTTTGTGTTTTATTTTAGATCCCAGTCATCTGACAAATGCTGGTTTGCGTGTCAAAGTTTTAACTCTGTTTTATAGTGGGGCGGCTTATGCTTAAATTCCACCAAAATAGTTCTTTTTGTGATAAAAGCATGAAAATTTGTAGGAATAATCTTCTGATAGTATATTATCAATATAGACTGTGTGCCAACTGGACTTTCGTACCATTTCAAGATGGCGGCCAAAATTCAAAATGGCGGCTGAATAGGATTTATGTTCAAAATTGTATGTTGGATGCATGGTTAACTAGGGTTATTTTGCAATTTTAGTCTGAATCATGAAATTTCTTCCTTGAGGCTGCTTAACATTTAAACTTTTAAATAACAATTGTTTCTTGCCTGTTACTCATTTCCATTTGTCTAAATACGAAAAATTAATCCATAATTCATGAGTTAGTTGTTTACAATACTTGGACAAACTCATGCAACATTCTTGCCTCAAAACTTGGCATGGTGTCAGCTTTGTGGGAATTGGGGTGACACAAAGGGCACCTTTCTTCCTCTTTCTGTTTGTGAAATACATAGTAATTCCAAAATTATCATCAGAAAACGAAAGTGGCGCCCTCTGTCGGAGATTTCTGTGTTTAAGCGTAACACGTGCACAGACTGTAATTACAAGTGGATAACCCACCAGTCTCTCTGCTTTGCAGTTCCGATTAATAGTCGTACGTGCAAATATTGGTTGAATAATAAAATAATTGATTGTTGTTAATTCTAAATTGAAATGTCAAAAAGAATTCGCATGTCAACATCTCCCGACGACGAAAGGGAAACTGATTGGTCTAAATGCTTTTGTGATGAAATTCCTAAGCATAAACATGTGTAAGCTGAAAGTGAAAGTACAGCTGCAGTGTTGTTGGATGGTAAATCCAGAGAGAACCCAAATGTCTGCCACTATAAATACGAGCGATTGCGCATGTTTCATCAGTCTCAATTTGTCATTCGAAGAGGGCACATCGATTAGATACACCAACATAATATTCTGGGTTAGTTGCTTTTCATAGCATCGTATTAAATAGGGTTAAGAGCTCTTATCTATCGGTTGGAACCCGAGGGCTGCAGCGTATAGAGGCTTGCAACAATTGTAGAGAGCTGTGTTGAGTGCTGTGACCCCCATCACTGATGTAAACATCGCGGTGTTGGAACACCGAGCGCTGTGACACCCAGAGTGTTGGAGAGCTGTTGATGTGCTGGAGCACTAGACCTCCAGGCATTGTCTCAAGACTCATATTATCATTGTACATATTCATACAGTTTTAGTTTTACAATATATTTGTATATATTGACTCGTAATATGTTGTTTTCTTAATTCTTTGTTTTAATGTTCACTACTATCTTAAATCCTCGAACCCAAACACGCTACATAAATTGTTGGCAGCGGTGGGATTTTAAATAGAAGATATAATGGCTTCAGTAAACGCTGAATTAGAATACTTAGATTGGGAAATTGATCGCTTGAATAGGGAAATAAATGAAACTTTGTTTTAAGTTCAACCCCCAGAATCAATGCCCCGGGTGTTCGAGAGATGATGCCTCGGACGTGAGTGATGTAAGCAGAACGAATGATACCTATGGTCGTGACTTGGAGACTAATGATAGAGAGCGTGTAGGTCGTATACCTCCCCCTAGCATTGAAACAAATAATCAGCGGAATGCTCATGAAAACATAGCGCCTGTAACGATTATTGCCTCATTTTGAATCAGTTTGTGACATAAATGGGTGGTCTGACAGCGAGAAAGGGTTATACTTAGCTGCATCCCTACGGGGACAAGCTCAAGGTGTATTAAGTAATCAACCTAAGCAGGATAGGAATAATTTCATGAAACTTGTGAGAGCGCTGCAAGATAGATTTGCCCCGTCTAATCAGACAGATCTATACAGAGCTCAGTTAAGAGATAGAAGGCAGAGGGCCTCTGAAACCCTACCAGAAATGGGTCAAGATATACGTAGACTTATTAATTTGGCATATCCTACAGCACCTAATGACGTGAGGGAAATATTAGCCACAGAACAATTTCTCGATGGCTTGCATGACTCTGAGACGAGGCTCAAAATAAAACAAGCCCGTCCAGTCAATTTAAATGATGCTATTCAGAGAGCAGTAGAACTTTAAGCTTTTTATAGGGCCGAAAAGAGACAGAGAAGGTTATGTAAGAGCGGCAGAGGGAAGTAATCCTGGTAACGAATCAAGTAATACTAACAAAATATTGGAAAACATGCAGAAAAGCGTAGAAGCACTAGAAAGTGAATTTAAAAAGATGAAACGGCGGAGATTTCAGAAGCAAGGTAATAAAGCGCAACAAAAACAAAGACAGTGGTATAACTGTGGTGCGACCGAACATTTAAAGAGAGATTGTAAGGCACCAAAGAAAGACAACTCTAACATACAACAGGGACAGAATGATAGTTCAAGTAATCAGAACAATCAACAAAATACCCAAGGACAAGGACATGTAAATTCTATACATGAACCTTGTATATATGTTAAGACCACTGTAGGTGGGTTCGAAGCCAATCTTTTAGTAAATACAGGAGCAACTGTGTCGCTAGTGTCGAGTGTTGTATATGATAACCTCTCTCAGCAGAATAAACCTATTATTAACTCAATTAATCGTGAAATACTCTCTGCTAATGGTACGCCTCTCAAGGTGAAAGGAAAGACACACATTGAAGTCAAGATGGATGACATGAAAACAAACCTCTCAGAATGATGAACCTGTCATCAGACACTAAAGTATTATACTCAGGTACAGAGGTCGGTAAATTTACACCTGTTGCTGAAATTCATGCACTGCAAATGGGTCCAGACAGTATTAAACAAAATCAAAGTAAAAACATTTCAATGTCTGATAACATTCCTGAGCATGTGCGAGATCTGTATGAAAGGTGCACCCAAGGTCTTGAAAGCTCTAACAAAGAAAAGGCGCGAAATTTACTAATTCGGTATGCACATCTCTTTGCCTCATCAGATGAAGATGTAGGCAGAACCGAATTAGTGAAACATAAAATTGACACAGGTAACAATGCCCCTATCAAACAACATCCACGTCGATTACCTATCCATATGCAAAAAAAGGGTCAAAAGTCATGTGTCTGACATGTTACGCAGAGGTGTGATAGAACACTCTACAAGCCCCTGGGCCTCTGCTATAGTATTGGTGAAAAAGAAAGATGGATCTACACGCTTTTGCGTGGATTACAGAAGTCTGAACAGTGTTACGGTAAAGGATGCATATCCTCTCCCACGCATAGACGAGTCCCTTGACCAATTAAGTGGTGCGAAATGGTTCAGCACGCTGGATATGAATTCGGAATATTGGCAGGTCGAGTTGGATCCCGCTGATAAACATAAATCGGCATTTGCCACAAGACAAGGTCTCAATGAATTTAATGTAATGCCGTTCGGGCTATGCATTGCCCCAGGAACCTTCGAAAGATTGCTGGAAACAGTTTTGTCAGGATTACAATGGCATGTATGCTTAATATATCTAGATGATATCATAGTCTATGGATCAAGCTTTGACATCATGATTCAAAATTTGGTAACAGTGTTTGACAAACTATTTGAAGCAGGGTTGAAGCTGAAAGCAAGAAAATGTACGTTGTTCGCCAAACAAGTTAGATATCTTGGACATATCATATCGGACAAAGGAGTTGAGACAGACCCTGACAAAATAACGGCTATCAAGACATGGCCTCAGCCTACTGACAAGAAAGAGGTTCGCTCCTTCTTAGGACTGTATAGCTACTACAGGAAAGTATTGCTCCACCGCTTCATAAGCTTACAGAATTGACAAGAGCTTTCGCATGGACTGAAGACTGTAGCCATGCTTTCAGTTTATTGAAGAAAAAATTAACAAACAGTCCCATCTTGACACATCCAGACTTTACGAAAACTTTTATTCTGGACACCGATGATTGTGACATTTCGATTGGTTCAGTTTTGTCTCAGGAAATAGATGGACAGGAAAGAGTTGTAGCTTATGCAAGCAGATGTTTGAGCAAATCGGAAAGAAAGTATTGTGTGACACGTAAGGAGTTGCTGCAGTTGTCAGTTTCATCAAGTACTTCAGGCACTATCTGTATGGACGTAAATTCATAATACGTACAGACCATGGATCACTCAAATGGCTTCTGAGATTTAAAGATCCAGAAGGACAATTAGCTCGGTGGCTAGAGGTTGTATCATCTTATGATATGGAGATACAACATAGGCCGGGAGCAAAGCACAGTAATGCTGACAGTTTAAGTCGAAAACCCTGTGTACAATGTGGATTTCACGAAGACTGGGAAAAGGAGATTGAAACTCCTAAAACTGAAGCTTTACGCATGATTGACACAGATGATACAAAAGAAACAATTGATCTGTAAGAAAAACAAGACAACGACAAAGACATTGCCCTTGTTAAGTCATGGGTTCGAACATCAGAACGACCTGAATATAAATCAGTTTCATCAGAGAGTTATACAGTGAAAGCTCTCTGGGCTCAGTGGAACCGATTGGTCATAAGAGATAATCTCTTGAGCAGGTTATGGGAAACTGATAATGTTCATTATCAAATTATAGTTCCTCTCTCCGAGAGAAGAAGAATTTTACAGTTTTGCCATGATGCGAAAGTGTCTGGTCATTTAGGCATTAACAAAACCTTAAGGAAAATTAGACAATCATACTACTGGCCTGGACTGCACGGAGACGTCAGAAGCTATGTAGTAGGGTGTGATATATGTGCAAGGCGTAAGTCACCAATTAAGACCAAACGAGAGCCTATGAAAACCTCACAAGTAGGTTATCCTATGGAACATATAGCAACTGATATACTCGGAGAACTCCCTGAAACCAAAAACGGGAACAAATACATATTGGTGGTCAGTGATTATTTCACTAAATGGACAGAAGCATTCCCGATGATAAACATGGAGGCTCAAACTGTAGCTTCTACCATTGTGAATGAAGTTGTATGTCGGTTTGGAGTCCCACATATAATTCATTCCGATCAAGGTCGACAGTTCGAGAGTAAACTATTCTCTGAAGTCTGTAAACTTCTTCAGATAAAGAAAACTCGCACATCGCCATACCATCCGCAATCATATGATATGGTGGAGCGTTTTAACAAAACTCTTGTGACAATGTTGAGCTCGTATGTAAGTGAGAATCATCGAGACTGGGATGAACATCTTCCGTATGTAACGATGGCATATAGGGCCACAGAGCATGAATCTTCAGGATTCATTCCTAATTTGCTCATGCTAGGTAGAGAGAAATCTACACCGTTGGATCTCATATACGAGATGCCTACAGCATGGAAGACTGTGCCATGGAACGAGTGGGTTGGGATACTGAGAGAGAGAATTGAAAGAGCTCACACACTGGTTAGAGAGAATTCAGAATGGTCAACACGAAGACAGAAACGGTATTATAACATGAAAATGTCGTATGAAAGCTTCAGTCAGGGTGACTTGGTTTATGTCTTTTTCCCACAAAAGAAAGTTGGGTGTTCCTCTAAACTAACATCCTTTTGGAGAGGACCATTCATTGTGTTAAAGAAACTTTCTGAAGTGTTATACAAGGTGAATTGTGGTAGAGATCAGGGAGAGCAAGTGATTCATTGTGACAGAATGAAAGCTTGCAAGGAACAAATTATCAGAGGTGAGAATGTTGAGGATTCTGAAGAACGAATGACTCTGAGTGATATTTGCTCTGAGGCTAGTGAGAATCTTAATCCCACAAACTCTCCAGATAATGAAGACATCCTTGATGATCCTCCACATTCTTCACATTTTGAAGATGTTGATCAGCAATCCAATCTTGAAACAGTTGAGAATTTAATTCCACCTGGAAGACTAAGGAGAAATAGAAAACCCCCGAGATGGCTCGATGATTATGTAAGGAATTAGAGCAGTTAATGAAAAAAAAGAGTGAAATCTTTCACAATATGTAGTTTTTGAATCTGTGTTTCAGATGGCCATGGTTAACACAAAAACAACACTTAAAAAAACGAAGCAAGTTTGTCCGTTATGTATTGTGGAGTTGGAAAATAAGGATGCATGGACTCAGCATATTTTTGTATGTGCAGCCAACGCCATACAATGTAATGAGTGCCACATAAGCTTCAAGAAGGTTTATTACCTACGACATATGCGGACAAAACACCCCAATAAAGATGTTCCTACACAACC
This sequence comes from Pteria penguin, assembly GCA_035048485.1. Classification (NCBI taxonomy): domain Eukaryota; kingdom Metazoa; phylum Mollusca; class Bivalvia; order Pterioida; family Pteriidae; genus Pteria; species Pteria penguin. The sequence continues at coordinate 52,214,474 of CM068585.1, read as the reverse complement.
AGCATCCGCTGTTGCAGCAGCAACAAAACCTACCACCGCAGGACCTTCCACAGACAGTGAATAGGACGATGATCCTGGCCAACTCATTGGTAATATCTCTAGTGATGAAGATGATGAGGATGAACAACAGTCTGTTGTGAGGTCGACGCCACCCCCATTAGATGAAATAAATGCAGACTTGTTGGAAGGCCGGATAATAAGGAAGAGGACTCTCTCTGGACCAGTACATACTGGTACTTCTGTCAGAAAAGTGGTTGAGAGAGAACATCCAGACGAACTTATGATACTTCCTGGACAAGGAAAAAGAATCCTGGTGGACATAGGAACTCAGATCGAGGTAGAAACCAAAGAGGTTTCCACACAATGCACGCGGTACAGAAACAAAATAAAGAAAATCACTTTGGTCAAGTACAAAGAGGGTGGTAGAGACATTGAGGAGATTACAGAAAGCGAAGAATTCTTCAACATGTAGTGTGCATGAAAGATGTAGTGGACGTGGATATAGTTGTAAAGATATTCCAAGCAGGAAATCATCTGAAGTTTGTGACTTTTAGAAGTTTTTATGACTTTTTGTTTAGTTATTCATTATATATTTTATACCTTATCTTTACATTCACATGCATCTGAAGTTTGAGACTTTTAGAAGTTGTTATGACTTTTTGTTTTGTTATTCATTTTATATTTTATACCTTATCTTTATATTCACATGCATCCTTCATCATTGTTTTTATACGTGCCAAAAAGCATGTCCTTATTTTGTTTTATAAAATATATTTGACATATCCCTGTGTTGTAATAAGTGTCATGCGAGGTCGCATAATGTATAGAGGCGTGGGTAATGTGATGAAATTCCTAAGCATAAACATGTGTGAGCTGAAAGTGAAAGTACAGCTGCAGTGTTGATGGAAGGTAAATCCAGAGAGAACCCAAATGTCTGCCACTATAAATACGAGCGATTGCGCATGTTTCATCAGTCTCAATTTGTCATTCGAAGAGGGCACATCGATTAGATACACCAACATAATATTCTGGGTTAGTTGCTATTTATAGCATCGTATTAAATAAGGTTTGAAGGCAGTAGCTTCAGGAGCTCTTATCTATCGGTTGGAACCCGAGGGCTGCAGCGTATAGAGGCTTGCAGCAATTGTAGAGAGCTGTGTTGAGTGCTGTGACCCCCAGCACTGATGTAAACATCGCGGTGTTGGATCACCGAGCGCTTCGACACCCAGAGTGTTGGAGAGCTGTTGATGTGCTGGAGCACTAGACCTCCAGGGATTGTCTCAAGACTCATATTATCATTGTACATATTTCATACTGTTTTAGTTTAACAATGTATTTGTATATATTGACTCGTAATATGTTGTTTTCTTAATTCTTTAATTGTTTTAATGTTTACTACTATCTTAAATCCTCGAACCCAAAAACGCTACACTTTTTATGTCAGATAGACAAAGAAAGATGAAGCATTGATGTCACCCTCCGATCCTTTGGACCAAAGCAAATCGGGTTATACCCTGCTTGCAAAGAATATACCCGAGTTCAAATGCTTGAATGAAATGCCAATCCATGTAGACATTCGACGCATTGATGATGGCCAGGGCATTGGTGCAACTTTAGTAAAGAATAATGCAAAGTACCATCATTCTTGCAGAATAATGTTTAGCAATACAAAACTGCAAAGGGCGAGAAAAAGGAGATCTGTTGAGATTGAAATCGAAAGTGGTTCATCAAATTTCATCAGAAAAAAGAGTTCGAAGCAGATGGAGAAGCCACTTATTGCAAAGTGCTTTTTATGTGAAGACGAAGGTAACATATCAGACATGAGAGAGGCAATGAGCATGCAGCTGAACGAAAGACTAAACCGATGCGCAATAACATTACAGGATGAAAAACTGCTTACAAAATTAAGTTCAGGTGATGTAGCACAAGAGTTTAAATATCATCCAAAATGTTTGACATAACTGTATAACAGAGAAAGAAAGGCACTACGGGACCATGAAATGTAAGTGGAAAAAGGAAACTGCGAGTATGATAATGAACTTGCATTTGCAAAGCTGATTACACACATAGTAGAATAACAAAGAGCTAATCCGGGAGGTATTGTTTTCAAACTTGCTGATCTTAGCTTGTTATACGAAAAACAACGTCGCGAATTTACGTATCCGTCGATTTCAACAAAATTAAATAAAATGAAATTGAAAGACAGAATCTTATCAAAGATACCAGATTTGCAAGCATACCATAGATGACGTGAAGTGGTACTAGTGTTTGAGAAAGATATTGGACAAGCAGTTGTCAACGCCTGTGAATTTACTGATGCTATGTATTTAGCAAAGGCAGCCGAGATAGTTCGCAAGGAAATGTGTCAGCACAATGTAAAATTTAGCGACGAATCATTGTCAGAAGCTGTTCCAAGTTCTTTGTTAGAACTGGTCTCAATGATAGAGCATAAACCTCATGTAAAGGCATATATACAATATACATAAATATATAAATGTATTAAGGATGAAATAATCGCTTTTATCTTATTCATTTATCTTGATTTTAATCTAGGGTCATATCCCACCCAATGCGCAGTTAAGAAATCTTTAATTATTTGATCAGGTATGTTTATTAGATATACAAGTCCCTTTTGATACTGTCAGCTGGGGGAAATGAAGTAACGATAGATTTTGACATAGGAAAATCATATACAGACATTGAGGATGCCTCTTACTGTCAGTCTACTCAATTATGCATGAATTTGAATATTTCACAGCATTGTTGCCCTGGGCCACAGGGTGTGTCATGACATTGACTGAAAGGTCATACATGAATCTTCAAGGTCAAGGTCACAAAGTATGTGATAGGAAAATCAGTCTGTCATACCTTTCTACCCCTTGTATAGATTTGTGTAATATCTCACAGAGTTGTTACCTAGGATCAGGATCAAAGGGTGGATTTTGACTTTGAACCAAGGTTATATCTGCAAGGTCAAGGTCACAATGCATATGATGAGTAAATCTTTGTCTGAGCCATAACTTTGTATCCCTTGCATATATTTGAGTATACGTAATATTTCACAGAATTGTTGCCAAGGACCCAAGGATGTGTCTTGACTTTGAACCAAAGTTGTATAATCAAGGTCAAGTTCACATTGTATATGATGGGTGGGTAAATCTTTGTCTAGTCCATAACTTTTTACCCACTGCATGGATTTAAATAGTATTTCACAGAATTTTTGCAATGTGGGAATGTTTCTATACTTTCAAATTCATCCCTTCAAACTTAGTGACGGGCACATAATGCCACGCTAGGCGTTGCTATTGTTGACTATGCAGTATTCTTCATTAATCACCTTCCATCAGTACTTTGATTTTTAAAGTGTTTGTTAAATATTGCCTCACTTGCACGTGGCTAACCAAGTTATTGATTGGCTCCGTGAAATAACTAGTTTTGTTACTAAAACGTCATCAAACTTTACCAGAACGTGACTTAATTGTGTGGAGTTTCCCCACGGCCTGTAATCATATATTTCCTTTGTTTATCACAATGGCATCCAACTTACTGAACGTTAAATTTAAACTCTCCAGTTATACTAACCCCACATAGATTACCTTCTCCGTCATCCTTGTTTCATTAGTATTGATGGCGAAATAATTAGACACGGCAATCTGAAAAATGTTTACATTATCACACTGTTTATCAATATAGTGTGTGTCCATTTACCCGCAGAAATTGTGTACCTAATGTCCTTCTTGATCTGAAAAGGAATAACGATGTGTATAATTACTTTCAAATATTGTGCAATCAAGTAACTTTCATAGATATGACCTACCTGTTGGCATCTGGAAGATCAGTGATAGACTAGGTCAAAAGTAAGGTTTATTCAATCTAATGCTTTTATTCTTTACTTATGTAAAAGTCGCGCTTGCATACAGTGATATGAACATTCTGCATCAATGAATTGTTAAAGTATTTGCAGTATTACGCCGGCATATTTGTAATCAATATTGAGACTGAGTACTTTTTCGAAAGCCTCCATGTTTTTATTTTTGTTTTGTTTCCATTGTGCCTCACAGCGGGAGACTAGGGCTGTCTAGCCTGTCGCACAGCCTGTCGTGCGACAGAATGGCTGAAACACGCGACAAGCGATTTTGATTTTGAAGTATATCCCATTTTTGACAAAATTTTAATTCGGTCCGAAAACGAGATTGGCAGTCTTCTCTCCGCTGAACACGGCCCCGGTACTCTGAGTATCATTGATCTTATTTAAGAGGTACTTGAATTCACTTCAGCAACCATAGCCGAATTCTTAATTACTGTAGCAAGTGCATACGAAATATTTGATATAGTTCATGATAAACAAAGTCCTAGAGAAATTCAAGTTCTACACTAACTGATCTGACTCGGCTATGTGACAAACCATCCACACATGTATAACAAAAATGATAAGGTATGGAACGGACTTGAGTATCCTAATGTAAAGCTTGGATTACACGGTAGGTGTAGTACTGACTTAGGACTCAAACTCAGAAGAATCTGGAGTTACACAGGGCTCTGATGGATGGAGACATAAGTTAAATCCTCAGACTCTTCTTCTGTCTGCATTTCCCCCATAACCCACAAATGTTAACTGTATACAGTGACGTTTTTATAAAAGTGATATTTTATCTAAGGGGAGAGGGGACTTGCTGTGTTGGTATGATAGTTGATCGGTTAGATTGTCTTGTGTTGCTGAAGTTATCGGTTTTGACTCCGACAATGGAAATGAAACTTCATGGTCATTGTTAAGCATTCTTTATGATACTCTCATACCTAAAGGGTATAGTGTATATATCATAAATATTTGTTATTTCTTCCATTATTGTTAATTAGAAAAAAAAAATGATTAATTGATTATTGTTTTACGAAACTTCACGATAACGTCACTTATATGGTTACGGTATCTGCCTAATGCATTGCATTTATTCGTTAGCAATGAACCATACCCAAGCAGTGAGAGGTCTTTTATGTGCCTCGCCTACCGTGATATGGGAATTCGGTTTTACTGTCTCATCCGAGAGGACACCGGTGTACCCATGGTATATGTCGAACCCGGGTCTTCCGGTCACGGGCCGAGCACCTCATCTACAACCGCTTAGACAATAATGATGAAGTGGGAATGCACCTAGAAAATCAAAAGAAAACAAAACATTGAGCTAGTGATACAAGAGCAAGAAAGTAAACTGTTCAATGTCTTACATTTTTATTCTATTTTACGACATTTTCTTGACATAAAAATAATAATTATATTTCATTGCATATTAATTATATGTCCCTTTAAACATAAAAATATGATTCATCAAAAATTTTACCCAAAATACGAGGAAAATAATAAATGCTGATTATTTAGATGTTCTATAGTTATCCTTGGACAAGATGTAAAATTGCGTGAATGTCAATCTCATTTGTTAATGTAACCAAATATTAACACTTTCCATAATATTAAAGTATTGCAAACAAATTCTAACCCCCACAAATTTGAAAGATATTGACGTCCATGGAATTCAATGGATTACTAAATCTGCAATTATTATATATTATATATGTAATAAATAAGTAAGCGTGGAAATGAAGGCATGCGTAGACTGATAAGTATTTTTTATTGTGCTTAGAAATGGAAACGAAAAAAATGTTGAATGTATTATAAAGACATTATGAATTGTTAATAAGCTTGTGGATAAGTCATTTTTACTACAAAAGAAGATATGTATTTAAGTAATATACGGCACTCGAAGAATATTGTTGTGTCAACTCGTGATAACATAATAGGAACTTTAAGTAAAAAATATTCATGATATACTTTGTACCAGAAATTGAGTACTACAAAAGAGGGATAACTCTATTGTTTCAATTTTATTGTCTACATTCGTTATATTGTTTAATTAAAAGAATTATACATAACTTATATACCAACGTGTATTTTATGTATACACACAGTGAACATAATATACCACTGTACTGATTTCATCTTTCTTTCGAATCATCCCTTTGTATCAAACGAAATAAGTTTCCATATATGCTCACCGTCTTTCATTCTGCGAATACAATGGTGACATGACATCATGTCTATCAACAAAATAATATTAACATATATTTATATTAAGAATAAAACATAAACCCAATGGTAATAATAAAGAAATAATAAAGAAAGAAAGAATAATAATTTCACATACGCTGTTGTTTTCCTTACAGTGGCTATTTTGCTGTATTAATAATGGAAAACTTTGCGACTTGAAATTGATATTTTTCTGTCATCACATCGATTCACATTTTCCTTACTGTAACATGCTTGGATTTGGGCTAAAAGGTTATTCGTTCAAGTCCTTCATCCCCGTGATGTTGCTAGGTAAAAGATCCCTTTCTGCTTAAATTGATTCCATTGCATAATTCAATGCTTTTCAGCAAAATGGTTAGATGTGTTAATATGTAACAAACAAAGCAAAGTATTTTCATATAAATAAGTCATTTTCAGTTGAGAAGAGGAAAGTGACAGCCGTTTTAACATCAATATGTGATCATATACTTCCTATTCGAGTCTTTGGTGTCAACAACCACGATACTTGAATTATGTCACTTAACAAGCATATCTGCAATACATGAGGAAGTGCGTTATTTGTCCAAATTAAAATATAGAATTATTATATGGAGACGCGTTTACTAAATGTGATTGCTTCAGAGTCGTTTTATATTGACAATGTTTGGTCTCAATACTATAATCTGGAGTTACAGCATAAGTATAATTTGTGTAACTATGCTAAGTCAAACGTTATATTCATCAATATGTCCACCAGATAGCGATTTATGGAAGAAACGAGAATCTTTGTTTACATGTAAACATTTGGCATACCATTGTGGAATTTCAGTGCACGGCAAGGAAATAGAGTTTTGTTCTTCACCTATGTTCATTAGAAAAGGATGTAAGTGCATTTTATATACCTTCAATGTTGCAAAATTTTAAGCGATTGAGTGAAGTTATTTGTACATTTTTATATTTATATGTGCATTATAAAATTTGAACATTATTTACGGAACAGTTAAATGTATGTTTGGTTGATGACATGATTTGCTTGATGTCATGTGTAGGGGGAACGATAACTCACACTAATACAAGGAATGTAAAGGTTTGGACAAGATTATCGAGTGCCACAAGAAGAGGTCCCCGAATGAAGGACTTTTTTCTTGATATTCCAGAAGCGTGCACTAACATATCCTGCATGATAAATGCACTGAGGTCTGCGAATTTAATAGGATTCAAAAGCAATGAGTCAGTTATTAAATCAATATATATTAATTATTGAATTAGTATTGATATTAAAATTATGATAACTAAGTATTCACTTTTCACGTTGTCTCCTTCGGTTAACATCTTGTAACGTTTTAAGGCATTTTATAAACGATTTAACTCTTTATCTATCAAAGGTTTATTCTAAACTAATTCTTTCGATTTCCTTGAGTATGTTTACAGAGTGAGGAACAGGGCAGGTACTCGATTATATTCCGATATCCGATCCTATTTACATCTCACATTCAGATAATTTTAAGTAATCTGTCTTATGTAGTCAGACGCCAAAAGAAAAGAAAAAAGGTACAGTCAAAACTCTAAGTAGGACGAATTATTAAATGTGATTTTCGGGCAAATACATAAATTAAATACTGCTTCATGTTTTATTTTTAAAGCTTTTCACTCATTTTTGATATTCGGTTCATCGTCTCCCGACCATTTGTTCCGATTTTAAGTCTCTGCTTCCTTTGCCACGATCATTGTAATTGCAAATGTTTTATCCGAGCTCCTCGTGCTTGAGTAACGCTAAAAAGCTAGCAAGCATTCTTACTTGCCTTATCGCAGTAGTCGTCCGATTGGCGATTCGACAGAACATGGAATTTCGTTGTGTATACCTACAGGAACAGTAAGAAGGGCTGGGGAATTCCAAATGAAATAAGTTTTTGTCCGTACGTGCAGAAGATGAAATTTATTATGTTTATTATTTGCTATGAAACATACATGATACGTGCACCACCTTAAAAATGTTTTAAACTATATAGAGCGCTTTTTTTAACACAGTAAGAAAACTTGAAATTGAATCGGATAATGGGTTTTATTATTATACCAGGAAACACCTTATACGCCAATGTCAGAATCGTTTTTATCTAAAATTGTAAAACGGTATCAACAACATCATGTATTGTAAAAATTATTCAATAGGTCACGAAGGTATCATTACTCCACTCTGTACCCGCTGAAGAAAAAAAAAAAAAAAAAAAAAGAAAAGAAAAAAAAAAAAGAAAAAAAAGAAAGAAAAAAGAGAAACACAACACACAAAGAAATAAAGCAAAAAATGACGATATCACATTTAACATACATCGTCACACTGGATACCCATCCATGGCTGGATTTAGAAGTCCTATACGGACAAAGTAGTTTATATATATTTACAAAGTTTCATCATAATTCGTTCTTAAGTTCTGAGGAACAAGTTTTTCAACAGGACTTCCCCGGACCATTTTCTAGATTACTTGATGAATCTGACGAAAGTTGTGTATATGCGCATTTGCTGTATTAAATTTTTACATATATATATCTTCTGATACTCCTACATCTATATCAGCATTTGGCTCAAGTAAAACCAAAAATGCCGTTGCATTTTGCTTTTGTGTGTGTGGTTGGGGAGTTCTGCAATTTAGCACCGAATCATACGGTGTTTCTTCTGCTTTTCAATTTGTCTCGAGGAAAAAAAAGCACATGTAATTCATAAACGTATACATTATAACTTATAATAATTTCATAACACAGCGCCAAACCCGTACCGTGCTTATCCAAAACTGTAGTCTCTTTCACAAGGTGTAGTCATATCTTTTAAACCAATGCATATGGGAAAGGAATATACACTTAAACAAACATCATTCTTGCTTAAGGAATACACATTAAACAGTGTATATGTATATTAATGTAGATTAGAACAGTAATAACAAAGTCGTTTAACTATACAGCAATTTTAATCGTCAACAATCCCAAATCGTCCGTGTTCTGTCATGAGTCTGAAGGTTTTGATGTAATACACATCTGATGATCAATTTATATGACTCCGCTATTTGTTATTTGGCTGAATGAAGCACCATCACAACATGATAATAATGAGGAAAAGACAATGTTAAGGCGTGGCATTACACTCAGATCCGCCATTTGCACCATATCGAAATAGAGCGACTTTTTAAGTTTTTGATTGTTTGATAATTTACAATGTTTTATATCAAATTAATTTTAATATAGATACCATTCAATACAACAATTACACTATCTCATGCTACTTTCAGTTTGTCCACTGTTTGATATCAGTAGAAACCTGAATATTGTTGAAGAGAAATGCATTAACCATGATGGATGTCCATTAGAAGGATACGTCACTAATGAAGTCTACAAATGTAAGTCGAATATTTAAAATAAACGATTCCAAACCCCCATAAAGCTACATCATTTACATAACTGTTAAAATATTTGTGTTGTTACATCTATGTATGGTTCATTCGTGAATGCTTATAACTTTCATTTTACTTCCATGTAATACTAAAATCAAATATTTAAAATTTCAACAGGCTTTAAGGCAGCATTCAGACTGAGATCTGTTCTTCAAAGAAACAATTTAGAGATTGTGGGTCTGCTTACTTTAATTACAAGAATTATTTTGTCATTATTTGTTTAACTCGGACTACGGTAAAGTAAACGATTCGTGTACATTAATTGATTTTTCTATCAACCGGTACATATTTTTCTTAAATAACTATGTTTTTAATTTTATATAAGTATTTGTTAAGTATAATTCATTTCCTTATAATCTTTTTCTCTATATTTCACCTACATAGAAAATAAACGAACAAACCAAAATAAGGAGGAGAGCTTTTACCTTGCTCTTTCGTTATGAAATATAAGACGTAGGGTTTTAAAATTTCACATTTTGCGGGGTTTTAGTGCGAAAAGTTTGTATTTACTAATGGTTACCTTCATGTTGGACTTTCAATGAAATATTGTTTGCCGTAACTTTTAAAGATTAAAGATTAACTTTTCTGTGTATTTCCAAGTTGCAAGTTTTTTTTTCCAATGATACCTTGATTAATGCCTAGACCTTTACTGTCAAGTTTCACCTTGTTGTGCAAGGCCTTGTCATTGGTGTTAAAACATGTTAACCTTGACTATTCCTGTTTGAGTTACATTTGTTCTATATAAAGTACCTTCGTCTTCACTTTTAACCATAGAGGATAGTGCGAAGATATTTCTCATTATATTTATTTTTGTTATTCCCCCACAACAGCTTTGCATATGGGTGATATAGAAACAGTATCGTTCGTGTGTGGGTGAGAGTGTAACAAAACCCTGTAGAAATTTTCATTATATTTATTTTTGTTATTCCCCCACAACAGCTTTGCATATGGGTGATATGGAAACAGTATCGTTCGTGTGTGGGTGATAGTGTAACAAAACCCTGTAGAAATTCTAGAAGTCGTAGTCTTGGATCTATTGGGTTAATACATTACATATAGTTTAGGTATAACAAGAGGAAGATCCCCATCGATATCGGGGTTAAAAGGTCAAAAGTTAAGGTTCTAGCGGTTGTCAATGAGAAATATTGTAGTTGCCCCAGAAGTCATAGTTTTGGCCCGAATGAGCACATACAGAAGAATAATGAGAGGAAGATCTAAATTGATTTTGGGGCCTAAAAGTCAAGGCCTATAAATATCTGCATGTCTGTTATGTCTTTGGCGTTAACAGTTTATTCACTTTTTTATGTCACTTTCAGATCCTTCTTGTCTGAATACCTCTCTTGAATTGTGAGTAGAATGTATTATTTAAAGAAAAATGCATATCAGTAAGAAAACATTTATTAACACAATATGGATCAGGCTTTATGAATGAAAGACACACATGCCATGATATAAATGTCCCGTTGGTATCACATTTCCTTAATGATGTTTACTACATTTAGTATTCATACTAACTGCTGAAATAAATGGAATGAAGGTACAATATCACATATATTAGAAACATAAAACGATGATAGCGTTTTCTAACTTGATCCATAAAGAAGTGTTCTGGAATAATTTGTTTAAATCCATTACTTTATTTCTAGATCAGTGACTCCATTGCAAAAAGTTCATGAATTGGTTATTACTCAAAATAATGATAATCTGACAAAACAATATTTCGAGAAAGCAAGCGAGAACTACGATCACCTGACATCAAATTCTGTTCAAATGACCTTGAATGGTAAGTTACGTTTTATATTTCAATCAACTCTGTAAATGGAAATTTCACATCGAATATAAAAGAGATTATCAGTTTAATGATGCGTTTTATGTTGAGTTAAAGTTATCTAAATATTCCTTACATGTTGTCATGATATAATACCAATAGTATCCTTCCTTGATATTCTTTCGATGTTGTTCTCTTTATATATTGTAGACATGTCTGCTGATATACAAAGTAAGTTTCCTCCCGTGCATTCTGTTTTATGATTACTTTCATTGTATTTAATGTTGACTCCGCAATTATTTATAATACATTGGTATATTCTGAAACTCAAGAATTTCTACGACGCTAGAGAAATAAATAAAAACCCTTAATTGGATCATACATGTGTAAAGAAAAAGCTATCGTGAAGTATTGCTTAAAAATTATTCTAATTAATACTTTCATTGTGGTAAACGTCATCCATCGTTTCAATCTGTCGGACATTACTGATGCGAGTATATTCAGAACACTTGGGAATATTTTCTGAACACATACATTGATAATAGTTATCTGTACTTCCATAAAAAAATCGATACGGGGTGAGGAGGGGGGTTAAAGCATACAAATACAGTAAACAGTAAAATGGCATGTGACATAAACCTAAACATCCTTTAAAATAGCTGGTAAAGAAAGCTGATTTCATTTCACAATATGCTTGTAGCATTGCTCAAGGGTCAACAATCGTGAGCTTACGACATACCATTTCTTTTATTCAATTTCCTCAGTTTTCATTGATAAAAATCTATATTTTGTCATTTAGTGTACTCAACAACTTCTAAGCCAAAAGAAATCGATCTTGAAAGGATCATCATCTTTTTTGCTGTTTGTGGTAAAGTCATTCTTTTGATCAGCTGAGTTGTACGAAATCTCCTTTTTTCAATGTTATTGATTGAATTGATAAGTGGGAATCAGTGATAGTATCATTGCATAATTTCGGCATTACAGTATATTAACACTGCAAATTCTTGACAAATACATGTATATGTTTCTATGTAGGAATATCGGCAGTAATAAATGTTCTGATAGCCATATGCGTGATCGCTTACAACACATGTGAGAAAAGGTCAGTAGATGAAATTTGTAAGAAAGAAATGATTTCATATTTGGTAAATGTATACTATGTCTTTTTATCTATGGGTGCTGAGTCGAATACCATGAAATTTCAATATATTGTAAAATACAGTAAGATAATAATTTGAACTTAGTTAAAGCCCTCGGATTGAGCAATACGGAGCATCTGTAAGCTATAACATAACTGAATTGTATTACTACGACTTCTAATTATGTATTGAATACAGCTATAGATCAATTGCAGTAAATGTATTTTATTTTGACATATTAATCTGAAAAGTATTATTAAGAATGTCCGTATTACAAAACTCCAAAACGGATGATCGATACGTGACTCATACGAAAATAAATTAAGTCATGATTTGAATATTCAATTCGAAATATTCCTTGTTATAATCGAATGTTCTATGTATTGAATATGTCAACAGAATTGTAAAGAGACAAGGCATGAAAAGAGAGCTTGTACAGAGTCCTATACTGACAGTAATTGAAGATTCTAGCGAAATTGGATTTATTAGAACGAGGTGACCCAGATAACGGTATCATTCCACAGGACAGTTATGAAGGGGAAGTAAATGGTGACAAAAACTACAACAGTGACGCAAATGATATGCATACGGCCATGTTTGATCATGAAGATAATAAAGAGCACATCAATAATAAACATAACGATAAAGATGGTGGCGATGAAAGAAGTAATAATAATGACAATCACCTATCTGAAGAGGACAGGGATAAATGCACACAAGGTACTGTTGATGATACAACAAGCAACATTAAATGTATCAAAATCAAGCAATTAGAAGATGTGGAAGGGGAAGTAAATGTCAAAGAAACTGACAACGACGGAAATGAGATATTTGCACCAATGGCTGATAAATTTGATAGTCTATATGATACCCGTGGCAAGGTCAATGACGATTGAAATAATGGGAATGATCATGAATTTAAAGACGCAGCAAATTTATTAGAAAATGGTTTGTTTTGGCATGAAAATGTACAAAATGAAACCTATAGATGCCAGTACCACTCAAAACCATGACAATCGACGTGCATTCGACTGAAGGTTAAACATGAAGAAATGCAACATGGGTCATTTCACATAGGAAATAGTGGCTTACCTTTACGAGAAATGAAATAACTAACAATTAACATGTACATGTTTGAATTTAGGTCAGAAAATATTGTATTTTGTTGGCCGTAATAACGATTATATTTCCGAAATGGTAACTTATACTTCTCACGACAATATCATATCCTTTCGCCTATGTCTTCTACGTTCTTTTTTATTATTTCTATCTATAGCAGTACAAGTAAAGAATACATATAAAATACTACTAATTATCAATTAAACAAATTAGACAATATTACAAAATACGTACATTTTGTTTTTCGAAGACACAAGAACACAAATAAACTTTGACGTTTTTCAATCCTTATGTAGTTTTTCAACCACAAAATCACCAAGTTTTTTGTGTTATGAAATTAAAAACAATAAACCCTACTAAAAATTCTCAAAACTTAATATTTCCTAAATTCAAGCATTAAATGCCTTAGCTAGTTGAATTCAAATATAGAAAGGCCTTATTTATATGTACAACAACTTAATTGGAATAGATATCACATTACTTTAGATTTCTCCTGTCAATTTCATTGACTGTGCTGAACCATTCATGTTTTAGAAATATGCTTTTTGCCGGTGTATACGCGTGTGTTAATTTCTAACATTTTAGTTCAGTAATACTATATAGCTAGTTGTGATATTTGTGTATTTAGGTGCAATAAAATTCAATAAATATTTCATTGCTTCTATTGTTATAAAATAATTATAATTTTATGCAAACACGTAAATGTATACTTTATTTGACATATTCGTAATAAATTTCAACATGGCGATACATATGGTTGATTTAATTCACGTGCTTTTCATGCATCGTTAATTTTGTGATCGTCACCTTTTATTGTTGTCTGATATTGTTGTAGATATTGTTTATATTTTTTTTTTTCTGTGCTTGTGACATTTTACAATTAAACTTTTATAAAGCAGCTGAGTAACATGCCGTCTTTCCTGTCTTCTGTATCGAAGAAATATTAAACTAATTGCCTGTATGTCATTTTCTGTCATTAGTGGTTCTCGTTAATAAAAAGACCGATACAAAGAATTATACATATGCTTTCACATTTAAGCAATGCATACAAAATTAAGTTACTTAAGTAAAATCTCCGATTTAAAATTAAAAGACCGAACAAAGGAGGTAAACGAGAATGCATAACTTACATGGTTTATACTCTCTTAATTGGATATAAATGTACAGGAATATTAATGCAATATATCAAATATATACACCTGAACATAACGAGTGAATTCTATGTGGTTGTTGTTGGGAATGTAATATACAGAAATAAGTATTGCACTCCCAATGTTTTTCATTAAAAATGAAATTAAAAATAAGTCTCTTGTTTTGCTATGAATATCTGAAATATACAACCGATAACAGTATTACGGATACTTATCTTTTTTTATTCGCATCAGAATCGAAAGCAGTAATGAATTCTTTAAGTTCTAATGTACACTCTGCTTGAATTCTAATCGCGCCAAAAGCTTGCCGATCCCCGCGGAAGCCCATTCTGCAAAATTGGATATGACGGTATATGAGGCAAAGAGAGTTAGAGAAAACCTTGGACCCCTGGGAAAAAAGTTTGGAAGGACCTGAGTGCAATGCGGAATTGTGAGTCTAATTTTGCATCTGATTCATATGGTGCAATTCATTAACATCTGAGTACATGTATATGTAATATTACCACTTTTTAGTTCTGGCAAGGAATAGAAAGAGGACGCACGAACCTGCTATGATCCATAGTAAATAGTGATCCGAACTGCTGTTGTAGGATTTCTCTTGATATACCCCCTGGGGTAAATGATGGATGAAGCTGAAAAGTATCAACATGATTCGTCACCACATTCATTGAGTATTCATGTCGTTGTGTCATGGATTTCAGCAAGTCAACAGGGTCATCTGATCGTAGGTGTTTATCATAGGAGAGTATTTCCTCATCAAATTGGCCGAACTTTTCTTTGGTTTTTCTTACTTCTCCCTGTAACAGTGGAATAACGATATCCTTCCTGATCTTCCGTGTTTTCTTCATAATTTCTGCCAGTATGTCATCGACCACTTTATGGATATGGTGTGCACTTTCTTTCATTTTTTGTTCAATTTCGGCAATGACGCTAAGGATGTGACTTATTTAATCCTTCCAGTTCCTTCTGTAGACGGGGTAGGATTGTCTGAGACATTGTCTGCAGTTGGAACATGGCTGTAGGTTTGATGGCCTCATAGGCATCTCTAATGCTAATGAGTTTGTGCTGAACGTGATTCTTCACTAAACATGTCAGGTAGATAGGAACTTTAGATGATTCACAGTAAAGTTGATAACGCTCTCCAGGATGATTCGAACACTCGGAATGTGTCACTGTTTTCTGTCCTACTTCAGACGTGTATGACACAGCTTCATGGTATCGGTAAATTCTCTTAGACAAATGGTCGTTTTTACAGGGGGAGCAGAGTTTGATCCCACATGTTTTACAATAGTGTCCCGCCATATTGCCACAATAATCGCAAATGGCTGACCGCTGCGCACGTGCGTCTCTGTTCTCGTCGGCTTTATAATTTGACATTGTAGCCTTTCATTTTATACCAATACCACATTCTAAATAAAAAAGGAACGTTTATGGGGAACCGGCAGAAATTTTATGAAATATTTAAAGACATGATTCACCTAGTAGCCTAAAATTGAAAATAAAGCAAGACAATCATGTCATGACTGAATTAGTCTCTGTATTGTTGATATATCACTTATATGATAGAATAAGTGGAGCAAATGTTTGGAGAAAGGTCCATGCTGTAGTAGAATAAAATGTCTCTATGACAGATACATGTGAAAAGATCATGGATTCTCTGGTTGTGAAAATCTCAATAGAAATACTTGCATATACCACGATTTATACTTGGTTTAAATTCCATGTATTTGAGGGAGGAACTGGTTCAGGTCATGCAATTATCTGTTAAATTTTCTTTAATAGGTCAATCTAAAATCATCTCTGTTTCTCATCAGGTACTGGCCCCAGCTCTCCCCCCTTTTTGTGCAAATGTAAAAGAGAGCACAACTACCCACCACCCTCTTTTAGCCGTCTCTCCTAATATAAAGAGAGACAACATTGCACCCGGTATTTTGTTAATAGTAGATTCAATTTACTCTTATTTGATATTTCTATATGTTTGCCACGCCCATGTCTGTATCACAACCCATTCTTGAACTGCGCCAAGCAAGAAATAGGTAAAAGAAAGTTAATATCAACTTTGCTGTAGTCTATATACATGTATACCTGATATGTTCTATTCAGAAGGACTACATGAAATAATATTGTCTTATCTTAAGTAAAATTAGATAAAATATTAATCTTAAGTTACCTCACTAATAACCGGGTATAAAAGCATTTAATATGGCCACTAGAGAACGTACGCCCATTTCTCTGTAGTCTGCAGCCAGTTTCCGAAAACGTGACGTCAGTAATCTAGTAGTAGGCCTTATTTAAATATTTGAGGTCATAGTTGGTAAAAAGAGGGTCAGATCAGAAAGAAGTGCAGGTATGTATATGCATTTTAAATACACGTCCTGTGACAGTGGATCTAATGCGAAGAGAATAACCCTTTTCCTATACAGCCTCTAAGAGTAAAGAGGAAATGGTGGTGGTGGTTCGGGGAGGGGGGGGGGGGGGTGGACAGAGAGAGAAAATTGTACATCCGCTCTTCCAGAAGCGTCCCGAGGACTTCCCTCTATCTATTCTCAAATGTATATATACAACCTAATGTCAAATGACTTCCCCTTCTTCCCCATCCTTCTCCCTTGTGTTATTCATCCCTTCATGTGTCGGCCTCTTTCCCAGCATGACCCCTGTCCTATTCACGGAGGTGACTACATATAGCTTAATCAGTTATGTTCTTCGTTGGTGCAGAGACTTATATACACTTGTGGTTGATCGAGAGGTCTCGGTTCAGGTCTTGTTGACTCGTGGGTGTCCTATTTTAGATGAGACAGTAGAATCAATCTCCTCCCGCCTCATGCAGTTTCTCATCCCCTTTAATTGTACCTTGTTCTAGTTTTGTTTGCGGTTTGATTCGATCTTATTCATAGTACATTGCACTTGCATGGTAATGCAGGTATTTCATAAACTTTTAGGCCTATGTAACAGACCCGTCCGAGGATTTGATGGTTGTTTTATGTTCCATGTCTACCTTGACACGGGAATTCGGTTTCCCCGGCGTACATGGTCTATACCGTGACAAGATACCTCGGTTTTACGTACCACATCTACTGTGACATGGGACCCCGGTTTTATGTACCACGCTTACCGTGACCTCGGTGTTACGTACCATGTATACCATGGCACGGGACCTCAGGTTTAACGTACTCCGTCTACCTTGACACGAGACCTCGGGTTTAGGTATAATGGGACCCCGGTTTTACGTACCACGTCTACCGTGACATGAGGCATCGGTTTTTCGTGCGACGTCTACCGTGCCAGTGGGACCCACATGTAAAAGTCAAATATTAGCTAAATTTTCGAATATGGTGTTTTACTCATATTATTTGAGTGTTTTCAAAAAATGCCTTGTACAGTTGGGTGCAGTCCTAACCTTACATTCAAGTGCACTTGACAAGTGCGCTTTATGTTTAGTTTTTCATCCTGAAAACCAGTCATAACGTTTAGTCAAGTGCACTTGATATTAAGTTTACTTTAAAGAAATTCCGTCTTCAAGTTTACTATCAAGTGACACCAAGTTTAATTTTCACGTTTGTTTACTACAATTATCCAGTTTCGTATAACACGATAGAAATAATTGTCTTATTATGTACAATTGCATATTTTATATATATAAAAAATTGTTTTAATATAAAAAATCTAGTAAAGGTACATGTGTCTAGAAAGTAAACTAAACTTGAAGTGCACTTGCAGTAAACTTGGAATCAAGTTTACTACTAAACTTGATTCCAAGTTTACTCTGTTGTCGCCAAATAAACTTGAAAAGCAGTCATAAAGTTAACTTGAAGTGCACTTTATGTAAGGTTAGGACTGCACCCAACTGTAAGGTTGTGGCAAAAAAGGTAGCACGTCCCCCTCCCGGCTTCTAAATTGGCTTAGAATTATGGGCTGCACATTCTATCACGTCAGCCAATTTTACCAAAAGAGCACGGTGAGAAGGAATCTGAATATTGAGTTTAGATTGTTGAGTGACTCGTAAGTTCAAATAAATTGTCATGTAGAATGGTTTATTTCTATTTATCGATAGAATAAAACTCAACAAAATCCAAACTCAGTTATTAATTTATTGTTGAACAGAAGAATATATCTCAGTTTATGGCTCCAGACCCAGTTTAAACTATGACATGTCTTATTCTAATATTTTTTTACATTATTTGACGTGGCAGGATATATTTTTTTTGTATTCATCAGTTTAAGTAAATTCAAGTTATTCATCTATCAGAACAATGATGATAAGTCACTTGAAGAGGAGTGTTTAATAAATAAATAAATATATAAATCAACAAGAAACACTCGAAATCACTAATTTGTTGAATTATTTACTTTTTTATTTTCATCAAATGAATTTTTTAGTTTATATATATACATGTATATATATTTTTCGGGAATTTGATCATACAGAATGTCAGACACTTGAAGAGCAGCTCTGAGAAACATTGTAGGTGAAAGCAGGGACGTATATAATATTGTTCCAGAGACTTTGTGTATTATTTTATATTCATGTATTTTTTTTTTTCAAATATTTATTCATTTATGGTATATATACAGTGGTGGATCCAGGATTTCCGAAAAGGGGGGGGGGCAGATGTGTCTTAGCCAAACTACTCAGCCATTTTGAGTGCCAAATCTGGATTTTTACTTGTAAATATGTTGCGAAAAGAGAGCACAGAGTCGCTCCCCTCTAAATCCGCCACTGAATAAAAAGATATGCATTTTTAGGTATGAAAAACTGTGCAATGAAAACAAGACTCTATAGGAACATAATTATGTTTGGAAAAACTATTGAGTAAAAATCAGCCTTTGCTATTGTTATCAATTTCTGTAGGTATTCTAGGTGCTTTGTTTCCTGACAAATTGGATGAGGCGTTTGCAGCATCGCGTACACTCCAAGTACTTGGTGCCGCCATCGTAGTTAGTAACGCTTCACACCTATGTATGTCAAAAATGACGATCATGGCTGTCATCTGCATCGTGGTGATGTGCTTATACATGTTCATCACCGTAGAACTTGTAGCAGCACCAAAAAGAACCAATCTCTAAATTCTTATAACAGTTTGATTCATATAATAGTTCCATGCATAGGAATCATTGAATAGTGTGAAGTATAGAATTCATTGAATAGTTTGAGGCTTAGTTTTCAAGAAGCATTTATCAGGATGTTCTAAGCATTTAATCGGAGTATATCTACCTTAGGAAATGCCCAAGGTTATCTAGGATACCGAGAAGGTAATAGAGACATCTGGCTGGTATTTGTAAATTATGATTGTGATGACGTCATAGGAATCTTTTTCTACCACAATAATGAGGTGTTGGTAGTATATGGGGTGATGTACATTACTGATTTTGTACCAATGCATCAACTTTTTTGTGGTAAGATTATTTTCAATATCAGAGATACGTCATACCAATCCGTATATCTATTTTGACTCTATGATTTTTTTTTATCTCAATGATGACGTCATACAATGCGGTTTTTTTTTTGGGGGGGGGGCGTTAGTTTTGCTTTTATAATAGCATTTATATTACTTATTTTGTGATCAATTTTATTTTCTACTTGTCTTGCATAATGGATTTTATCAGACCAATAAGAACTAAACCAAAGCCGGAAAAGCCCGCAAGATGACATGTTTTTATTTCATATCCGTTAGATTTGTTTTTGTTTTTTCTTACATTTTATCAATACTCTATGTATTATACAGTGTTTTTAGTAATGTCTCCATACGATTTCAGTTCTACTTAAGAATGAATGGTAAAATTTGTTGATATATATATATATATATATATATATATATATATATATATATATATATATATATATATATATATATATATATATATATATATATATGCTAACATTACATATATTCATTTTATATGCACATAAACAAAAATGAAAATATTTACGTTCTATCATGTTGTTTGACATGATATCATTGATTGTTGCCATGTTTTACTGTATCTATTGAAAGGCGACCATGAGCATCTATAGGTACACTCTGAGAACTACGTACAGTATACACTGTGTTAAACATATCTTTTCACTATATGGTCCAATAACCCCTGAGAATCCCATTTTTCACTGCAAAACTCTGCAACACCCAGAAAAACTCCGACAAACACTGAAGTCTGCCTGAAAAACTCTGACGGTCCTGATAAACATTGAAAAACTCTGAAGTCTACCCTGAAAAACTCCGCAAAACACTGACGACCCTGAAAAACTCTGACTCTACTGAAATAACTCTGCAAAAGTCTGAAAAACACTGATACCTACTGCGATGCCCTCCGGCCGTGCGATTGCGGTCTCGCGTACTTCTATACAGTCCCTTCTGTAATACAAGCCCTTAAAATGGTTCGTTGTTATCTATTAATACCGGGTATGTATTAAATGTGATGAATTTATAAGCGGGGAATTAGAAAAAAAAATCTCATTTTTTATCATTTCTCATTTTTGTTCATATTCTGACTTACGCAGAGACATATATACACATATCTCTGGACTTACGTCTATAAGATGATCTTTACATATGCAGTGTAATAAATCACATGATTTACGTACTTAGCAAAAACAATTTATTGACACAGGACTTTCCAGCGCGATGTCACTTGTTTTACTGATCGACTTAAAGAAAGAAAGAAGAACGAAATGAACAAACGAACGAACAAACTACATGTACGATCTAACTACAGCAGTTGCATGTTGCTTAACATCGCTGTGTCATAGAGGTGCATTAAGGGAGGGGAAAATAAGTATAATATATAGAACAAGACAGATTTAAATTTATGTATTTATTTATTTACTTATTTATTTATTTATAATAAAACACTATTTTTCAGTACATTTCGGCCAGCGGCTTTCCTCGGCGGACTTCATTTATTTATTTATTTTCTTATTTATTTATTATTTGTCTATTTATTTAATTATAAATTTTTTTATTTATTTATTTACAATAACATCAATTAAACTTTTCCATACGAAATAATGGATCAAAATAAATTAAATGAAAATAAGATTTTACAAAATCGCTGGACGAAGTTTACGGAAATCGCAGTGTTATAATTGTAAATAGATAAATAAATACAGGAAAGAAATAATAATTTCTATATACCCCTATCAATCATTTTAATAACACCTAATGATTGATGTTTATTTCACATCTTTTGCAATCTATGTAGAGACTCTACCCAAATATTCATTGTTATGTTGCGACTTTAAGGCCAGTCCTCACTCCCTTTCGAGTTTAAAAGCATTTATGATTAATGTTAATAAATCAATATTCCATTCACCGATAAAACGCTGTGAAGTTGCGTTAATTTAATTCTACCAACACCCCATCCCCCACCCTTTTTTTAACAGTGTCCAACTTGAGTGAACGAGCATGACTTTGGGTTTGCGTATTTCCTTCTCGCTACAGGCAGCTACTTATTTAATACGTATGTAATTTAATGAAACAGAATAGCAATTTATATCACAGCTTTACAAATCGCACATGTCGCATGTGTTCCATAATATTGCTATTATCAGAGGAAATGCGGAAAAAATCGAACTTAAATAATTGATGTAGTTTAGTTTATGATATAAAAATAAATAAATGATCGTGTGTAAAACAAAAAGTTTCACTTTTGAAGATTGAAAATCATTTTTGTCCTAAACTTTATAAGTCACACTTAAAATGACACTTTAATTTTACCATTAACACAAAATTGAAGTTGCACTAGCTGTCATTTTCCGTATTAAAAACGAAAGCTGTAACTTTTAACCCTGGACTCTTTCCTGAAGTTAAGCCTTTATACGAAAATACAAAGATACATAAGTTCGGTTAGTAGTGGAAAAAATCATTAAAATGTAATTAAATAATTACGACCTACCCGCACAAAGTCGGTAATTTTTTTCTTCACCTGGCATGCTCAGTGTATCAATGACCTAGCCAACTAACGTGAGATTAGGAAACTTTCACTAATAACAACAACATTGGTGACGTAGACAAAGCTATCGGAGATGAGACGTCCTCGATTAAAGACAAAATTCGATAACATCATGGATGAAAAAAGTCTGTGACGAAACATTTTTAGAATAAGAACAACATAGAAGTTCCACTAAAGCGATGGGAACGGGGGAGAGTTGTCAATTTACACAAAATACTTCGCACGAGTCTTTAATGTTTACATTTTTCAATACCACGTCAGCAAGAGACATTCCATTGCATTGATTACTTGCGTGTTTGTAATATGAAAGCGGTCCGATATTTACTGTCATTAGGTAAGGTAATCTCTTAAAATTAATTGTTTATGATAATGTGTAAAGTGGACGACATGAAAGAAACGTAAATGCATTTTGTAAAATTCTTTAAAAGAAATTGTTTTAAGAGTCCCTTTCTGGGGACCCTTGATCAAATCATGTGGGACTACTAAAGTGACATAAAGCTTTAAAATGTTCGTTGTGTATAGCCAAATTACTATTGACAGTATTACTAATGACATTTTTTCTTTTCTTTTGTGCATTTAGTATGCGCCTATATATCTTTGAATTTGCAAAGCTAGATAAAACATGTTCTTAAGATATACTCAGCGACACACTTTAGTACATGTACATTGCTTTTAATCACGTGAATTTCTGACCCGATCTACATACGTGTCAAATGTTGTGTAAATGGTGAATGTAACGGACATTTCTCAATTTTTCCGGTGTCTAAAAACGTGCCAATGTTGTCAAAAGGGTTAACTTTCGATGTCGTATAACTTTGTTTTGTAGTTTGATTGTATGTAATTTCAGATAATTAAATGAAACATAACATTCTTGTTATACCAATTTTGACAGCTAATGCAACTTTAACATTGAAATGTATCAACTGGATAAGTTTCAACCTGTTACTAAATATATTCTGTCCCCTCATACATACGGAGGTACTGCTAATTACGATTCCCAATTTACATCATGAGAGGTAACATACTATATGAGATCACGGGCGATATTTACGGGGTCAAACAACCGGATGTTTATTACATAATAACGCAACTTCACTGACTCCATGCGTGTGCCGTTACTTTCTTATGAAGATATTATATATATATATATATATATATATATATATATATATATATATATATATATATATATATGGGAGAGAGAGAAAAGGGGGGGGGGGGTTGTATGGTCTCGCTTTATAGTTGCACTAGCTGTCGGAATTGGTATTTCATAAATGTTATGTATCCTTTACTTATCTGAAACTAAATACGATAAAACTACAAAATACAGTTACACTAAATCGAAAGTCGGCTCTGTTGACGACTTTAACGCGTTTATGAGAACCGGAAAAATTGAGAAATGTCCGTTACCCTCACCATTACTCAACATTTGACATGCATGTAGATCGGGTCAGCATATCACGTGACAAAAACAAAGGACTTGAGTGTAACGGTGAGTATAACTTCGTAAAACGTGTTTTATCAAACTCTATAGACACTTTTAGATGTGTAAGTACACACTTACTACACAAAGGCACAGAAAAAGATGGTAAGTAATACTGTCATAAGTAATTTGACTTTATACAATGAATATTTTAAAGATTTATGTCACAGTAGTTGTCCAACGTGGTTTCATCCAGGGGCCCCCAAAATGGGCTCATAAAGAATTTTTTTTTTACAGTACTATGACAATATTATATTTTGATCATAACGTTACCACTACAAAGTGAAGTACATGTATATATAACAGCCTAGTTAAAACTAAAATAAATTGTAATTTACCCCTTGGAGGAACAAGACAAAAAAAGGAATAGTATTTTAAGAGATTTACCCCCCCCCCCCCCCCCCCCACACACACACACAACAGACACACACACTTCTGTTCCCGTTCGTTGTCTACACTTATAAGCATTTTATTTGTAACATTTATAGTTATTTATAGTACATTGTAGTAGATTCTGATCACAAATTTATTTGCCCTGAAGACAACATTTACTCATATGTCCAAATGTCTAATTCCATACCCCCCCTTTTTTTTTCTTTCTCCAACAATTTCATTATTCTTATCCATACCTTTCGTACTGCTTTGAATATATAATGCTGAAGGAAATAAAATGTTTTCTGATGTTTCTTGGAAAAACACCAATTCAACCTCCATATGTTATTCTATTATGAGAGAATATCATTTTTATTGGAAAATATCTCATCATTTCTGTAGATCTACATGAAGTTATGTGAAAGTAAAATTTGAATGCCGCCCTTCATAATGCTGTCTTTTAAGAAAAGTGTCTTTCTGTACGATAAAAGTGAGTCATAGGCAAATTGATGGAGAACTTTTAAAACTGCTCCTATCCTTTTTTGAAAATATCTGAGATGTGAAAATGTGTTCCAGTGAGTTCTTCTTCCATTGAAGCTAAGGACTGCATTTGCTGAGCATCATCGCACTGTGTTTATTACTAAAGACAATTAAAACATGTTACAAGTGTCAGTATTATACTTTACATGTAAATGTGTATTGTATTTCTATTTGATAACATCTATATTATCATAGTATTTATAAATACACATGTAACCTCAGTGACAAAATAGGTTACAGTCCTGCTTGAAACACACTATAGCTTTTACTTTTATCAAATCCAGGTTTGATCCTAGATCAAGGCAGCTAGGAATGAATAATGTAATACAAATTTCCATCATAGGATAGCAGCATAGCAGATTAGAAACTTACTTTGTACCTATGGAAGATAAAAGATACCGAGCAGTCATAGTAAAACAGGGAAAGAAAGTGGTTCAGGTCATTTAGCAATTACAACAGATAATATGATATATATGACCCTGACCTTTAATATGCTACTTTACAGAATTTAAATGTGTTATTGTAGAAAAGGTCAAGGGCATCACATTCTGAAAAGTTATTTACATTGCATATTATATATGTTATTTACTATCAATTTTTACAAAAGATTATAAAACATTAATAATGAAAGCCTATAAAATTACTAATCATGTTTGTTTCGTTAACTGCATGTCTTCTTGTAATTGCACATCAATATATTGATAATTTTGCAGAAATGACAGCAGATGAAAAAAGGAAGTTTCTATAGCCCTCATGAAAGATGTATCAAATATTAACATACCAAGCACATAAAGGTCAAGATGGAGACCTACACCCATGTCCAGAAATCTATTAGTCTGCCAGGCAGAAACTGCTAGCTGTCAGAATTGTTCTAAAACTTTCATAGCCATTGTATATATGTTATTTCATAATGTTTCATCTTTGTCGCATAGGTAAACCTATTGTGTTATGCAAGTTATACACAAAATAAAAGGTTGGATTTTAAAGGCATTGGGTAAAGAGATAGTACTTGTGATCCCATATACTAAAGGTGTTTTGACTGACCAACTTTTAATGTGATGAGCTGTAGAAGAAGTAAAGGGCAATATTGTACCCTTCTTCGGAAACCTCTTCAGAAGGCCTTGCTCTACCTGACATTTAAGATGTTTAAAACTTATTTGGTTAAGAGATTAATCTTTCCAAAGTAATATTAACAGAAATCTGAAGTCATGGCTTATCTGTGTTTTAATTTCACCCAATACAAGTCATACTGAAATATGGTAACAGAAGGTTACCCCTTTAACCTCGAACATAATAGCAGTGTCTAGGCTGAAACTGGTATTACTCACATTAATTGCAAGCTAAATCATTTACATATGTATCCATGGTCCCATATGTAATATAAAAGAAAAAGTTAATTATATCTTTAATGTTTAAATGATGTAATACTTGTATTCATTTATATACATATTTATATATAGATGTCTTTATACAATTAAGAAATATTTTGTAAATGCAATTCTACTCATATCATTTTTATATATATCTACTTATTGAAATAGATTGTTTCAATTTTCTCATTGACCTGTGTTCTTTTATAAGAAGTAAAAATTAAAATTACACTTTCTCAGCACATGTTGCCTTTTCTTAATAATGCTGGTATTTGACAAATTGACATCTGAAGAGGCTAAAGTTTTGGTTATGCACTTTGACTTTTCCGGTCCTTATTTAGCTCAGTAGCACGGATACTACAGCAAAGAAAATAATTTCCCTCTGTATATTATATACACTGAAGTTGTCTTCCAAATACACCTAGAATGTGTACTTTAGTCATATGGGCATGTTATGGAACTCCTTTTTTCTTGACTACTATCCACTTTTAGCCTAATCTTTGTTTTATAAAACTGGAGGTTTCTGAAGGTCAGATAATTATAAAATTAAATATGAAATGTATACATGTAATTCATTTCATTCCATCTGTTATCATTAGTGGTATCTAAATTATACATGTTAAATTTCTATTTATAAATTGCTAACTGTGTAACTAAATTAACTAAAAGTGGTCAGTGAAAGCAAAACTTGGCAATATAATGACTGATTTCCACATGTGTATTTATATTACTAGTACTCAATTTAATTTAGTGTATGTTAGACCAGTATGGGAACTGTTTTATGTATAAGTAGAACTAGAAAAGTTCTTGTAGAAAACAAAAACACATGGTTATGGGCTTACTAGGAATTTGACCTTGCAAATATAACCTTTTCTAGGTCATACATTACACACCTTTGTGCCACAGGTAACAATTGACAGAAATATGAAACAGATTTGAAATTATGTTATGTCTTAGTGTGTCAGTGTACCTGAACTTCGGAGTAATATGACCTTGGTTCGAGTCAGAACACACCATTGTATCATGTGTAACACTTGTATGAAATAGCAACCACATCAAAAGCATATAGATTTTATGATCTGGACAAACTTGGATGGACAGACAGAGATAAGGATAGAATGATTCCTATATACATGTACCCACAACATGCTGTTAGTTGGAAATGTAATTAATTATTATTAATACTCACTAGGTTTAAAGTCAGACTGTATCTTCATCTGTGCTATGTCAAGAACTGAGTTGTTTCAATGATGCTTGATATTATAGACTTTGTCAGATCTGCATAAAAATAGAAAAACTTTCTATAAGATTATTCAATCACAATTTTATGGGAAAGTTATTGATACAATTCAATGCACATAGTATTATTCCTTCAAAGCAAAATACCAATTTGCACATAATTAAAGAAATCATATTTGATATGAACAAGCTTACAAGGGAGTTAACCCATGCAGGCTGGACCATGCCTTTCAAAACTTGAATTTGAAATTTTCTAGTTACTGTAAGTAGTATTTCTATATTTGATTACTATTAAAACTAGAACTGTCCTAAAGGGACAAATACCCCCGCGGCACAAAAATTCAAAATAGGGCATAGACCAAGGACAAAAATAATGGTTTCAAATGAAAGATCTGTTCATGAGGAATCTCATGCGCAATATAAAAGATCTACTATTTACAATTCAAAGCAGACACATCAGATACATGGTAAAGTTTCAATTCACAAATATATCAGGGGCAGCAATCTTGCGAAGATAAAGTTTCGTGAAAAGTTGCAGATTTACAGTACTGTAAAATGTTGGTATCGACAGAAAGGTCTTGCCACAAGGATTACACATGTGTAGTATAAAAGTCCCATCTCCTTTTAATTATGGCTAACGTTAAAGTTTTTAAAAAGTAAGTCAAATGTCAAGGCCAAGGTCACAAGGTCAAAAGCTTTGGCACCAAAAGAAAGGTCTTGCCATAAGGAATATATATATGTAGTATGAATACCTATGCAGTCTCTAATTTGGTTAAAATTTATGGTCAAGGTTAAAGTTTTCTGGACAGATGGACAGACAGACAAGGTGATTCCTTTGTTTGCGGGGGGTATAATAAGAAACACTACTAGATATCTTACCTATTTGCATGGAAGGATTTCCCATACATGTGTGTATTGCATATGTTGCTACCATTTGTATTATCTCTAATAAATTTAACTGTTTCATTTGACATGTCTTAAGGACAGTAAAATGATATTTTCAGTAGTCAATCCATAATATGACTCAAATTTCAACCTTTTGGACTCAATAAAAACATGTTACATTATATATATACATGTATGTTACCCTGGATAGTTTTTTCCATATCATATAATTTATAACTAAGACAAGTATTTCAAAAAGGCACCTTTTATAATATAAAATGTAATAAAACACATACTAATTTTTTGGAAAAGCAAATTGTTAAAATTACCTGAATGATGCATGATGCTTTTGATTCCTTTTAACAAACAATGAGTCATAGAGATGGCCGCCTGAATGGCTCATCTTCTTTAAGTTCTTTTGGACATTAACATTGATTATGTTATTCATGGTGCCCTAAAATAACAAATACATGCATGTGTATATGTGACAAGAAAACCTCAAGAATCCTCCTTGGCTCAATCATATCACAATTCTACAAGATATTATATTTATTTTTTTATGTAGTATACCCTCTTTATACAATTCACCATCAAATTAGTTTCATTTGCCTAACAGATTGAATGTTTTACATTTTAAATATTAAACTGTATACAACTGATAGAGTCAATCCTAGGTACATTGTAGCCATGGGACCTAAGTTTGAATCCAAGAATGTCTATTACATTTGACCTTGCCTATTAACTGAAGTTCAGCCATCTCTCATAAGTAAACAATATATCTTTGTTTTGAGGTGGATTTGAGTATGTGAGGTTGGTTGGTTGGTTGATTTTTTTATGTCGCTTTCAACAATATTTCAGTTATATCGCGACATAGAAGCAGGAGGTTACCAACCTCTTAAACATAGTGGCGCAACCCGGGAATCGAACCCGTATCATCGGCACGCAAGCCAAGCGCTTAACCACTACACCAAGTCTGCCCCAGTATGTGAGGTTTTCAATTAATTGTTGGCATGGGAAAAATACATGTCAATACAGATATATCTATCCAAGATAATTGTTCATTGTTGCAGTTCAAATTCCCACACAGTCATTAATGTTCACCATAAATCATTATCAAATTTGAAGGATATGATGACAGAAACATGCATGCAACAGTGTTACATACAATGATACATTATGCATCTATAAATATATAGATCTACATTATTCATGTACAAACCCAACAGGCCCTAGCTACTAGGTGTGCAAAATTTATTTTAAAGATAATGGAATAAAAAAGGCTACAAAATTAATGTTTTAAGCATGCTCAACTGCTGAACTTGAAGTGTCCTGGCTAAGAGTACATATATATAATATATACATGTGACCAAAGATAATATCTATGAATACGATTCGAATGATTTTAATGTAAACAGAGACTATAGAACGATTCTTTTCAAGGTTTTTCATTATTAAAAGAAGTATAAATAAACGAAATACTTTCTATAAAATAGTTACATGGTCCCTTTTTGGAGCCCCAACTTGAATTTTCCCTATATACAACCTACAAGAAGCATATATTTTCATTATGTCGTCCACTTTGCACATTATCATGAACAATTAGATATCAAAGACTACCTTATATAATGACAGTAATTATTGAACAGTTTTCATAATGCAAAGGTGTAAGTAATCAATGTAAAGACATTTCCACGTGGTGTGGAAAAATGTAAACACTCACCAAGTATTTTCTGCAATTTGACAACTCTCACAGCTTCCCATTGCTCCAATGCAACTCTTATGTGATCCTTGTTCTAAACAATATTTCGTCCCAGTCTTTTTCATCCCAGATGCCCTCGAATTCTGTCTTTAATGGAGAACGTCTCATCTTCGATAGCTCTATGTACGTCACCATTGTTGTTGTTATTATTGAAAGTATCGTGATCTCGCGTTAGTTGGCTAGGTCATTGATACACTGGGCATGCCAAGTGAAGAAAAAAAATACCGACTTTGTGCGGGTAGGTCGTAAGTATTTAATTGCATTTTAATTATTTTTTCCGATACTTTTCGAACGAATATAACAATGTAATTTCGTATAAAGGGTCAATTTCAGGAAAGAGTCCAGGGTTAAAAATCACAGCCTTTGTTTTTAATACGGAAAACGACAGCTAGTGCAACTTTAAATATACTATAATTTAAACATCCTACTCGACAATTTACGATTTGGAGCCGGTAGTTGGGCCTATCCAGGTATCTGCTCTAAATATGACACTCTTTACTTGAATTTATATGTCATTGTGAAAATAAGGGTCAAATACTTTGCTAGTTTTGACAGGACAGGGGTTTTTATGTAAGACATCAATGTCCCAGTCAACAGTGCGAGCGCCCTTTTTTCGCTATTGCAATACATGACCTTTACTGGATATATTGTTACAATATGTAATAAGGGAGATACTGTTCATAGGCGGATCTAGAAAGTTTTGAAAGAAAAGGAAGGCGGGGGGGGGGGGGATAGTCTCCCATTAAAAGGTTGTTGCTGTTTATAGATAAAATATCATTTTATTGTATAGAGTTACATGTAGATTAAGTAGGTAGTGATATAACAAAAGGCAAATACGTTGTTACACTGATATATTGAAACTTATTCGATGCTATTTCAAGCAACTTCATTGAATATCTAGTGAATATTTAATCACTGTTCAAAATGTTTTATAGGACAAAATTTGCGTATGTCTTTCGAATCAAAGAGCAACACATAAACACGTAAAATTTTATTTCAGTTAAAGAAAGTTATTGTCCGCTGAACTTTGTTATATTAGGCTTTTATATTAAGAACAAGGGTTAAATTAGGGTATCTTAATTTTGTGTGAAAATTATTGTTAGAGAAAAAAGTAGTGTGTGTGGGGGGGGGGGGGGGGTGTTGTTAAACCTAAAGGTTGTCACATGACAATACATGGGTGCAGTCTCTTTAAATGTTGCTACAGAATTGGAATAGAATGCATTGTGTTGTTTAAAATGAATGACAAGCGATTTCCTTTGTGGTCGATTTGCTATCAGTACTGGTGTATTAAATTCGCTTTTCGTATAAAATTTATAGGTACTGATCACATTCAAATAATATTTATTTATTTATTCATTTATTTATTTATTATTCAACAATTAATTATTTATTCACTAATTTATAGTTCTGGAGCTTTTTTTTTTTACATTTTTTATTAATTTTTCCTTCACTATCTCAATACACAGTTATGAAACAGTAATATTTACCAGGAATATATATGTACATACATTTTAATTTGGAAATATAAATGTTTATATAAATCTCGGTAAGAAAGGCCTTTGTATTGTAGTAGGCCTCTCATGGGTTTGTTTTGTTTGGGTTGTCCCCCCTCCCCCCTTCTCTCTCTCTCTCTCTCTCTCTCTCTCTCTCTCGTTTCTTTGGGTGTTTTTTTTTTATTTTGTTAATTGTAATAATGCATCAGTAAAATTAATTCTAGAGAATCGTTAAAATAATTTCACTTCAAAACATTGTACAAAAATGCGATATATGTTTTGTCTATTTCCTCTTCCTTTTTTTTTTTCTCTAATTCATCACTAATTAATTCATCACAGTTTACATAAATTAATGCTCATAGGGCTTATATTATAGAAGGGACCGTATAGAAGTACGCGCAGCTTGACGGCATGGCAGTAGGTGTCGGTGTTTTTCAGAGTTTTTCAGGGTCGTCAGTGTTTTTCAGGGTAGACTTCAGAGTTTATCAAGGCCGTCAGAGTTTTTCAGTGTTTTTCAGGCGGACTTAAGTGTTTTTCGGAGTTTTTCAGGGCGTTGCAGAGGTTTGCAGTGAAAATGGGATTCTCAGGGTTTTTTTGACACAGTAGTGTTTTGTGGTAGCGCGGTGTAATATGTATTTGGTTTACATTTACATTACAATTTAAATGTTTTTGTATTATCATGTTGACATAGTAATATTAGTTATATACATGCTGTGTATGTTTTATACGTTTCTGTTGAAACTGGACCATTGTCTCGCAACAGAATGCATTTATAATGTATAATATAATGCGTCATTTAGGTGCTAGTCATATTTTTAAGTGCTATGTAAAGTGTTTCAAGTACATTATTTTCATGATGATGTCTTTGTCTCCTACTTTTATACCGCCGTCATTACACAGATGAAAGAAAATCAGAGCAACAAAACGCAAAACGTATTTTGATACCTCCGAAGAAGCAAGATGTGGGGTATATTTATTAACATGCATCAGGTATATGAACAGAGGTAGTAAATCTCCTCTGCTCGTACTCTGCGTGTGTTCATATAAATTGACACTCAATTTAATAAGCAATAGATCTCAGTGAATAACTTCATCTAAACTTCTGTTGTTTAGTATTTTAGAAGTCGGTGTGACATCACACTAAAATCCAATGGTAGATAATCCCCGAAATATTCCAAGGATGACTTGGTGGATAAACTGAGAGTTTATCAAAGACCGTAATGCTACTTTGTTGAATATGTTGTGAGCATGTGCTGTGAATCATGAAGCTGAATTTCATTGAGCAGTCTTACGAAGATTGACCCCTTTATATTTTATGACCGTAGTTTGCAAATGAGATTCAAAACGTCAGATTCTTCGTAGAAAGCATTGAAATAGACCTATCCCGGCCTCTCCATCAAAATTTGGTCTTGTGACCCATCTGAGAATTAGAAACCTCACGTACCGTCGACAGATGAATACAGAAAATTTTCCAAAGTGACTGCAGGGATAAGAACTAAGACTGGCTGACTTCAGGTGTTTCAATAGTGGAGAATAAAGTAAAACCCCTACTATTGGCAGTCCAGAAGTTAGGTCAGTTTGGTCAGAAGTACAATATTCGTTACTATCTCAAAATTGCAGGATCGATTCAAATTACATAAAAACACAGAGATAAGATATGGGACCTACACGTCGTCAATGTTTCGTAATTAACAAGACTAAGGCGATCAAAACGCATAAACGCACATTTAACTCTTTCGTCAATTTCGAGTACAAGAAATAATTTGCAGTAACACGCAAAAGACATAATAAATAGAGAAAATATCAAGACCTAGCAACTAGGAACCACGATTCAAGGCGACCGTATGTTTGATATGAGTAGTATATAAGGATGACATCACACCTTTCTATCAGGGTTTCCGGTATACCCTCTCGCTGGGGTCAAGATGACGGCTCGTGATTCAAGATGACCCCATGGTGTTCAGTGATTTTCGCCAAGAGGCAGAGAGTACGTTTATTTTTCCAGCTCTCTTTCTATAAATGCGTGTATTCTAAAATGATTTTTAATTCTCAATTTTTTTTATAAGGACACACATCTTTACCATGGAAAACTCTCCAACAGAGATGTGGGGCATAATTACATGCTTCTTTATATGGTGACCAAAATGCACACTCCCTTTCCCCTTCTGCGCTACCTCTCCTTCGATAGAAGCTGAACTCTTATGAGTATACAATTTTTTCACCTATATATAAATTGCATTTAATAAACATAAAAATCTTACCCTGTAAAACATTCCTGTTTTCTCGACTTCCTTTAAAATTTCTCAAGTCTTTGCGACTCAAATACATATTTGGTGTATAAAACCATGTTGGTTGAAGGTGAAGATGAGTGTAAATGGAAGGTTACGTGGTGGATAACCTTATAATTTTGATTTTTTTTCTATATATACTTATCCTTGATCTACAAATGAGGTGATAATTATAAAGTATGTACCCATGCAACATAGTTAAAATTACATTAGCAATGCAATAGGCAGTTTCCATATTACTACATTGGCCATAAGACCGACCATCAGTACTACGTAACCGGCCATTATAGAATATGTGATAATCCAATACTCGTCGAAACAGAAATACCCGAAGGTACAGGACCTAACATGTATATATATTATCACCATCATCCAATATAGTAACAAACGTACTCTCTGTGAAAATCACTGAACACCTTGGAATCATCTTGAATTACAAGCCGCCATCATGACCCCGGCGAGAGGGTATACCGGAAACCCTGATAGAGAGGTGTGATATCACCCTTATATACTACTGATATGTCCTCCCATGGCACGATATGCGTTGTAACGAAGGATAGCCCTCGGCGCTTCATGTAGGGTCGTTCAAGGAGTACTTTCTCAGGTGAAGAAATGGTTTATAGTGCGCTGGCGGATCCAGAATTTCCGAAAATGGGGGGGGGGGGGGGGCCTGTGTATTGGAGAAACTACTCGGCAATTTGTGGTCCGAAATCTGGATTTATACTTGTAAATATGTGGCGAAAGGGGGCCCCTCTAAATCCGCCACTGATGGACAAAATGTGGTGAAAATCAAAGAGCGTTTGTAGGATTTTAGGGAATGATGCCCTCGAAATATCAAAAACTGGGCGGATCCACGATTTTTTTTTCTAAATTAAATGAGTATATATATATATATATATATATATATATATATATATATATATATATATATATATATATATATATATATATATATATATATTTATTATATATATATATATATATTTATTTATTTATATATATATATATTTATATATATATATATATATATATATATATATATATATATATATATATATATATATATATATATATATATATATATATATATATACGTCTTCTCTTGATCCGTTGATGTTTGTGCGAGTATGTGGTGTCACAAGGGAGTTTCTAGTTGGGAAAGTTTGTCACCGATAATAGCAAATATAGTCTGAGGGAAATTTGAAAAGGTTCCAATGCTCCAATGACCCTAATTTTTGCCGCATTTTAATATTTGTGATCGTTATCAGAACTGTTGTCATCGGTGAAGCTGCAAATAAAATCCCGTGGAAGGACACTACTGTCCTGAGTTTTCATATAGTATTGACTTTTCCGTCAAATGAAAAAGGAGATTACATCTGACATAGCTGTAGGACAGGAACCATCGATGAGATGCACAATAAAAATTAGTAAATAATGCAACGACATTGCAAAAATATTGATTGTATGACAGATGCCATACCGACGCGGCCGTCAATAAACCGTACATTTAATGCGCTATTAGATAATGTCCCGGGGTGGTATGCGAATTATGATTAATAAACAATTACAGGCCCGTAAGAAGCAATTCAAACGCATGGGAAAAGGGGGGGGGGGGCAAACTTGTCAACTCAAAACAAAGTTTGTAATATCATACCACTGTTTTAATCCACTTTCGTGTCAAGGAGCCTTGGCTGAACCGCATAGAGCTAGGCACTCACCATATGATGATCTAGAAATTACTGTTAGAAAGTGGGAGGAATGCAGGGTGTTGCAACATTGAAAATGGCCGAAAATAACCGGGAGGGAGCGCTCTATGTCCCTTTGAATCCCCTACTATATATCCAATGTTACCAAGCCAGTCCCTAATCCAGGGTAGTAATTTTCTCTATATATTGCAAGTTTCTCCAGGCGCATAGTACTACCCTACCCTACCCTAGTCAATGTTCTAAATGTGAACTGCATCCGCATGCTTGCATTTCTTTCAACGATAAATCCACTTAAAAAACGATACACCTTTAAAGAAGATAATGAATCCAAACATCGATGTCCCAAAGCACTGCACATTTCTTAGATTCTCACTACCCTAGCCCCTTATCTGTAGGATCCAGATTCTTTCCTGGGAGAGAAAACACTGGTGAATCAGGCTTTATTGTTTTAAGATTTTATTTTTGTGGTATTACTTGAGGAGAGCAGTGTCTTTATTTTCGCGGACGGTATGCTATTTTAAAATCTCCATACTTCGGTAGTACCTTTAAAACGATCCCTCAAGTTTATCATGTTAATACGCTATGGAGTACGCTACCGAGTACGATACTGGAGTGTCTATTGGTTAATAACAGCGACGACAACTGTTGACTCAATCCGTGTTATTGATCGAATCTATAAATAAACCGTCACAACCCATTGCATTCACAGGTATTCCTATACATGCGTTACGGGTAACTTCCATTTCTGTACGTTTACGAGAAATAGAAGCGAACGATGTTATGATGTTAACTGTGTCGTATGAAGGACTAATGGCTACAGATACATTGACATACAGAGAATAATTCTGGTAAGTGGTTTTAACATAAGTACCAGATAGTGATCAAAGAGAGATTTCTAAGTCGGTATCGTAACCGCAGCACAATCGAATATGTCGTTCTTACGTGTATATTCTACTATTGTCATTTTTGTGTGCATGTCCTCGGTGATTTTTGTCATACAGCTTTGCCAGATATCTTCAGTATTCTCTTCTAAAAGTGACTGAAATAAAGTAACCGAACAAATAATGTTGAACCTTTAGTAAAAATCTATTATACACCTAAGGGAGTACGCATTACATATTTCCCCACAACAAATATGGCTGCTAATGGGAAATGCCAGTCGTTGT
This sequence comes from Pteria penguin, assembly GCA_035048485.1. NCBI lineage: Eukaryota > Metazoa > Mollusca > Bivalvia > Pterioida > Pteriidae > Pteria > Pteria penguin. The sequence goes on along the minus strand of CM068585.1, from coordinate 52,177,551 downwards.
ACGGAACGAATCAGCGACCGTCTTGTAAATCCCACTAAACCATTTCATCATATTGAAGACAAAGATCGCTGTTGCTCCTAATAGTCTGGTGGTATAACTTTGATCCTGTCAGATGTGATTCATATGTAAATAATATAGAAGAAAAGAAAAACTAGCTCTGAGTTTCAAATTTTAATTTCTATTACATGTTTAAATGACTTTAGCATTGTAGATGAATCAAGTACGCAGCACAGTTAAGGCCGATTTCGTCTTTTTTCCTAATAAGATTGAATATTATTTTTCCTGTCCCATATTGTCTTATTTAGCTATTATCATTACATGACTTATTATTTTTTAATTTAACACATGTTCCGAATTGCGTTCCATACATTTTGTAATTGTCACGTGACTTCATAGCAACATAAATCTAAAAATAGAACAATGTCAAAGCACCGTAAATTTTTCAAAAGCACCCCCTCTTACCCTATCATTAATAGCATGAAATTCATATCATTTCCTTCGTTGTATCTCTTTCTTTAGTAAAAGTGCTGCGGGATCATGGATAATTCCATTTATAATTGTATAATGAACAAAATTAACGAGTGTCATACGAAAAAGCGTCATTTTTCGATCTATTTTATGTTAATGCCGAGTTATTTGTTATTATAGTAGGATCCCGCAGCATTTTTCATATAGGAAATTTTATCACCTTTTCATATATCTAAAGACTTTTATCATCATTTGTCGATATGAGGGGGTGCTTTTAATTTTTCTGCAATGTTGTTAGATAAACGAATGCTTAGATTATATTTCAAACGTTTCGGAGACGCCGGGAAAAGCAAGTAAATCCTAGATCTAAAAATAGACGAATAACTTTGTTATCCGCGAAATTTAACTTGTCAAGGAGAATTAAGGAAAGAACAATATCTTGAAAAAAAGATATAATATGTAATATATAGATAAACACTTCCCGAATCCGTAAAACCTATTTACATGTGTATATAATATTATCGTTATACAATGTATAAAAAGTGTGGGTCTATATTATATATAGAAAAACATCAAAAATGTCAAATAATTCATGTGAAATCGTTGTTTCTTTAATTGTTTTTTTGTTTTTTAGTTTTAAAATAGTTACAATTGCTTTTCATCTGATAAAAAGGCCTTTCTTCATCTTCGCATGCTATGTTAATCACCTTTTAACGTGCACCTGTTTTCTCGATTCCCAAAGCATTCAATCGACACTGAAGATGCAGTGGCCATGACTACAATCTACGGGGTTCATTCAAAATTTGTTACTATTAATGGGTCGTCTCAAAATGTATCAATAATTAAATGATAAAGCACTAGATTATTAAAGAAATAAACTTTAACGTATACAGTTTTCTTGAAATTAGAAATATAAAATCATAATAATGCATTCTTAAAGGCGTTGCCAAGGATCATGGAAACACGGGGCCTATGACGTCAATATCATTGCAACATTTTCGCGGAAAAAAATCTTGCATCTCTTCAAAAAACGCCTTAACTATGCTGCGTAGCAGGCTTCTTTTTTGTTTATACATAATTACCTCGTATCTGTCTACAAAAAACCCCCCAAAAACCAAAAACAAGAAAAAAAAAAAAAAAAAAAAAAAAAAAGAAAAAAAAAACAACGTAAAACTAACTTCAAATAACCTTGCCAGACGGCCATATCCTGAAGTACCTAGGTTTATGGACGTGTGATTATCATGTCATAATTTTGCTATCTCAAATTTGTAAACATACTTTGAGTGTATAATTCTTAACACCCGAGTCCTCTCTCACTCCTAATGTGTATTATCCAATCGATGGTATTGCTTTAGAGCAAAAAACCAAAAAAAAAAAAAAAACCAAAAAAAAAAAAAAAACCAAAAAAAAAAAAAAAACAAAACAAAACAAAAAAAAACCCCAAAAAAACCCCAAACAAAAACAAAGAAACGAACAAACAAACAAATAATAAAACAAAAAACATTGCCTCGTGCTGTTTTACCTTTGGACATTTATTGCGTATTATATGTCATATATGTTAAACGTTTAAGTTGTCTTTGGTTAGTTTTAAGTATAAGTCGTCTGATCATTATAAACCAAATATCCAATATAAACCAATATCAAGTCAAGAGAAAAAGTTCGAGGCCAGCTGAGATATCCATGAGACAAAGGATCACATCACATATTGAATATCATTTTACATTTGTTTAGTTGATTTATTATCTCGGGGTGGATCCAAGCATTACATTACGCTCTATTCGGTGTACACTTACGGTGTTATCAAATCTATTTATTAAGAAAGATATATACATATTAAAATCGTTACTCATTGTTTGCACCTGTCCATTTAGGAGTAGAAGGTGAAATATATTGTGTAGCTACATGTGTCGAAGAAGGACTTATGGGTACAGAAACTTTGGCTCATCGAAAATGATTTTGGTAAGTGTTTTAACATTGGTATCATGTAGCGATCAGTTTTGTGTTTTAAGACAATAAATACGGTCGTTCATGAACTATGCCATTAAATCTAAGAATTGAGTGACGTTTTTTTACGACTAGAAAATCTGTCGTTTTGTAATACAATGATCGCTGTAACTCTTATCCTTCTAGTGTCATAACTTTCATCTAATCATCCATATTTCATGACTTCGTTGCTGTATGGCGAGTAACAGCGGTGTAAAGAGACATTTCTATCACATCTGCAGTGTTGTGGCGAATTGTAAGAGGAGCCGAATTTCCTTCGGTATTTGATTAGTCAAGGTGATGAAATATTTATCGACACATAACATCAGCAGTTCGAGCCAAACAAGCACATGTTAGAACCTGCCCCATTTCTTTGAACCGATTTGTGACAGTCACATAGTGGTATTTGATCTGAAACATACAATATATAAATCCATACTTGCTACATCTATCTTTATTAAACGTGTGATAAAGGGTTTTCTTTACAAACAGATATAGGAATAACTTTGTGCACCAGATTCGAATTTCGAAAATTTGAGTCTCTTCAGTGGACGGCAGTCGAACCCGAACCTCTCTATCCCGAGTCGAGCACCTTATTTACTAGACCACACCGGCTTTGAATGATTGGAATTCTTATAATATATAAATATTATAAAACAAGAAAAAAAAAAAAGGCATCTATGGACAATATTTAAAACAAGATATACAGTAGGCTGGTGCATACACTGCTTAACAACACTATTTGCATTGCACCCGTCAATGACATAGATGGTGTAAGGACAAGGACTAATTTAATAGATCTGTAAAGTACGGTCAATCTGCCAGCTTTATTACATAATACTCTAAGCTGCACAAGCACGACAGTATGCATTAAAGGTGAGACCACACAAATTCACGTGACTAATCGATATGGAGACTCGGTATCGACCATAGTACTTCCTCAGTGAAGTCTTAATATATCATTTACATATCCATCTGTATTTATTTGAAAAAGGTTTTGTCCTGAGTACAAGTCTACGCCATATGAAAACATGTTTGGGGACCTTATGGTGAAAAACAATGTGCAATTATTATTACGCAGTAGTTAAAAATTATTGCGTTACGTTATCTCAAGTTTAGAAATCTACTTCCCAAACTATATATATACACTTTCTACCATAATATTGGATATATGTTTGAATCTTCTGTCTTTAGGTTCGTCCAAATACCTTTAAGACATAAATAGGCATTTGGCCAAAGAAGGGTGATTGATCAAATCAAAAGAAATAACATAACATAAAAGACAATAACAGTCATTTCTCGTTTTGGCTGTATTTGTTCCTCTTGAAATGGGTGATCTAGTATGATTTTTTCACGGCGGAGTCTACACATATGTACTGATTAAATGTTATTTCGGGTTGCCTCTAATTCGTTTTCAGTGTTGTAACTTAAGAAACATAGCTACGATTACTGAATTGCCCATATGATTGTATAATATTTATCATATGCATTATTTCTGATACTGAACTTCTCATATCCTAAATTACAGAAGCAATCAAATGAACATTTGGCCTCATTTTGCATTGTATTCCTACGAGGAAAGCCAAAGAATTGAGGCAATTCGGTATAAGTCACTGCGCCGTGGGGTCTCCAAGTCTAATTTTGTAAACAAAAATGGCGATGGTGTTCCGATTGATAACAAAGATCAATGATCAACATACATGAAAACTAGAGTTGTAATTTTTGGAGGCTTTTTTTAAAGTTCTTTGAAATAAATGTCATTATAAACAACAATAATTGAGAAATCTTCTCATGGATATAAGACAACATTACCAACACACATAAATAAAATATCAAGTTACTTAATATCCATGTTTTTCTGATTTTAACTGGCATGATATCATGCCTTTTGCTATATTTCGTTATTATTGTTGTTGTAGTACATGCCAGTAGGTAAATTAATATTATTCTACAAAACGTTCTTTTAGAAAAAATACAACTTATCAATATTGCGTTACTTTGAAAATGAAATATTTTCAAAGTAACACAATATTGATAAGTTGTATTTTACCACGATGAAGATAATTAGATATACCATAAAACAGGCTATAGATATCCTGTAAATACCGTTTATCTTAATGTCGAAATGTACTGAAAGATTAGACGGAATATTCGTATGAAAAAATTAAATTACTTTTCAATTAGTATTGAATGTTTTATGTAAGTTTTGCATATCTCATTTGTTTTTGAAAAACGCTACGATCGTCGTGTGTGTTTACAACTGCTTTTTCGTCTTTGTGGGATACATATACGTAATTGTTGTACATGATGGGGCAGATTGCCTCGAATAGCTGATAACATATTTCAGGGTGAATTATGCTATTTAAAATATAAATGACTTCCACTGAAGTTCAATTAATCAGACAAATGTTGTTGTACAAAGTAAAAGAAACTGAACCATGACCTGGATTAAAATTGTATAATGAAATTGGTAAAAAATTCTATCCTCTTAATCGTTCTGGAGAACTCGACTTACAATATATAAACTCAACTGTGAGATAAAAATATAAATTTTAGATTAAAGATCAGTGCAAGTCATATTAAACAATGGGATCAATAACAAATGTAAATCATTTACAGATTATAAATACTGCGTTCACCATCCTGCTGTTTCTGCCTTATTCGTGCCAGGTTGTAATACGTGTTGATACCTGTCCGAGTAATAAGCAATCATGGCAACAGAGATCAAGAAATTTTCTATGCGAAAACCAACACGAAGAGTATCACTGCATCCTAGACCATGACACAAAGTTGATAGAGACATGTATGTTACCACATACCATCAGTTCTTTTAAAGGTATGAATTCCTATTAACAAATTATCAATGTATTAACATAGAATATAACATGGATACGACAGGATGCCGAAATATATCGGTTATCGATGACAAATTACGAACCAAACTGGGGATGTTATGATCTCGTGATTCTGTAGGAGTCGTCCACGGGCTATTACAATTGGGAAATTTATTACCCCCAAAACATCGATAGAACATTTATATCAGAGTTATCAATATGTATTAAGACAACACATTTACACGAGGTTCAAGCTAACGTCTTACAATAAATGTAATTAATACTAATAATATTGATATTTTAACGCCCTGGGCTATAAATGTTTATATCAATTGGTCATCCTGTAGTGGTTTGAAAGGGCGGTCCTATTCTATAAATGGTTTTATGTTCATCCTATAAAACCTTGTCGAGACGCATACCGCGCTTCCGTGCGTCGGTAGGTGGGGTATCTATGACGCTGCACTTGTCATGCAAGTCGAATGACGTATACGTTTTTGATTGTTTCTTTTTCCGTAAAAAATCAGAGGATAAATACCTGCTTTTAATAGGAAGATACAGCTGGTTCCAAAAAATGCACTTTTATAAAGTATAATGAAAATATGCCAAATCCAATGGATTTTTTTTATGCATTGAATAAACATTTTATGTCGGTAATGATAATGAAAATATGGTGTTAAAGTAATTCATCTTTTGACAAAATTTTGGGAGATTAAGTAAATATTCTAGATATAAATGGATTAGTAAAACAGTAAAAAGGGGAAAAAACAAGGAACTTAGTAGAAACCAACACCAGTGAAAAGAAAGCTTACTTAAGATAACATTATGTATTTGATATGATAAAAAAAAATTCAAAGCAGCTTTTAAGGTATTTTTCAAAACCAATCGTAAGTTTTCAAAATTTATCTTAAAATTTGGCATCGAGGGGGTAAACTCAGTATAAATAAAATATACGTCTTTCTTCTTTTGTTTCTTTCTTTATTTTCCATTTTAAATAAAAAGAAACCTCCAAACCTAAATACAAATGAAGTGTGAAATTAATTCTCTTTAAAACTTTCAGTTGGCTGTCCATGGGTACAGATTATTCGTCGGAAGGCTTATTTCGGTAACCCTTTCAATCCATGTAACGCAACACAGGGTCGCTGTCCAGGAAAGTTTCATAAAAGATACAGGACAAATCAGCTTTACATATGTATGTTTAACCTTAATTTAACTACAAAATTTGTATTTGTGTGTTCGGGGAAGATAAATGCATTCAGCATCTCGATGCTTTGATGACTGCCTCGCATATCCTGACATAAAAATACATGCAATGCCATTTAGGCATCATCATAACCTAAATCCAGCCTGGACAACAAGATAAAGAAGTATATTAGGGATTTTAGCGTGAGATTGACAGAAATACGTTGTGTTTCTGATTAAGGAAACGGACATATTATGTTTTTGGAAATGTCGTTCTCATTTATTTATAATAAATCACATCACAGAACTTTAAACTGAGATTAGGTCATTCACATTGTACTGATCATAAAATACTCCAGGTTTGAGATAACAATTCACTTAAGTGTGTAAAAGTAATTCCGTTTCCTTGGCCTACATGTATGTATTAATAACTTAATTATCAGACCCTGCATGCATAAAGTACGGCGGTTTTACTGGGACCAATGCAAAAGATGGATTTACAATTCCTAATCCTAGCACCGATTTAACAGATTTAGTCAGAGAAAGAACTTCAACAAAAAAGTCATATGGGTAAGAATCCAGATGTATACACTTCTATCCTATATATTTCTGAATTTCTTTTTGAAATCAGCGACTTTTGAATACTTTATGATAGTCTTTTAATTCAATGAGCCATTGCTCTGTGCTTGTTGTTTTTAAGCATAGTTATATTTATAGGCGAAATTGTGAATTCTCGTATATCAACGCATGTGGAATAGTGCAAAATATTAGCGTTAGATATCAATTACAATGTCTTCATTTTACAACATAAATTGTAATACAGCATTTACGTGATATGTGATAGAAAGAAATTGATTTTTACATATGTCTGTATTTAATTGATCTTTTTATAATGAATGGTTGAGTATGAGGGGTTATATACATAATAAACGAATATCAGTTTTGAAACTTCAATTGAAAATCGTAAACTGTTCCAGTATTTGGTGTCAAAGATCACTGGTGAGTTTGTTCTGCGTTTAATATTCGTCCTTGTCTTTTAGTATGGAACTGATTCAAAGAGATGAATTACATTACTAATGAAAAAGAATACTGGGTTTACATAACATAATCAATTAGACAAAATAGTAGTTCGATACTGATGATGACTTCTATACTGCTGTTCAACATTTTTTACAATGCGCATTTGATGCACATAAAGGTCAATATTAATTACAGCTCATAAAGTACAAAATTATGCATAGGCCGAAAATATAGACCATATTTCACTTCTTGTTCTCCAGATACAATATTAATTACAGCTCATAAAGTACAAAATTATGCATAAGCCGAAAATATAGAGCATATTTCACTTCTTGTTCTCCAGATGCATGTAGCTTATTTATGGGAGATTTGTATTTCAAAATGTCTTTTTCATTCTTCATTTCTTTTCGAACTGGACAAAGGGACATTACGAAAATGTAATGTTAATAAACCATGATGCCATCCGGTGTCCCTGTTCCACATTCACATCCATGTAATGCTATTGATGGTCAATGTAGATGGTATGAAATGTCCCATATTTTAGATGTCATGAATAGGAGTACCTTGAAAAAGAAACAATAAGCTCTGACCAACTCAATTCTGCGACTAACATTTCTTTATTATTGTCAGTAACTGCCAAACATAATAAACGATCAGGTAAAAAAGAATACTTTTGATTTTTTTCCCCTTTTTATATCATGGATAGTAAGATATCTAAAATTAGCTTGCCTTTTGTGAATATTATAAAGTCAACAACAAGTATTGCTTTGTTAAACGTTTACTAAAATATGGCAATTGTAAAAATTGTATACAGTATTCTCAACACTAGTTCGACCAATAGATTACTTCCTGTTGTACAGAGAGCGCCCTACTGCGCACCCGTTGCTGGAAATTTAACATTCTTAAACAAAATACAGCGCTCACGAATATAGAATGACTTTCTAATAATAATCATGATAAATTTTTATAAATTTCAATATATAATTGATTAATAAAATTAATTAATGATAAAATAAAATTGGGTTCGTCCAACTGCAGACTGGTCATTATAGCATATTTGTTGCCATCTTGGGAATCTTTGTGAAACACCTTGGATGCTACAGTGAGTACCCTCGTTCAAATAATGAGCACTTGAACTGCGCATCGGATCCGTTTGGTTTCAGAATTTCAGAATAATAGTCATGTATAAAAGACTTGAGATAGGCGTAAGTTTGCTTTGATTTTATTGAAATTAGGGCCACAATATTTCTAACCTGATGTCCTACCCTTGACAGTTTGGGAGATGATCATAAAAACGTAGCGCCTTTATGTTTTTGACATATGTTTGCTATTTGTCGTACTTTTGCGGCGTATATAGTTTGGAAGCGGAAGCTGTCTTCTCCCAGAAACGTGTCTCACCTTAATATCTAAATTGGGAATTGCATTCTCGTCTTTATGTGGAACAATACACGATAATGTCTGTTTATTTTAGATTTGGTCAACCAATTCGTATTCGTATTTGCTTTCGAGAACTTCTAGTCGGAACATATAACGAGCACAAATAGACAGACAGTTAGAACTATAGGATATACATTATAACTTAACAGTAATACGGGTATCAGTAAACAGTGATGGGTGAAAAAAAAAACCAACTGACCGGTAGATTTTGCGCCAGGGAACAGTATGCAGTTTTCATAGGGAGCAACGCTATTCTTGTATAATGCCATAATAAAATTTTAATAAACAATGAAGGAGAAATAATTTTCTTTGTTAAGTTCAGGGTCCGGCGCCATAAACTGAGGAAGTCATAATTTTATATTCTTCAGTTTAACAATGAATTGATAAATGGGATTTGGATTTTATTCAGTTTTATTCTGTCAACAAATATAATTAAACTGTTCTGTATGACAATTTAATTGAATGTATGATAATTGAATAAATTGAAATGAAATAATTGACTTAAGCATTTTCTTAGTTTATTGCACCGGACCCAGGTATATGAAATAATGATAAAGTGGGAATTCCAGATCCCTAATTGTATTTCAAGAACAGAAAGGGTCAACCATTTGTCAAAATGGTCATATATTTTGTTTATTATGGAATACATTCACATGCCGTCCAAAAGCCGTTGAAGATAATTAAGTTTTAAATATATTCCTTGAGGAATACCCCCTTAAATATATTGATACAAGTTCTTATTCTGAGTGTTGTATTTATATTGCTCTTCAGGTCAATTGTTGCCTTAGTGGCGGCAGGTTTAATAGTCATTGCTGGTTTCACCATCCAGTATATTTGTATGAAGAAACGTAAATGTGAAAAGTTGGAACGCAGTTCACAAGGTAATGACACCTATTAAAGTAATATTACCGGTCTATTTGCACAATATATTTGATAAGATATAAAACACAAGAACATTTATTTGTTTGTATTTACTCAGAGACTAAATAATTTGAATTGTATACATGCATTGCATATGTAAACCTTTTTTATGTAACATTTAAATGCAAACACCAGCTGAAAAATAACAAATAAAAGAGAAAACAGAAGACATCTGACAAAGTTGTATGACACAAATTACCAAGGACCTGCACACAAGAAATGACAACAGCATAACATACACGGAACGACATTACAAAAATGATCGATTGTGCTGCGGTTACGATACCGACTTAGGACGGTCAAAACACGCTGGCGGGGAAAATTATAGTCTTTTAAACACATAATTACATAATAGTAAACACCATTCAAAAAGTGACCACTAATTCCATTGGACAGAAATATTTTCATAGTGACAGGTATGTATTCCCAATTTTGTTATACCGTGTGAACTTTCTTGAAATTCGGATTATATATTCAATCCATGATATTTTCATCTCTTTTAATTGTACCACGACACTGCCTTAAATTTGCAATATTTGCATAGAATGGTTTGATTCCCAAATCATTTCAACGTGTGGGGATCATCAATATTGGCCAGATAATGACCTCCGGTGAAAGGTTAGTGCAGATAAGTGGCAAATCAAGAGTATTCTTACTTGCCACAGCCGTAAACCGTATTTTATAGTCATAATCAATGAAAATATTTCTTGGATATAAACAAGAATACGTAATTATAACAAAATTTAATCAGTGTTACACAAAGGAAATCGGTATCATTAGGAATAAAACTACAAGAAAAAGAGTTAATCAAGGTACTTGTATGAAAGTATTTTACTTATGATGTATTGCATGCAATATTATATTTACATGTAATTAAGAGATATAACTACCCGGTATGCAATGCATGTATATGATCCCATAGATTTTCAGTTCAAAGTTAAACCTCCCCCTTAATTTATATAAATTTGATACATGTTTTACAACAAGTACAGCCATTGTATGGTAGTATTTCTTACTGAGTAATTGATCCCTATAGATTTTAATGTCAGTAGGTCAAGGCAAATGCTTTAATGAAGAGTACATATAGATATTTCAAAATATACATGTTTTAAAGAGGATATAAATAGTACACTCTCAATTGATTTTCATGTAAAATAGGTCAAAGATCATTGGGCAAAAAGCATTAGGAGAGGCTGGGGCAAATGTTTTACATACATGTATATCTTTTGTTTGAATACTGACAAGTGAAATTGATATGCATGAAATTCTATGAGAATTGCAAAGTGCCGTCTCTGTTGTAACTCAACCATTGTTTTATATAAGATACATTCATCATGAAATAAGTTTCAGAGATTTTAATCAAACTTTCAATTACAGAAATTTCTAATGTTTTGTCAGCACAAGAGTCTTTCACCAAACACAAATCAGACCAATTAGAGCATGATGGAGAGGTATAATGAAAATGAAAAGAGTAAATATGAGCATTTCCAAATTATGTCCCTGGATAGAATAATCTGGGGCATATTGTTTTTGTCCTGTCTATTTGTTTGCTTGTCTCTTGTCAACTTTAACCTTAGCCATAAATTGTGTTTGATATGCCCAATATTCAACTTAAACTTCGGTCACACAGTTGTCCTGTCTTTTGAATGAGACAGTGAAGACTGATATTCCATGTCACATTTGGGGTGGAACATAAAAGATCCATCACTGCTTTGTGTGGGTCTGTTGGAATGACATAAATTTCAGTGCAATGCATCAGGTATATGCCGTCACTTACTACCAGGTATGTGTATTAATTATGGAGTGACAAGGATCAATCCATTATTACGTTGTGTCATACCAATGTATAATTCATAGCAAATTCAAAGCAAATTTGAGGATTACCAGATAAAAGCTTTTGACAATGCAGACTCTGAGTATCTTTAATATTTTTAGCTCACCTGAGCCAAAGGCTCAAATGAGCTATAGTCATATCACGACTTACGTCGATCCATCATAAACTTTTCACATTTGACAATCTTCTTCGTTGTACTCGCTGTATACAGAGACAAACCGAATGCATAGAAATGATCTACAGCAATGAGTGAAAAAGTATTGTCATTTTGGTTCCTTTCCAAAATGAATTATTTTCAATATTTATGTTGACTTAGTAACAGTAATGCAAAGATAAATGACTTCTTCCTTCCTGCATTACTGATCATCTATGTGCTCAGGTGAGCGATATAGGCCCACTTGGGCCTCTTGTTTTTTTTTAAATATCATGCAACTTGTTACATAGACATCTATATATTGTGATTTTGTCGAAGGGGCTGGGGGCGGGGGTTGGGGGGTTGAGGTGAGGTGTTGTTTAAAGCAAAAACATTGCCATTCGTCTCGAGGGAATAGTCAATCAAAATACAGCAGCAATTTAAGGTTAAGTTAACATTTTTTTCCATGACATTAGTGATATATACACTTCTTCACTGTCTTTCTGAAACATTCATGTTTAATTTTTGAACTATAAATGCTAGAAATTTTATATTTGGGCATGTACATTCCTTCTGAAGATGCCTTGTGACCTAGAATTGACCTTTAAACTTTTTTTCAAGAAATGTTTAATATCTCATTTACGGTACTGCTGCACAGGGACATAAGATATTCACAAACTTAGCTTATTTAGAATTTACAAATTTAGAATTATGAATGATTCAGTGACATCTTACCAAACATCGTTCTTATTTTCAGCACAGTTCTACTGATCATGATTCTGAACTTCTTGGAGTGATACAGTTTCTACCTCCTTAGATAACATAGATCATGCTTTATCAGTCATAGGAAAAGGAAACATCAGTCCTATAAAGTATCAAGTGAGGACAGATCTGAATGACTTACAGCCATCAACAATTAAAGAGAGGATGGGCTCAGCCATTGTTGCCAGAAATATGAGGCTGAGTAGAGATAAAACAGGCCACAAAATGTTTCAACTTTTAGAATGCTTGCAGCAGTCTCAAATTGCATCCTCCTTTTCAAGATTGGCTCTTCTTGCTAGAAACCAGGGTAAGCAGGAGTCTAGAGATGTTGAAAGTGAGGATCTTGACAGTGTTGTCTCGCTGATTAACAAATTGGAACCAATTGAAGAAGTAGAAAATGCCTTACAGTCAATTTCTGAACCTTAGTTGCATTTTGTATAATAAAATGTTGTGTAAATGCTGGAGCATATAGAAATGCCGTCATTCCGTCATCCTTCCATATCACAGTTTGTCTTTGTATTTCCTACTTAACCATTGCTGTCCTAAAATTAATGCAGGAGTTATGGCCCTTGGACTTAGATTTCTATGCATATATAGTAATTTCAACTTGTCTTTGCAACTCTGCAACCCTTAAGAGGATTTCAGTGAAACTTGATACAAATAAAGATCACAAAATGTGGGTGTGCATATTGGGGTGTGCATATTGCAAGAGGAATGCTGTATGCTGTCCAAAGTGTTGTACAGAACTTATGGCCCTTGGACTTAAAATTTCAATGCACATTAGGTAAAATCACTTAGCCTTCACAGCCTTCACAGCTCCTTCTAAACCCTGTCGATGATTTTCAAGATCATACTTGGTACAACTAAAGGTCACAATATGAAGATCAGATGTATATGTTGCATTAGGAAAATGCTGTTCAAATAATTTTAAATTCAAAAGGCTTTAATGCTACTGGGGGCATTTGGCTGCACCAACACAACTGGTTATTATATAGTTTATGTTACATTTAAAAATCATTTCATGTCATTGTTAAAACTTTTAGAATACACAATGCTGGTTTTGTTTAATTATGGCTTTAGTCACTTTTATGTGCACAGGTACATCGTATATGCCAAGCTAAACTGCAGTTTGTATTCACGTGTAAATGGCAAGTATATTCCTGTATCGGATATTGTGTACATATGTCTCTGCTGGAATTAATAAAGAAAACTGTCTGGTGTTTGAGAATTGTTACTGTAGTTTAACTAGGAACCCCAGATATCTATTCACTTAACTCGCTGTATAATAAACGATGCAAGAGATAAGGGAACAACCTTTTGATTTTTATTAGGGGGGGGAGAGAAGATTTTCACCGGCCTGAATATTTTTTTGACAAATTTCAGAGCCGGATAATTTTTTATATATTTATTGACAATTATTGGGGTTAATCTGAGCTGGACTTTTCTTTTGCAAAGTCTTCCTGCTCCCCCCCCCTCCCATAAAAATCAAATGGTTGCTCCCTCAAATTTATAGAGTGAATGCTAGTACTTGACAATTCCTGAGACATTGGGGTTTTATCCCTGAGAATGTTGAAGTTTATTTTTGAAAATTAGGTGTAGCTCGCAAGTTTTAAGCCCGCTTCTAGACATATATATATTTATATGAACTAAAATGGATTTTCATTTCATACGGTATTTATGAAACGAGTTGTGTGTTTATAGCCTAGGCGAGGGGAAGGCTTGAGTATATAAAAAACACGAGTTCATTCATCAAACACAGACTTGACACAATTCTTTTCCACGCTATGACATCACCTATCATAATTTATGACATACCGATATTTCACTGCATAAACAGCAAAACGTGTGATTAATCTAGATACGCAATAGCGGAATGCTAGTCCCACCCCTTCCTCCCTGCTTCACCCGAAATTTCGCGATCAAACTCCACTTTTTCCAAAGGAAAGGAAGCAATTAACACCCGCCATTTATGAAATGCAAACCGTTTACTCAGTAAATGCTAAACAGATTACAATAAAATTTGTTTGAAGTATAATGAAAGCTTTTATGATTAGACACACACAAATGTCGAAGAACGATGGAAGTAGTGAGTTCATCACTCTTATCTTAACTATCTTACGAAAACAGTAAAGCTAGCATGGCTCCCATTAACTCTGACGAATGATATAACATATGGGTGATAATATCGGGGCATAGTGCTCTGATACCTTCATACTGAGCGTCAACAAGAATACTGAAGAATTCATACATAATTACACAACAGAAGAAGTGTGGCAATTGATATACTCTGTAAGTATACTGCATATATTCATGAAAGATTTTATAATTACATGTACATTTTTTTTCGATTTAAATACATGTACTGTACATTGTACGTGAAAAAATATAATCTTTATTTTTATTTGTTTTCTCTTTTCTCTTGTTAAATGCAAAATGCTGCACAATTATATTACACTGCTGTTTTATATATATATATATATATTAAGGCTAAAATAGACATTGTCATCTACCTGAAAGTGATGTAAAAGAAGATACACATCAGTCAGATATGGAGGAGGATGACATCACTGATTTCAAAAGCTTGGACAAACAAATGATTACAAAACACTTGAAAGGTAATGCCATATTCTTAGTACCTGTTTCGTGGTTTTAAATACTAGAAATTCTCTCGTATTTAGTTGAAACTGCTAGATAAACTTACAAACCCAATCCACCAGTTTTTAGTTCCACTGAGAAATTATTTTAGTCAGAACTTCAAAACTTTCAAAAATTCCTGACATTATTTTTCTAATATTTTGATGTTATTGTATTGATTTATTCAATGTAGAGGTAATAAATGAGTATTCTTCTGGTGTATTGTATTAGAAACTATGTACAAATATTTCAAAAGTTTTTAAAAATTTTCCTAAATTTTTAATTTCATTCATGTTTTTATGATATTTTCTATCATTTGTTTTTAGAGCAAGCCTTTTATTTATCAAGAACAGTTTACGCCAAATTAATATTGAAATGATTATGAGAATTTGTGTTTATTTTTTACATGACTGATGAAGAAATTTTGTTATTACAGCATCACACATCAAAGTACATGTCGATATCTTATTGAACCAAAGGAAAGTCAAAAAGTAAGAAACCTGAATAATGACCATGTGGCATCCATTGTTAATGCAATGAAATCATCAATGACCACTTGCATGAACTTAATTTGATTTATGTCGGATGATAAGATCAACATGGAGGAACTTAACACTCCAGGAACTGCCACTTTTGAAGTGTTGGGCGGGAATCATACAAGAGCAACCCTAATCAAACTTAGAGAGGAATCACCAGACATAGTTAATCCTGATTTGTGTACATGGATATATACTCTAATATCAGTAATGAGCAATCATTATACCTAGGATATGAACATAATGTTGTTCATGAAAATTCCAAGGAAATGAGTTTACTAGAAAAGGTTGTTGTTTTTGTCCATAAAGTGTTAAAAAAACTGCAGAATAAAATTCAACAATCTTCCAGATAAAACAATTCATGGAAAATGGAGGTGTGAATTATCAGCCATAATCCAGATATCTGTAAGTATAACAGTATTGATATGAGTATATGTTTTGTATAACATGTGGTGTGGACATGTATGGGATATATGTGTAGTGTAGCAAGTACATATTGCAATTTTAAACTCTTTAAGTTTTGTCACAGACAAGATATGTTAGTGGAAAAGTGATATTGTTATTTTATCTGCTACCATTCTAGGCATATCATGATGCTTCTGTATTACATTATATACATTTCATTTTATAAATGCATTGCAAATATGATAGGTGTGTACACATGGTGTGCAAATTTAATTGAAATAATGATAAATAATCAGTAAGAGCAATACTGTTTTTAAAACTCAATGAAAAGATTTATCTTGATATGTATTACTATAAAAATATAATTCCTTAATGTATTATCATTTCAGCCCAATGACCAAGAAGTAGATCTGGCAATAGCGGAATACATTAAAGTAAAAGTTTACATTGGAATGATGGAAGGAAATGTCCTTACTTATTGCCATAAACCTATAGGAATAATTAAAAATAATACTTTTTTACATCAATCAACAAAGATGTCTTTTACTCTGAATGATAGAGACAAGCAAACATTCGATAAATCTTATGTAATGCTTAGTATTAAAGGAAAACTGAATGGAGATAAGATCGAATTTAATGATTTATCACTCCCAATGGATCAAATGTTAACTCATATTAATAACTACATTACATCTGATTCTCAAAGTATTGAAAAACCCACAACTATATAAAAAAGTGAACATACAGTATTTTCAAATTTCAAACTAAAATGAAAGTTAAAAGTATCATCTGTTTATATTAAATGTTTTCTTCAGAATAATACAAAGTAAATATTACTAAAACTTACAAAATTAAGTACTGAAAGTTTATCCATAGATTGTATCATTATATTCATTATACATGAACTTTAAGGATTATTATGGTATCATAAATATTTCATTGTTTTTATGTATCCTTGCTAAATGATTTAAAAAAATATGTCATTCTTAAAGTTTGAATGTATTGTATGGTTTTACAGTGTATTTTATTCATTTAATGTGGGATTATCTTTTAAACTTTGTACATTTCCTTATCAAATGATATAGGAATATTTTATTTTAGAAATGAAATTCTACTAGACCTTGTATATAACTTTACCAAATGATGTGGTAATATTCCACTATCAATGTATACCTGTCATTTTTAGACTGTATTTGACTTTGATAATTTTATACTTGCAAGTTGTACAATTCTTTGTGACATTTATCAAGGATATAGGTATATTTACTACCATTTTAGGCTTGCATTTTGGTTGAATTTGTATGTGATTATATAAATGATAAAAGATAATTCCATAATGACTTTATTCTTTTAGAATTGCAAATGATGTTATTCAGTGAAGTGGGATTATTCCACCATCATTTTGTACTTGCAGTTTTGTAGACTTTGTACAGGGCTTATTCTAAATGATGTGGGAATGTTCCACTATCATTATCTACTTGCAGATTCATAGACTTTGTACATGGCTTCTTGAAAATGATGTGGGATTATTCCACTATCATTTTCTACTTGCAGTTTTGTAGACTTTGTACATGGCTTACTCTAAATGATGTGGGAATGTTCCACTATCATTTTCTACTTGCAGATTTGTATACTTTGTACAAGACTTTTTGTAAATGATGTGGGATTATTCCACTATCATTTTCTACTTGCAGATTGAAGACTTTGTACATGGCTTATTCTAAATGATGTGGGAATGTTCCACTATCATTTTCTACTTGCAGATTTGAAGACTTTGTACATGACTTTTTGTAAATGATGTGGGATTATTCCACTATCATTTCTGGTGTTGAACACTTTGTGTGTGATATTGTATATAACTCATAAATATAAATGATAAGGGAATATTCCTCTACTGTTCTTTAACTATGTGACTCTTATTTATAAGAAATTTTCCACTGAGTTTTACAGCCTATATTTTGACAAGAAATGAAAATAATTCCAGAAAAAGGACTCATGGAATTTCCTTTTTTATTTTGGAATGCATTATAAATGAATTAAATATACTTATATAAGAGGTAAATGTCATTTTGAGAAACATGTCTAAAATACAGCTAAATATATATTGGTAATTTTTGATGTGTCTTAATGCATATTATTTGTGTCCACTTCCCACCTCACACTCATTTACAGACAAAGAATTAACTTATCAAAACTGTAAATTTCATATTAGCATTGGTGTAAATTCACTTTTCAAAGTGTTTGATACATTTTCTGATTTACCTCACAATAAAAAATAATTTACATAATATTTATTGTTATATATGATGAATGCATCTATATGTATGTTTCAAAAGCACCTTATTTATTGTGTATATAAAACTTGTGATTTTTATGTCCCCTTTCAAAGAGGAGGGGGTGTATTGCTTAGCTGCTGTGGGTTATATGTCACATGTCTCAAAAGCAGCTTATTTATTGTGTATATATAACTTGTGATTTTTATGTCCCCTTTCAAAGAGGAGGGGGTGTATTGCTTAGCTGCTGTGGGTTATATGTTACATGTCTCAAAAGCAGCTTATTTATTGTGTATATATAACTTGTGATTTTTATGTCCCCTTTCAAAGAGGAGGGGGTGTATTGCTTAGCTGCTGTGGGTTATATGTTACATGTCTCAAAAGCAGCTTATTTATTGTGTATATATAACTTGTGATTTTTATGTCCCCTTTCAAAGAGGAGGGGGTGTATTGCTTAGCTGCTGTGGGTTATATGTTACATGTCTCAAAAGCAGCTTATTTATTGTGTATATATAACTTGTGATTTTTATGTCCCCTTTCAAAGAGGAGGGGGTGTATTGCTTAGCTGCTGTGGGTTATATGTTACATGTCTCAAAAGCAGCTTATTTATTGTGTATATATAACTTGTGATTTTTATGTCCCCTTTCAAAGAGGAGGGGGTGTATTGCTCAGCTGCTGTGGGTTATATGTTACATGTCTCAAAAGCAGCTTATTTATTGTGTATATATAACTTGTGATTTTTATGTCCCCTTTCAAAGAGGAGGGGGTGTATTGCTTAGCTGCTGTGGGTTATATGTTACATGTCTCAAAAGCAGCTTATTTATTGTGTATATATAACTTGTGATTTTTATGTCCCCTTTCAAAGAGGAGGGGGTGTATTGCTTAGCTGCTGTGGGTTGATTGATCAATCCGTAACATGAACCGTTTACGTTCATTATCTGTGCAACGGGTGCACATATATTGAAATGAAATGTGGCATACAGATTCATCATAATTTATTCAAATTTTGAATAGTTACAACTGAACAATGTTTGACAGAGTTACATCCCTTGAACCTAGAAAATTTCCAATAATTCAGTTTCTGTTTATTATCTCTGCAATGAGTGCATATATTGAAATCCTATTTTCAAGTTGATTAAGAGGAGTAGATTACCCCTACTGATTTTCAGATCAAAACGTCAATATCACCGAGTGCAATGAAGTACTGTGTACAGTGTCCACCCGATATCTTGAGAACCTTTGCTTGTCAGTGATGGTATTTCATATGTGGGTTGATTATGAGTAGTAGATGACCCCTATTTATTCTATATATATATATATATATATATATATATATATATACTAGTATCTATACACACACTAGTATCTTCTTCTAGCACCCCCTCCCCCTTTCACAAATACACATACACACCAAGGAGGAAATAATTATCACCATAATTGTTATATTTGTAATATTGGTACATATTCACATTTCATATCTTTTCAATATTTAACACTGTAATTTCTGATTTTATGACAACAATGGGTGATTTATTATACAACCAGTGATTGATTGATTGGTTTTTGTTTTACGTCACACGAATATTTCACGTATATGGTGACGGCATCTGCCCGATGCGGGGCATACAAATTTTGACCTTTGCAACGGACCCGCCCGAAGCAGTGAGGGATCTTTAACGTGCCATGCATACCACGACACGGGGCCTGTCTCATCCGAAAGACATGATACCAGCATCACCAGAGCGGGACTCGAACCCCAGCCTCCCGATCAGGAGTCCGACGCGTTACCACTAGGCCACGCCGGCTTTATATAACCATTGAAATATAGGATAAAAGCACTTGGTTTCCATAGCAACTAATTATTAATAATACTGCTATGACATTAAAATTACTTTTTATTGTTTTGTAACTTATTTTAGTTAAATGAGCACTAAACAATATACTGAAGTGCATTTCTATTGTTTATGTCATATACAGAAGATATTGACCATGTGACAGGACCCATAAATATGCACTTCCACTGAAAAATTAAGAAGAGGCTACAAACAATGAATTTTTATATCTTTTAGGTAAATGAATAAAGAATAATATTATCACAACAAAATGACATTCTCTTCATGCGCAAATGTATTTTTGACATTTTGATATGCTTAAAAAATGGTAAGTTTTGATATCTTATGAATATAAAATCAAGTGCTGATAAATACATGAAGTCAAGAGTAAATTTCCATTGCAGCTTATGATTCAAAACTTATTAAATTTCCTATCCGTGACCGATGTACCAACAGTATAATACTTAAAATGCATTTCTGAAGAGGATATCCGCTTAATATGAGGAAGTTTTGAATTATTTAAAGGTTAAAGTGAGACGCGTTTATTACATTTGATTGATAATGAGTCAAATGCATTTTATATTGACAATGATAAGCCACACAAATTTAACCAGGAGAAACCGCATAATAATCATCTGTGTTATTACGCTAAGTAAAAGAATTTACTCTTCATCATGCCCAAAGGATAAACATTCATGGAATAGACAAGAAGCTGCATTTGCATGTAAACCGTTGGCATACCATTGTGGAATTACAGTTCACGGCAAGGAAATGGAGTTTTGTGCTCCATCTATGTTTATGAAGAAAGGAAGTAAGTGCCACTTACATTATTGTAATTGGTAGACTGATAATTTCTTTCGTTTGCACAGTACCCATGGGCAATTGAATATAGCATAATGTGTATTCAGTTGTGATATATTATATAGTTGTAAAATTTTACGAGAAAAATTATGTTGAAAGGTAATATACGTTAGTATATTCAATTCACATGTTCCAACTATTACGATGGCTCACGTTATTTTGCCTGAGTGAGGCAGGGAAACATTGTTCGTGGTACTCCAAATTTGAAAATGGTTAATGTCAAATGACAAAGAAAATGGATTTATCAAAAAACAAATTTTGTTTTAACAGACCCCTCCATTCTAAAGAAAAAATAATTATAATATCTTGGTTTTTTCTCTCGTACCCACAGAAAATTGTTCACAACCATTTTTTTTATCTAGTCCAATATCTAATGCAGCAAACAAAATGACAAAGGTAAATTAGAACTTACACCCTTCCAAAGATTGACTCTTTTTTGTGTCTGTTTCTTTTTCTTTTTCTTTATTCTTTTTCTTTTTCCTTTTTTTTTTGCAGACACACTCACAGAAATGGTTGTTTTATTGATCTCTCATGAGGTGTCCATTTTTGAAATTTCAACCTGCAAAACACGGGCGGTTTATGCGATTTATAAAAGGAAAAGAGTTACTATAGAGAAATATTTTATTTTCCGAATGAATCACATTTATTCCTTTAACATTACAGTAATTTGGTTAATTTTCTCTTCCGGTATAAATGGTAGAGAAATTATTATTCCTTAAATCAATGACAAATAATGGGATTGTTTAGTTTTTATTCAACAAACCATGTTTATCTATTAATTTATTTATTAAGCTTAAGGTAATTCAACTTCCTTTTGATGGCATTTAAAATTGATGTATGTATGTAATCTTTTCGTTTTTAAAGAACAAGTGAGACCAGATGGTTATATCAATGGAAATTAGAAACATATCAGCTGTAGACCGTGTAGCTTGTTCAAAGCACTTGAAGTTAATAGTAACTATAGTACAGAAATTAGTATTTTAAGAAATTATACGCGGGCAATAAAATTAGTTTGATTTAAAGGGAAGTTTGAGTGTCATACAGCTTAATGCGATACATTAATGTCTAGTATATATGATTTAAAGTTGTGTACGCAATAGATAAGTGTCATTGGAAGAATATAGGAACTACGGTATCTCAACATTGGCTTCTTAGAAATGAAATAGTGAATCACGTGGTATAATATGATGCATGCAACTTAGAATATAGGAACCACTATTTATATATCATATTGATGACCTCCGTAGAAGTTCCTTGCTATTTATTTATATTCTCTATTTTATATTTCGCAATTTTCACAAATTATTATATTATTTTTTATTATTAGGTTTCACAAGTTTCACTTGTGAAACCTTTTATTATTCTACTGTCTTTTCTTATTATTAGGTTTCACAAGTTTCACTTGTGAAACCTTTTATTATTCTACTGTCTTTTCTTATTATTATTATTATTATTATTCTTCATCCGTTTTTTTTTTTGTGACAGCTCAGAAATCACTCATTATTAAAGATATTACTATTCTGTTTTCAGTGTTCGATTCGAAATTAAATTTTCAAGATTTGATTTTTTTAATTTTCTAAATTACCGCTTATAAGCGCGCAGCGCCACCTACGACGCCAAAATTTTGAATCGCTATATCTTCCTTATTATTTGTCCGATTGGAATGAAATTTTCAGCATTCGATTCAGAAAAGGAGATGCAAGATTTTATGTCACTGCGTCAATTTCGTAGCTCTACCCCGAAAAAGTTGACCTTGACCCGATTGTTTTCATTTCAAAAAAAATATTTCAATCTTAGATTTTAGACAGTAGGATGAAAGATTTTTAATGGTCTGATTTGGAATATGAAAAATTTTTGAAATCGGACCATAAATAAAGTCACAATGAGCGTGGGAAAATTCGCTATGACGTCATCAAAGCTAATTAAATATTCATACGTTAATATCTCTCTTATTAAATGAGATATCGGCATGAAATTTTATATCTAAACATGTTTCCACATTCTTAATCTACCTCTAGAATGAAAATGGCATGCTGCCAATATTTTTGAAATTATTGAAAATTTTCGAATCAAATCTTTGGCAAGGTCTAGCGACTTTATTTGCAGTCGGATTTTGATCGGGTTTCTTCCATTCGATAGAGCGTTCAAATACCTACCAGTAGAGTGTTCTCAGATTTTCGCTAACTCTTACGGTTCTCGAGTTATTTGCGTTTGAACACGACAACCCCCTTTAAAGTGATGTTTGTGACGTCATCAACACTCATTAATTATTCATGAAATGTTTTCGCCTATAGCTCGCTTATTGAGGAA
Source organism: Pteria penguin (assembly GCA_035048485.1). Taxonomy (NCBI): domain Eukaryota; kingdom Metazoa; phylum Mollusca; class Bivalvia; order Pterioida; family Pteriidae; genus Pteria; species Pteria penguin. The sequence goes on along the minus strand of CM068585.1, from coordinate 52,154,129 downwards.
GATAGAGGTGTGAAATTTGGTAGCATGATAGAGATTGAGAATATCTACCGACTGACAAGAGGAATTTGGCATGGAGCCAAATTCCTGAAAATGACGTCATACTTTGTAAATGACGTCATATCTCCCTTATTTTTCATCGGATCGAGGCGGGGACGGTTGGAATCGATTCTGCGTGAAAAAGTAAAATGGTAAATACCAGCAACAGAATTTCGATATCTCTTACCGTTTTCGAGATATTTGCGGTCAAAGTTCAGTGTTTGGCCTTTCCTGAAAATACAATTTAAAACTTCAGGTACCTGTGTCTCGCTTATTGATAAAGCTAGAGGTATGAAATTTGGTAGCATAAAAGAGAATGCAAATATCTACCGACTGACAAAAGGGAATTGGCAAGGTGCCAAATTCCTGAAAATGACGTCATACTTTTCTAAATGACGTCATAACTCCCTTATTTTTCATCGTATCGAATCGGGGATTGTTGCAATCGATTCTGCGTGAAAAAGTAGTTAAAGGAGAAAGGTCTGGTCTCAGATTTTCGATATCTCTTACCGTTTTCGAGATATTTGCTGTCAAAGTTCAGTGTTTGGCCTTTCCTGAAAATACAATTTAAAACTTCAGGTACCTGTGTCTCGCTTATTGATAAAGCTAGAGGTATGAAATTTGGTAGCATAAAAGAAAATGCAAATATCTACCGACTGACAAAAGGGAATTGGCATGGTACCAAATTCCTGAAAATGACGTCATACTTTGTAAATGACGTCATATCTCCCTTATTTTTCATCGGATCGAGGCGGGGACGGTTGGAATCGATTCTGCGTGAAAAAGTAAAATGGTAAATACTGGCAACAGAATTTCGATATCTCTTACCGTTTTCGAGATATTTGCGGTCAAAGTTCAGTGTTTGGCCTTTCCTGAAAATACAATTTAAAACTTCAGGTACCTGTGTCTCGCTTATTGATAAAGCTAGAGGTATGAAATTTGGTAGCATAAAAGAGAATGCAAATATCTACCGACTGACAAAAGGGAATTGGCATGGTACCAAATTCCTGAAAATGACGTCATACTTTGTAAATGACGTCATAACTCCATTAATTTTCATCTTATCGAATCGGGGATTGTTGCAATCGATTCTGCGCGAAAATTTATATGCATAACATTGCCATCAATTTTTCGCTAACTCTTACCGTTTTCGAGTTATTTAGGTTTAAACACGACAACCCCCTTTAAAGTGATGCTTTCAACGTCACATAAAGTTCATTAATGTTTAATGAAATGGTTTCAGCTAAAGCTCGCTTATTAAAAAAGGTAGAGATGTGAAAATTGGTAGCATGATAGGGAATGAGGGTATCTACCGACTCTTTACTTTGAAATTTCATCTTTCGGCTATTCATTCTCACAGACACATACTCCCGTTTAATGAAAAAATTTTTCGAAATATACGACGTTTTAAGAGAATTACGTAAGATTTAATATTTTTCGATTTTCGCGTATGTAGCTTTTAGTTTTAATGGTAGATCTCTCAAATTTTCAGTTATGTTCTCTAGGTTCATATCTTTAGAACTTTCATCGGCCGATATTATCTATCTCTTTTAGTTTGGCCTCTATTTCAATTTAAAGTTTTTTAAAAATTACGTAATGTTCAAAACTGTCTTATTTTTAGTCTTTTAGTTTCCAAAACATTACGAAACGATTTTCCGTAACGATTTTACTATGAAACATGTTTCCCGGTATTTGAAAGTGAGCAATTTAAAGATTTTTTTATAAAAATATCTTACTTGCGTAACTTTCAAGTATTTTTTATTCGTCGTATGAACAAATTATAAAAACAAGAGTTTGAGAAAGCATTTTGATTTCGATTTCTTAAACAAAAATCAAATTTTGGGCACTCTACTGATGAACAACGCAATAAACATATCTTCAGAAGCGCGGTCAATTTGCCTTGCTTAATACCTTGCACGACACCGCTGTGATATAGGACTTCTTCCATGGACAAGGCGCAGTAACTCGCGATTAATTCAATCGCGATTTAAAGTGCTTTCTATAAAATAGAGTTTGAGAAAGTATTATGCATTCGAATTCTTAAACAAAAAAAAACCCCAAAAAAAAAAAAAAACACCCCCCCCCCCCCAAAAAAAAAAAAACAAAAAAAAAAAAAAAAAAGAAAAAAAAAAAGCAAATTTACATTCTACGAGCTACTGCTGAACAAGGCTATAAAGAAATCTTCTCCGAGCGTCGGCATTACACATTAGAGAAGCGCGGTGAATTTGCCTTGCTTAATACCTCGCACTGCGCCGCTGTTATACAGGACTTCAAACGTGTGTGAATTAATCGCCAGTTACAGTGCTTTACCTGTGGAATACGAGACATTGTCAAGTCTTTCTTTTGTATATTGGGGAAAGCGGCATTACTAAAGGCCATCGCGAGGAGAATTGTTTATTCCAGCAGAGTGGCGATTCAAGGTCAAACATCTGTACACGCGAAATAACTTGCGTAAGTTCATCGCGAGGAGAATTGTTTATTCCAGCAGAGAAGCGATTCAAGGTCAAACATCTGTACACGCGAAATACCTTGCGTAAGTTAATAAATAAACAACATAAAGCGGGCAGTAAGGACTGAAGATCTAGGTTACACGTGCAGATTGTACTAAGTGTGATTGTCCTACATGTTTCTTGTTTCAAATATATGGTCAAGAGTAGTCGATATTGTGCGATGTAGGCTTCAGTATAATGTGTATAATGTAAGTCGCCGTTACCTACAATTTCTGCAAGTAGATTGCGCAATGTGGATACCATCACTAAAGATCAGATATCTGGATCGTGAAAAAGAATTTTGTATTAGAGTAGGAGATCTCAGCTTCGCTGCTTCGACTTTAACTTGTGAAACCTACTCGTTGCTTTAGCAACGAGCTCGTTTCTAGTTATTATTATTATTCTTCATCCGTTTTTTTTTATGTGACAGCTCAGAAATCACTCATTATTAAAGATATTACTATTCTGTTTTCAGTGTTCGATTCGAAATTAAATTTTCAAGATTTGATTTTTTTAATTTTCTAAATTAACGCTTATAAGCGCGCAGCGCCACCTACGACGCCAAAATTTTGAATCGCTATATCTTCCTTATTATTTGTCCGATTGGAATGAAATTTTCAGCATTCGATTCAGAAAAGGAGATGCAAGATTTTATGTCACTGCGTCAATTTCGTAGCTCTACCCCGAAAAAGTTGACCTTGACCCGATTGTTTTCATTTCAAAAAAAATATTTCAATCTTAGATTTTAGACAGTAGGATGAAAGATTTTAATGGTCTGATTTGGAATATGAAAAATTTTTGAAATCGGACCATAAATAAAGTCACAATGAGCGTGGGAAAATTCGCTATGACGTCATCAAAGCTAATTAAATATTCATACGTTAATATCTCTCTTATTAAATGAGATATCGGCATGAAATTTTATATCTAAACATGTTTCCACATTCTTAATCTACCTCTAGAATGAAAATGGCATGCTGCCAATATTTTTGAAATTATTGAAAATTTTCGAATCAAATCTTTGGCAAGGTCTAGCGACTTTATTTGCAGTCGGATTTTGATCGGGTTTCTTCCATTCGATAGAGCGTTCAAATACCTACCAGTGAAGTGTTCTCAGATTTTCGCTAACTCTTACGGTTCTCGAGTTATTTGCGTTTGAACACGACAACCCCCTTTAAAGTGATGTTTGTGACGTCATCAACACTCATTAATTATTCATGAAATGTTTTCGCCTATAGCTCGCTTATTGAGGAAGATAGAGGTGTGAAATTTGGTAGCATGATAGAGATTGAGAATATCTACCGACTGACAAGAGGAATTTGGCATGGAGCCAAATTCCTGAAAATGACGTCATACTTTGTAAATGACGTCATATCTCCCTTATTTTTCATCGGATCGAGGCGGGGACGGTTGGAATCGATTCTGCGTGAAAAAGTAAAATGGTAAGTACCAGCAACAGAATTTCGATATCTCTTACCGTTTTCGAGATATTTGCGGTCAAAGTTCAGTGTTTGGCCTTTCCTGAAAATACAATTTAAAACTTCAGGTACCTGTGTCTCGCTTATTGATAAAGCTAGAGGTATGAAATTTGGTAGCATAAAAGAGAATGCAAATATCTACCGACTGACAAAAGGGAATTGGCAAGGTGCCAAATTCCTGAAAATGACGTCATACTTTTCTAAATGACGTCATAACTCCCTTATTTTTCATCGTATCGAATCGGGGATTGTTGCAATCGATTCTGCGTGAAAAAGTAGTTAAAGGAGAAAGGTCTGGTCTCAGATTTTCGATATCTCTTACCGTTTTCGAGATATTTGCGGTCAAAGTTCAGTGTTTGGCCTTTCCTGAAAATACAATTTAAAACTTCAGGTACCTGTGTCTCGCTTATTGATAAAGCTAGAGGTATGAAATTTGGTAGCATAAAAGAGAATGCAAATATCTACCGACTGACAAAAGGGAATTGGCAAGGTGCCAAATTCCTGAAAATGACGTCATACTTTTCTAAATGACGTCATAACTCCCTTATTTTTCATCGTATCGAATCGGGGATAGTTGCAATCGATTCTGCGTGAAAAAGTAGTTAAAGGAGAAAGGTCTGGTCTCAGATTTTCGATATCTCTTACCGTTTTCGAGATATTTGCGGTCAAAGTTCAGTGTTTGGCCTTTCCTGAAAATACAATTTAAAACTTCAGGTACCTGTGTCTCGCTTATTGATAAAGCTAGAGGTATGAAATTTGGTAGCATAAAAGAGAATGCAAATATCTACCGACTGACAAAAGGGAATTGGCAAGGTGCCAAATTCCTGAAAATGACGTCATACTTTTCTAAATGACGTCATAACTCCCTTATTTTTCATCGTATCGAATCGGGGATTGTTGCAATCGATTCTGCGTGAAAAAGTAGTTAAAGGAGAAAGGTCTGGTCTCAGATTTTCGATATCTCTTACCGTTTTCGAGATATTTGCTGTCAAAGTTCAGTGTTTGGCCTTTCCTGAAAATACAATTTAAAACTTCAGGTACCTGTGTCTCGCTTATTGATAAAGCTAGAGGTATGAAATTTGGTAGCATAAAAGAAAATGCAAATATCTACCGACTGACAAAAGGGAATTGGCATGGTACCAAATTCCTGAAAATGACGTCATACTTTGTAAATGACGTCATATCTCCCTTATTTTTCATCGGATCGAGGCGGGGACGGTTGGAATCGATTCTGCGTGAAAAAGTAAAATGGTAAATACTGGCAACAGAATTTCGATATCTCTTACCGTTTTCGAGATATTTGCGGTCAAAGTTCAGTGTTTGGCCTTTCCTGAAAATACAATTTAAAACTTCAGGTACCTGTGTCTCGCTTATTGATAAAGCTAGAGGTATGAAATTTGGTAGCATAAAAGAGAATGCAAATATCTACCGACTGACAAAAGGGAATTGGCATGGTACCAAATTCCTGAAAATGACGTCATACTTTGTAAATGACGTCATAACTCCATTAATTTTCATCTTATCGAATCGGGGTTGTTTGAAATCGTTTCTGCGCGAAAATTTATATGCATAACATTGCCATCAATTTTTCGCTAACTCTTACCGTTTTCGAGTTATTTAGGTTTAAACACGACAACCCCCTTTAAAGTGATGCTTTCAACGTCACATAAAGTTCATTAATGTTTAATGAAATGGTTTCAGCTAAAGCTCGCTTATTAAAAAAGGTAGAGATGTGAAAATTGGTAGCATGATAGGGAATGAGGGTATCTACCGACTCTTTACTTTGAAATTTCATCTTTCGGCTATTCATTCTCACAGACACATACTCCCGTTTAATGAAAAAATTTTTCGAAATATACGACGTTTTAAGAGAATTACGTAAGATTTAATATTTTTCGATTTTCGCGTATGTAGCTTTTAGTTTTAATGGTAGATCTCTCAAATTTTCAGTTATGTTCTCTAGGTTCATATCTTTAGAACTTTCATCGGCCGATATTATCTATCTCTTTTAGTTTGGCCTCTATTTCAATTTAAAGTTTTTTAAAAATTACGTAATGTTCAAAACTGTCTTATTTTTAGTCTTTTAGTTTCCAAAACATTACGAAACGATTTTCCGTAACGATTTTACTATGAAACATGTTTCCCGGTATTTGAAAGTGAGCAATTTAAAGATTTTTTTATAAAAATATCTTACTTGCGTAACTTTCAAGTATTTTTTATTCGTCGTATGAACAAATTATAAAAACAAGAGTTTGAGAAAGCATTTTGATTTCGATTTCTTAAACAAAAATCAAATTTTGGGCACTCTACTGATGAACAACGCAATAAACATATCTTCAGAAGCGCGGTCAATTTGCCTTGCTTAATACCTTGCACGACACCGCTGTGATATAGGACTTCTTCCATGGACAAGGCGCAGTAACTCGCGATTAATTCAATCGCGATTTAAAGTGCTTTCTATAAAATAGAGTTTGAGAAAGTATTATGCATTCGAATTCTTAAACAAAAAAAACCCCAAAAAATAAAAAAAACCACCCCCCCCCCCAAAAAAAAAAAAACAAAAAAAAAAAAAAAAAAGAAAAAAAAAAAGCAAATTTACATTCTACGAGCTACTGCTGAACAAGGCTATAAAGAAATCTTCTCCGAGCGTCGGCATTACACATTAGAGAAGCGCGGTGAATTTGCCTTGCTTAATACCTCGCACTGCGCCGCTGTTATACAGGACTTCAAACGTGTGTGAATTAATCGCCAGTTACAGTGCTTTACCTGTGGAATACGAGACATTGTCAAGTCTTTCTTTTGTATATTGGGGAAAGCGGCATTACTAAAGGCCATCGCGAGGAGAATTGTTTATTCCAGCAGAGTGGCGATTCAAGGTCAAACATCTGTACACGCGAAATAACTTGCGTAAGTTCATCGCGAGGAGAATTGTTTATTCCAGCAGAGAAGCGATTCAAGGTCAAACATCTGTACACGCGAAATACCTTGCGTAAGTTAATAAATAAACAACATAAAGCGGGCAGTAAGGACTGAAGATCTAGGTTACACGTGCAGATTGTACTAAGTGTGATTGTCCTACATGTTTCTTGTTTCAAATATATGGTCAAGAGTAGTCGATATTGTGCGATGTAGGCTTCAGTATAATGTGTATAATGTAAGTCGCCGTTACCTACAATTTCTGCAAGTAGATTGCGCAATGTGGATACCATCACTAAAGATCAGATATCTGGATCGTGAAAAAGAATTTTGTATTAGAGTAGGAGATCTCAGCTTCGCTGCTTCGACTTTAACTTGTGAAACCTACTCGTTGCTTTAGCAACGAGCTCGTTTCTAGTTATTATTATTATTATTCTTCATCCGTTTTTTTTTTTTGTGACGGCTCAGAAATCACTCATTATTAAAGATATTACTATTCTGTTTTCAGTGTTCGATTCGAAATTAAATTTTCAAGATTTGATTTTTTTAATTTTCTAAATTACCGCTTATAAGCGCGCAGCGCCACCTACGACGCCAAAATTTTGAATCGCTATATCTTCCTTATTATTTGTCCGATTGGAATGAAATTTTCAGCATTCGATTCAGAAAAGGAGATGCAAGATTTTATGTCACTGCGTCAATTTCGTAGCTCTACCCCGAAAAAGTTGACCTTGACCCGATTGTTTTCATTTCAAAAAAAATATTTCAATCTTAGATTTTAGACAGTAGGATGAAAGATTTTAATGGTCTGATTTGGAATATGAAAAATTTTTGAAATCGGACCATAAATAAAGTCACAATGAGCGTGGGAAAATTCGCTATGACGTCATCAAAGCTAATTAAATATTCATACGTTAATATCTCTCTTATTAAATGAGATATCGGCATGAAATTTTATATCTAAACATGTTTCCACATTCTTAATCTACCTCTAGAATGAAAATGGCATGCTGCCAATATTTTTGAAATTATTGAAAATTTTCGAATCAAATCTTTGACAAGGTCTAGCGACTTTATTTGCAGTCGGATTTTGATCGGGTTTCTTCCATTCGATAGAGCGTTCAAATACCTACCAGTAAAGTGTTCTCAGATTTTCGCTAACTCTTACGGTTCTCGAGTTATTTGCGTTTGAACACGACAACCCCCTTTAAAGTGATGTTTGTGACGTCATCAACACTCATTAATTATTCATGAAATGTTTTCGCCTATAGCTCGCTTATTGAGGAAGATAGAGGTGTGAAATTTGGTAGCATGATAGAGATTGAGAATATCTACCGACTGACAAGAGGAATTTGGCATGGAGCCAAATTCCTGAAAATGACGTCATACTTTGTAAATGACGTCATATCTCCCTTATTTTTCATCGGATCGAGGCGGGGACGGTTGGAATCGATTCTGCGTGAAAAAGTAAAAGGGTAAATACCAGCAACAGAATTTCGATATCTCTTACCGTTTTCGAGATATTTGCGGTCAAAGTTCAGTGTTTGGCCTTTCCTGAAAATACAATTTAAAACTTCAGGTACCTGTGTCTCGCTTATTGATAAAGCTAGAGGTATGAAATTTGGTAGCATAAAAGAGAATGCAAATATCTACCGACTGACAAAAGGGAATTGGCAAGGTGCCAAATTCCTGAAAATGACGTCATACTTTTCTAAATGACGTCATAACTCCCTTATTTTTCATCGTATCGAATCGGGGATTGTTGCAATCGATTCTGCGTGAAAAAGTAGTTAAAGGGAAAAGGTCTGGTCTCAGATTTTCGATATCTCTTACCGTTTTCGAGATATTTGCGGTCAAAGTTCAGTGTTTGGCCTTTCCTGAAAATACAATTTAAAACTTCAGGTACCTGTGTCTCGCTTATTGATAAAGCTAGAGGTATGAAATTTGATAGCATAAAAGAGAATGCAAATATCTACCGACTGACAAAAGGGAATTGGCATGGTACCAAATTCCTGAAAATGACGTCATACTTTGTAAATGACGTTATATCTCCCTTATTTTTCATCGGATCGAGGCGGGGACGGTTGGAATCGATTCTGCGTGAAAAAGTAAAATGGTAAACACTAGCAACAGAATTTCGATATCTCTTACCGTTTTCGAGATATTTGCGGTCAAAGTTCAGTGTTTGGCCTTTCCTGAAAATACAATTTAAAACTTCAGGTACCTGTGTCTCGCTTATTGATAAAGCTAGAGGTATGAAATTTGGTAGCATAAAAGAGAATGCAAATATCTACCGACTGACAAAAGGGAATTGGCATGGTACCAAATTCCTGAAAATGACGTCATACTTTGTAAATGACGTCATAACTCCATTAATTTTCATCTTATCGAATCGGGGATTGTTGCAATCGATTCTGCGCGAAAATTTATATGCATAACATTGCCATCAAATTTTCGCTAACTCTTACCGTTTTCGAGTTATTTAGGTTTAAACACGACAACCCCCTTTAAAGTGATGCTTTCAACGTCACATAAAGTTCATTAATGTTTAATGAAATGGTTTCAGCTAAAGCTCGCTTATTAAAGAAGGTAGAGATGTGAAAATTGGTAGCATGATAGGGAATGAGGGTATCTACCGACTCTTTACTTTGAAATTTCATCTTTCGGCTATTCATTCTCACAGACACATACTCCCGTTTAATGAAAAAATTTTTCGAAATATACGACGTTTTAAGAGAATTACGTAAGATTTAATATTTTTCGATTTTCGCGTATGTAGCTTTTAGTTTTAATGGTAGATCTCTCAAATTTTCACTGTTATGTTCTCTAGGTTCATATCTTTAGAACTTTCATCGGCCGATATTATCTATCTCTTTTAGTTTGGCCTCTATTTCAATTTAAAGTTTTTTAAAAATTACGTAATGTTCAAAACTGTCTTATTTTTAGTCTTTTAGTTTCCAAAACATTACGAAACGATTTTGCGTAACGATTTTACTATGAAACATGTTTCCCGGTATTTGAAAGTGAGCAATTTAAAGATTTTTTTATAAAAATATCTTACTTGCGTAACTTTCAAGTATTTTTTATTCGTCGTATGAACAAATTATAAAAACAAGAGTTTGAGAAAGCATTTTGATTTCGATTTCTTAAACAAAAATCAAATTTTGGGCACTCTACTGATGAACAACGCAATAAACATATCTTCAGAAGCGCGGTCAATTTGCCTTGCTTAATACCTTGCACGACACCGCTGTGATATAGGACTTCTTCCATGGACAAGGCGCAGTAACTCGCGATTAATTCAATCGCGATTTAAAGTGCTTTCTATAAAATAGAGTTTGAGAAAGTATTATGCATTCGAATTCTTAAACAAAAAAAAAAACCAAAAAATAAAAAAACCAACCCCCCCCCCCCAAAAAAAAAAACAAAAAAAAAAAAAAAAAGAAAAAAAAAAGCAAATTTACATTCTACGAGCTACTGCTGAACAAGGCTATAAAGAAATCTTCTCCGAGCGTCGGCATTACACATTAGAGAAGCGCGGTGAATTTGCCTTGCTTAATACCTCGCACTGCGCCGCTGTTATACAGGACTTCAAACGTGTGTGAATTAATCGCCAGTTACAGTGCTTTAACTTGGGAATACGAGACATTGTCAAGTCTTTCTTTTGTATATTGGGGAAAGCGGCATTACTAAAGGCCATCGCGAGGAGAATTGTTTATTCCAGCAGAGTGGCGATTCAAGGTCAAACATCTGTACACGCGAAATAACTTGCGTAAGTTCATCGCGAGGAGAATTGTTTATTCCAGCAGAGAAGCGATTCAAGGTCAAACATCTGTACACGCGAAATACCTTGCGTAAGTTAATAAATAAACAACATAAAGCGGGCAGTAAGGACTGAAGATCTAGGTTACACGTGCAGATTGTACTAAGTGTGATTGTCCTACATGTTTCTTGTTTCAAATATATGGTCAAGAGTAGTCGATATTGTGCGATGTAGGCTTCAGTATAATGTGTATAATGTAAGTCGCCGTTACCTACAATTTCTGCAAGTAGATTGCGCAATGTGGATACCATCACTAAAGATCAGATATCTGGATCGTGAAAAAGAATTTTGTATTAGAGTAGGAGATCTCAGCTTCGCTGCTTCGACTTTAACTTGTGAAACCTACTCGTTGCTTTAGCAACGAGCTCGTTTCTAGTTATACTTATTTTTTGTCATTTGTTTATTTATTTTATCTATTTTTTTATTTTTCTATTTCTTTTTTTTTTTTTTTTTGGCCTTGTCCTTTAATGTTTCAACAGCAAAATACCTTATAGAAGAATGTGAGAGTTAACACACTGTCTTACTACGATTAGTGAGTATGTCAGTGTTCCCTCACATGTATGTATGTGTGTGTGTGATTTTGAAGAGGGCATCTGAACTTTAAAACAATCATTTGTATTTCAGTCAGACATCCCCGAAAAGTAAGTGTTAATCTCTGAGAATCACACCAATACTACTGAATATAAAACGTAAAATATTATTTTAACCACATTACCAAAATGCATAATTTGAATTTGCTGATGCAAGAAAGAACCTTGATTTTGAAAAAAATAAAGCAAACAGAAAAAAAGGAGGGGGTGAAAAGAAAAAAACAAACGCACAAAACAGTTGTTGAACGGAAAGAGGTATCAGTACGGACTAGAATCCCTTTAATATGGAATTCAAGGCATTGTAATTGATCAACAAATGTTACTTATTTATGCAATTTATTTGTCAAGAACGTATTTTAAATGAAGTCATGAAAAAATTAAAATCAGCTTTTAACATCTTTTGAAACTTTTTGGATACAAACCCTGTGGTTTTATGTTAAACAACGCTTATAGCTGAGATCAATATCACCATTATTCATTAGCAGCTGTAGCATGCTATTTATTGTTACCTATCGACAATTAACTGGCAAATAAAACAGTCAAGTACAAGACGACAAAATGTAGCAGAAGCGATTTAAGGGACGTAATTCTGAAAAGTATTCAAATTGTTTACACGCATGGTTCAGATCTGGATTTATGATATACATTTGTTTACATAACAAACTTTAGCATGAATTATACTTTTAATATATTTGCGTAGGCACGTCTTTATTTTTCAATAAACAAAAATGATATTTTCTGTCGTCAAGGCAAAAGTATGTCAAAGTTTAAGAAGTTAAATTGAATTTAATAAAAGGAAGTCAATATACTAATGAGCCATTCTTTCATAGCCCTATTGTCCAAGTCAAACAACAAGGCATAACATTTGCATTTAAGGGTTAAAAGTTATAGCCTTAGAATTAAGTCAAATGTCATATCTAACAACACTAGGTCAAAATTCTGGTGCACAAAATTATAAAGTACATGTGTACTATAGCTACTAAACTCCCGTCAGAAGGTATTCACATGTCATATATAAAAATCTACAGATGAGAGATTACAAAGTTGCTTTTGGTTAAAAACAACAACCACACTAATGATAATATTACCACTAATAATAATGATAATCATCGTCACAAAATACAAATACAATAACAAAAATAATGAGACTAACAATATCGTTGATGAAAATACAAACAAAGAATGACAAATACAAAATACCCTTCCTCTTTGGTCACTGGACCATACAGTTTGAATGTCGTCGCATTGGTTGTGACCTTATGTCAACAGATTTAGGGACCAGATTGAAAAACAGGTCTATGAAATGGCGATATTTGTCCGTCCGTCTGTCTTAGTCAATAATTTGGCTTATGTGTTGCGTTTAGGTCACACTACTTAACATATCAGTTTCATATTTCACATATAAATAGATCATGATTAAGTCTTTTAGACGCTATATGTTTTTTTATATTGACCTTAACCTTTGACATTGACAATAAGAAAACTTGTTTTGTATTGATGGAGCTAATATAGGATCTCTTTAATAATCATATAGAAATATTGACTTGTATTTTCATGACATTTATTCGATGAAATTCAACATATGTATTTTTGTCCTTTATGCATGCACATTCCCTGTGCCTTCATGTCGGTACCATAATTGTTTTGACAGTGACTTTCTATTGGAAAAAGAACTTTAACTTTCCTGACTTTCAGTGGACATACGTGTTTTATAAACAAATCAATTTATTTTTATTAGGCGATATCAATCTTTCATGATTTGAGATTGTGTTTCTTCACTTTAGATACGGAAATACATTCAGGGTTAGAATAGAATATAACATTGAGCATGTGTGAAAAAAAAATACAGACTAAAGAAGCATCTTCTCCTAACAGCTAATACTTTGGAGTCAACTTATTCTACAGTATAGTTATTACATTGTGAACATTTTAAGGTCCATGTTTTCAACAATGATATTACAAGTGGTCAAATAATTTCAAATGGAAGATAGACCGTATTTCTTAGATACTACCAAATGGAATGGAGATGTATTCTTGTTTGCAAAGTCAACACGTGCACGGTTCCACCTTCTCACTCGCCGCAAAAGCATGATAATCAAAGGACACGCATTTAAAATATAAATCCTCCATATGGAGATCAAGGGTCAACAAGTGTCTAAAGTTGAGAGCTTCTAAAAATATACAAACACGTATGAAAAAAATATAAAAAAAATATATAAAGGAAACATCTGTAAAACCCTGTTACCAATGACAACTGCGTTGACATCCAAGTTAACAATAATACAAAAGAACTTCAAATCCAGAGGACACACTAAGGTTTCAACTTTACAAAAGTGGTAATTTTATCCACTACGTTAGTAAATGACGAGAGGCAGAATTTAGTTATTGCATCCCTAAGGGTACGTTCATCTCGAACTGAGCTATTGATAGTCCTTAGGCTGGGGCGATTTTCGTGTGCTTACGAGAAGCCCGGTATTACTCATTATATTATAAATGGACACCATCTGGGTGATGAGAAAAATGGGGGATCCTGGCAAAACGTGAGAATATAGCCTCTTTTTTTGACTACTGAGAAAAATTCTAATAATCAAATTTTAGGGGTAGGGGAAATAAAAGTTTTATATCTCCAAAAGTATTCCACATAAACCCTATTTTGACCTATCAATATGTTGGAGAGAAAGCATACTTTGCGATTAATTAAAACGTTTTGAGGTATAATCACTATTTACCCGACGCAAACAGCGGAATTGGGGAAAAAGCAGGGATTTTTTTTAATTTATAGCTAATATGTTGACGTCATTTAACAAGTTGTATCAATCAGATGAGATTCTTTTTTGGGGCTTTTAAGCTAAGAATACCAAACAACTAACAAAATTATTTCATTAAAAGCTCACTTAATGATGGTTATATTGGAAAATAAATTGTATTTCAAGCATTTATCGCAACTATCTTAAATTCAAACTTAAAAGGGTAAGAGCAGTAAAAGTCTTATATCTCCAGAACTAAAAAAAAAAACAACACCAGTGGTTTACCCAAAATGTTTGTTATGAAGTTTATTTCTTAATATAGTAAAGAGAGTATAAATATTGGTAACAAATTCCAAAGTTAAATCAAAATAAAAAAAGTTATGTCCCGGACAAATGTTGATGGACAGACAGACAGACGGACAGACAGGATTATTCCTATATACTATTTTATCAATTTAGTGTGTATTTTAAAAAAGACTCTATACTAATACTGTGCAATTTGCAAAATAAAGAACATATTATATGTAGGCAATTTTCATTGAGACGCTTTGTGTAGTTACACACTAATCAGAAAATGGGTGGTTTTCAACCTCTGCCATTAGAAGGTTATCCTCCTCAAAAAATCTGAAGTTTCTTACATCAAAGAGAGTCTTTCTGAGCAGGCATTAAAGAAACTGAATCGCATGTGGCATAAAATACTCCTGGAATGTGTAATTTGATTGAGAAATTTGTCGGAGATAATTGTTTTAATGCAATGCTTTTGCTATGATAGTAAAGTTTATCTCAAATATTGAATCTTGTGTAACTGTGAACCGTTTCTTGAACAAGTGTACAATATACTCCTCTGCAACGTCTTTCAAGTAATGGACTGGATTTGGAAGTACAACTGCATATTTCGTACCTAATTCACTGGTATAATTACAGCCCGTTAATGAATGGAGTGCTTGTAATACATTACAGAAATCCAGTCCCAATCGAGAAGCCAGGATATAAATAGGTATGAGACGTGGTGATGCAGAAATGGCAACTTTTCTGCCACAATTCTTCAAGACCATTTCTGGACAATTTATTCCATTAGTATAACATCAGTACGGTCATATCGATGTCTGGAGATAATTCAATAATTGTGTTCATTCCATTAGTATTTGATGCATGCAAAGCATAAGGCACCATACGGGACTGCTTCTTCAATATCCATGTTAAGGTTATCGACAGTTGTTTTCGAAAGTTATCACTTTAACACAAGGAAAGTTTGCATCTGCTGATCCTTTAAAGGCAATCGTTACTATGTAAAGATAATAGATAAATCCAAACCTAAGTCCGAAAATCATGAATCCAGAGGACATATGAAATCAGTGAAATCAAAACCAAGTGGGAAATAACAAAATATATCTACTTGAGGAGCATATATAAACCCCTATGATGGAGTGAGATCAGGTCCCGGGGAGAACGCGTATCTCCTGCTTCCTAGCAACACCCGTCACATATACCTAGTAGAAAGAGTCAAATCGTGTAAATTCCATATATATTTATATATAGAATGTGTCAAATCAGTGTAAAATGAACGGAATCGGTCTCAGTCCAATATATTATTTAAAAGTTTGGATAACGAGATATCATATTGAGTTATAAGAGTCTCGTAACGACCATAGAACTTCCTCAGTGGCGTTGCTAATCTAGCACATATAGCTAGTCTAGCACACATATAACCCTGGTTGAGTAACTTATCTGAAAGTCGATTAGACCTCAAAACAAAGTCATTGTAATTTAAACATGCTCTGGAATAACGTATTAACTAAGATATGAATACGCCATATATGGGCAATGATGGATTGTTGCTACTTATGAAAGGAAAATCTGTGATAGCGAAATTGAAATCGTCACATTCGTCATAGAGTGAGGTGTTCAATTGACCATTAATGTCGAAAGACAACATACTATCTAAATACGAAGTAGATTTACTACTTTCTCTGGTTTCTTTGACCTCCAGTTCACCTGGATAGATGATGCTAAGGTAATCCGCGAACGAAGGATTATTAATTGAATGCAAGTCATTTATATATCTGTAAGTGAAATTGAAGCCAAGATCTAATTGTTTCTTGCGAAAGCAACGACTGAATGAATTTAGCTTCGTACCAGTGAAGGAATATGTCAGCCAGAAGCGGGGCACAGTTAGTACCCATTGGAATGCCGACAATTTGATGAAAAACCTTTCCTCCAATCACCACAAAATTGATATCTATAAGAAAGTTCAACATCTGGATGACATCTGTTTCGGTGTATTTATTTTTTGATTCATAATTTTCCCTAACAATGTAAGTTTTATCATGGTCTATTACGATATATTTGAATTTGCGGCTTCCGTTTTTACTAGTAAATGCATTTTGAATAATTTCCGCTAATCTGTCTTTTAATTTCTGATGAGGGATCGTTGTGTAAAGAGTCGAAAAGTCAAAAGACTTGGAGTGAATTTTAGTAAAACTTTTTGATTTCAGATGTTCTAACAACTCTTTTGAATTTTTAAGGATCCACATTTGATTAATTCCATTTGGAATATAATATTTCGCAATTTCAGTCGATGAGTTAAACGACTGATAATCCATGACGTTTTTGTGAAGACGAGACAGCAACTGTGCTTTGTTGATATTTGACGGTCAGAATTTATCCATATCGACAGAATGAGGTGTCTCTTCATTTATTTGATGAAGATCGATACGGATTATAACCTTTTTCGTTGTCTTATCGAATCTTTAATAGAGTAGTCAGTGTATTAATAAAATATAAGATCAATTCTCGACGCCGTTTTCGTACAGCAATAAATGTATCTATATATTACAGTGCAAAAATCGTGGAAATTCTGTTTTGCGTTTGTCGTTAACCTGCGAACATTTGACATAACGTCAACAATAAACCCCGTTCAGGATACATCCGACTAGAAAGGACTCTTTGGGTCGTTCTCATTAAACTTCTTGAGTTCAAGAGAAAGATGCCACTTGTTCACCCTTCCCCTGTTCGTAAAAGAAATGATATTCAGACGATTTTCAGTTGTTCTATTATAATGTCAAACAAATTGTCGATGTTTTGTCGGACATCAGATGACGTTATCACAAAACAGCTGCCTTCTGGGGAAGGGTGAATTAAGTTTTGTCACTATGTCTTCCTCATCAATAAGAACAGACTACTTGCCGAGTTTGAAAATGCTTGTCAATGTCCAAGCTGATAACTTTTAGCAAAGTTTTGATAGTGACGTTAAAGTGAAATACGTAATACAACTGTGAATTATCATTTATTCAATATAAAATTACGCTTTTATTGGGACGTCACGATGGAAAATATTGCTAAAAGAGACAACAGAAGACAGCTGTATGACAAAAATCACCAAGGACATGCACACAAAACATAACAATAGTAAAATATACATGGAAAACCGTTACAAAAATATTCGATTCTGCTGCGGTTGCGGTAACGACTTAGGACAGTTAATTACAGTTACAAACGTCACTCAATTGGTGTGGTTAACTGGTTTACGGTCGCTTACCTACCCACTCATCGCAAAACCAGCAGAATCAAAGGACACACACATCCAAAACGTTTTAAAAGCTATAAGCTGGGATATTTAGACAACCATTTTTAATATTGAAAAGAAGGCTGTTGATCTAGAACAGACATGATACCTCAGTAGGTCATCCAAAGATATGCCACGCTCTCTTGCACTTTCTGTTACACTGTTGATTATCCGTTGGTTTTATTTTTGGGGTTTTTTTTGGGGGGGGGTTGCATTTTCATTTACAAATCTGAGGTTTTTGTTATAGACTTTTATGAAATGATGCAAAGTCTTGAGGACTCGGTTGCCCATTGCGTTGTTAAATTGATTAATAGTTAGCTGTTAATTATCAGTTAAAATTTTCACTTGAAGCTAGCTAACTATATGGTTAAAATTTCTTGCACAATCGTGTAGTTACCTAACTATAAGTTATTCGAGATTAAAATTGTAACTCGTAGTTAACTCAGTTAGTCAAGTTTACCCATAATGCATTCGATATCCGTTATTTTTCCGTATTTTTATGAATAATTTGTGCGATAACATAAAAGATCTCAGGTGATTATTCACAGTTTAATTTTGACTATAATTGTTCATAAGGTAATGACGTCATAAATGACATCATTTATAATAAAAATGACGTAATACGTTAATTTTCAACGTGAAGTATACAGACAAACCATCCAAATCTAAGATACGTTTAGGCCGCGCCATGAAAATAAAATAAAATAAAGACAGAAATTCCTTGAAATAGGCCAATGTGAAAACGGTGTTTTACAAGTATTTACCTGTTTCTTCATTTCCCCAATTATTTCTGGTTAGTATTTTTGGTTACCTATCTTTAGAAATGTTTAACCACCACCCTCCCACTTGCGACCATGATATACGTATATTAACGTGAGATTTGTGTCTTTATCAATATCAAAATCATACAAACTGTGTTTGTGAAACATAGATGCTCCATAAGATCGTAAACTTGTCCGAATCCCATTGAACAATAAAAGGGTCCGATCTCCAGAGAAAAGGACCATACTTTTACGAATAGTCCAGTTCCTATGCTTGACTGTTAACGTTTAAGCACCTTACATGTCCATGGCCAGGATGTCGGACAGGAGACAAAACGTACGGAGGGTTAATTGGAATGAATTTTGGTACAGACGTATGGCTGAAGTCGTTAGCACTCTACCCATTCATATTCTGGGCGAAGAAGGGGACACATTGAAAAGCATACCCAATCATGTATAAATATTTCATTCAAATCTATTAATTCATATATATGTGTGTCATCAAAGCCTTGCTCATTGTGAACACTTAAATTTGCTTTTATTGAGTTGATACTGTTACATGTATGTACTTTGAGAGAAAATGACACCCATTCATACCTTTGATTGACTTAAAAGTATGCCCCACTCCATCTGTACATATTTATAAAGGAAGTTGACCCCTCTCTCCCCGTGGTCAAAAGCAACGATTACCTCATGCAGTCTATCAATGTGCCATTATATGTGACTGAAGCATCTTCCAATGTTATGTAAAGCAACAGAGACACACAAGGAACACGTGATTTCAATTTTTTCAGGGTTTTGTTCGGTATGTAATTCAAGACTTTTGTAACAGGTGTGAGTAAAAAGGGGTATGTAATTTTCGGGATTTACATCACCTCTTTGCTTTTAGCGTTCCAGGAAACAAGGGGAATAACGATCTACCATTTTCAATTAGCAGTTAAATATTTAATATGTTTCATACCACTGTTAAATTATGGGTATTTAACCATGAACTTAACCGTAAGTTAACTCAAATTAACTTGTGTAACAGATTTAACTTGAAATTAATCTAACCATGAGTTTAACTATGGGTGAACTCCAAGTTACATTTAACAATGCATTGTGCAACCGAGTCCAGGTTTTGCAAATGTATTAAGTCAGATAGCTTCTAACTCTTTTGAAAAAAATCTTTCTCTGGGAAATTTGACGTACTTTATCAATTTATTAGACACTCTTGGGTTGATTTCCAACCATTGTTCGTACTAGTAGTATAAGTTTCTGTAGATTTCGGACAGATTATGCACTTTTTGGGATCAGCTACATCTTCTGAACATTCAATTTATGCTACTATAATTCTCCCTTTATCACCAATGTTGTAGTTGTAGTGATACGATTTATATCTCTTTGATAGCAAAAATCCAAATATTTCGTTTCGACAGAAAATTAAAGAGGGTTGTAGCACTTTATACTCAACGGGTAATTTACAAGTGATAAATCTTTAAAAACATGGATCCCAGATTTCATATTACTCTATGTCTAGTATACATGTATATATTCTGATATATTATAATTTACCATATTAAAGATACATTATATCTAATTTTATAAAATCAGAGGTACAATAAAATATATCCCTAAGGTATTTTACTTATAAAAAATACTAAACTACACCCAAACCTAATAGGCCTTGGTTATACAGTTATTGCTGCAGCAAGTTAGAAATACGACCCTCAAATTTAACCTACTTACATTCGTACGAGACCGGATAATACGCACGTGACCTTAACATTATTCATTTGCATACGGAGTAAATCTACAATGGTGAAGATAAGAAAGAGAAAAAGAAAAGAAATTGATGCTTCATTAGGAACATAGATAAATTTGCTTCTGTGATTTCCTTCATTTCTACACGCAATATAATATTTGGGAGATCTTGTAGTCGTTGGAATAGACTTTTGGTTGGCAAATGGCGTACGCTCAACAGGTGGATGGTAATCCGGATCAGACTAAGGTTGACACGTCGACGTAGCAGTAATGTGACAGTTGTGTTTTGGAAGACTCTTGTCAGTTCTGGCTGTACACGTAGCACAAATAACATCGCTTGGCATTGACCTTAATCCGGTCTCCCATTCAATATATCTAGAAAATGCCGTACCAGGTTGAATGTGGCGCCTCACATTTGGTTTACAGTACCTGAAACACAGACAACATTTGTAGGTTTTTGGCATCTGAAAAATGAATACAAATACATGTAACATAATTTCATAGGATTATTTTTATGAGCAGATTATATTGTATTCTATACGGTGCCCAGACAACGATGCAGCAATTACGATGCTTTTTCAATTACATAAAACAAGGTAACTTTTAATGTAGCATTCTCTGATCTTCTCCGTTAATATAGTCCTAAATCAACCTTCCTAAATATGTATAAAGTACGGAACCACCCTTTTACTAGATCCCTTTATTTTGCATTTCTGTTTGAACTTATAGCCTAAGTATGACTCTGTACGTCTGAAAACTATAACGACAGCAACGATCATTACCACACCGATACAGACCTCTTTTTTTTAACACACAATACCTGTTGTTTGTGACATTGGAAATACGGATTGGAAAAAAAGAAAAAACTCGTTTTGTCGAAATATTTTTTTTTAATATGTGCTTCACGATTTTCTACAGATCAAGAAAAATTATGTATTATTATCGCTATCGTAACAATTACTAGTAACGTATATAGAGCTTTTGATTCTCTCAAGCTGAGAAAAACAAAACACCCCCCCCCCCCCTTTCAAGCTTCTTGTGAAACACTTATGCCCCCGGCGGCACCAAGGTTCAAAGAGTTAATTTCAGCGTAAAGGTTAGTGTCAAGGTCAAAATGTCATCGACTCTGGTGTCATTTGAAAAGGCTTCTTTAGTTGATGACGCTTGTCAAATATGAATTCTCTATCTTTCACGGTTCAAAAGTTATAGCCAATGTTGAAGTTAACAACAAACAGATAAACAGACAGAACAAAAGGTATAAGGCCTGATCTATTGATCCGGCATAAAAAAATCGAACCAACGTCAATGCGCATACATTCCTAAATATCTTGTGCTTAACCTACAGAGCTACGTAGCCCTTTCGAAAATAATACATCTAAATGACATACCTACATGTAAAGTTATTGTAGGACACCGTTCGGACATTTAGATGTAATACGTCGTTTCCGGGATCACCTTGACGTCACGTTTGGTCATGTGACTTTCATCATCACGTGACGCGAATTAGGGCATGATTTGTTCAAAATGGCGACTGGAATTCACAACACAAAAACAGTCGAAGAATTAAAGGCGTATTTACGACAGAGGGGGTTTCTATATCAAATAAAAGAAAGTTAAGCCTTTTCCGATTAACTGAAGCCGCCGATGAGATTGACTTGGATGCAATTGAAGGTGATCAGACTTAAGAACAATCCTCTGTTGAGAGGAGAACCGTAGAAATTCATGGGGAACCAACTATACTGTCAGACGTCTTTAGTATTAAATTTGGAGAAATAGGTGAAGTGTGTACTAATATCGAGTTCGGCGACATATTTATTTATCTATCCCTGTGTTGTCAATGGGACAATGACAGAATAAGACGATACAAGAACGATAATTCACATAAACTGTTTATACAAAATCATATTGACAATGTAACATACTACAAGCACAATGTATATAACTACATGTATATCAAGGCGACCTGCACTCCAGAAACGAGGCAGAGTGGATCTTCGTTAAAGCAACTGGGTGTGTGAAAAGTAGGGGATGCACATGTGTTACGTAAGTAAATAGTGTTGCTATTGTCATACCAAATGTACAGTACACACCATGAAAGTTGGTCATATACACCGCATTGATAGTGTAAAATTAGAACAAAAAGCATAAGAAGTATATACATGTTGTTACAGTATGTGTTGAGTAGATAAAAATATACATGTAACAAGGTACAATCTTGTACACGTACGGTATATGGTTTACTTGATATACAGGCACGTCACTGGTTTATGTGAATACGTAATATCGCAAATACTTCAATCCCATGTTGTACCAACATTCATGTGCACCTGCCAATTGCTCTCAATTGTCATGATGTCATAATTTACTGAATGTGGGCGAAAAAGTTGCCAACACCAAGAACAATGGTTTAGGTAGGTGACTACCAGGTAAAGGCAAATCTGAACGGACACAGTGTATTGGCGATATTGCATATTATAAGCTCAATTTATAAAAATCAAAATCTCATCTTCTGATTTTGATAATAAAGTAACTTTTTACATCAACACAATACTTGTGATTGATTATTCATGTTCAGTCATATTAATTCCTTCTACATGTATACATGTTGCACAGACTCCAATAATTTAGTTCTGCTGCTATGCCATGTACCACATCTGGTGTAGTGGTTATG
This sequence comes from Pteria penguin, assembly GCA_035048485.1. Lineage (NCBI taxonomy): Eukaryota > Metazoa > Mollusca > Bivalvia > Pterioida > Pteriidae > Pteria > Pteria penguin. The sequence continues at coordinate 52,131,310 of CM068585.1, read as the reverse complement.
AACTTGGCGTGTGGTACCAGGGTTGATGGGTAAGAGCCCGAGTTTCACCACCATGATTTCAGAGATTGGTTATCTCCTGCTTCCATGTTGCGATATGACTGAAATATTGTCGAAAGCGACATAAAACTCCAACCAAACCAGCCATTCACACATACCATAAGCATCTACTGATTTTAACATGCCAAGTCATTATGTCAACAGGGTTAGCAGCTTAAGCGCGAGAATTCTCATTGCTGTTAAGAGTATTAATGATCAAGATTTCTTTTAACAATGGAATAATCCATAAACACCCCCCAGCTTCGTAAAATGGACTCGACTCTCTAAATAAATACCAAACGGGAGCTGAATTTTAGTTACCTGTGATTAGAAGTTTGAGGAAGATACAGCTTTAAGGTAATAATAATAAAGTAATGATAAGATTATAAGGGTTTTTTGTTTGTTTTTTTTTTTACCAAGGTACAGCAAGGTGTTGCGAGGTGCAACCTCATAAAGAAAATACTGTTAAGGTAGCTCTACTTAAAATAAAGGGTGGTTTGCCATTTTGGCAAGCCATAGCTTTTTAGTGTATCATGCGCATAGAGGGCAGCACTGACTATCATTCAAGGTTCGTCATTTCATATTTAAAGATTAATCTAACAGTCGTTGTTAATCATTTTTATACATTGTGTTTGATTCATTCTTCTTCTTAACTTATCTGTATATATTGACTCGTAGAATTTTGTTAATTTATATTGATTCACCATTTATCCTCTGCAAGGAAACAGAGGCTTACCCACTTCAAGTATAGTTACTTGTCATACAGATCAGGCTACACTTTACAGGATGATTGTGGCTATAAGTACTGCATTACTCTCCTGTTCGCTTTCAATGCATTTTGTGAAAGACACAGGGACTGCGGCAGTGAGACTGTAACAGATGTTCAGTGTGCATAGTATCAACCTCGTCGAGCATCTGTCCCAGCAATAATCGAAGACCCACAGTATCGTAAGGGCTATGGTTCAGTAATGACCCGAACCATAGAAACTGAATCTGACAATGAAACGGAAGTTCATAATAACCATGAGAATTAACCAACACTGCCTGTGATAATTAATCAACATATCCAGACCTATCCAAATGCATTTAATGAAAGTATCCTTAGTCATCTGAAGGAAGTACATTCTGATGGATATGTACAAAAGAGTTTACATGCAATGTCGAGGGTGAAAAAGCATGGCGAGACCACAGAATAGATCGGATCACCGCTTTTATTATGGGTTCTATTGTGAGATGTCGAATTAACAAACTGGATGATGACAATTACCTTGTTCGTTAAATTATTTGACTTTCTAATAAATATTATCTTCCTGCAACAAACTACGGTAATACAATGGAAAATGTTGCACTTTTACAGTACCCAATTCAACATGCACAAGACAATACACCGGATGCACTTATGAAATGCAGTTGTTGCGGTATCGTATGGTATGGTTTATTTGACTTTAGCCTTCCTGCGGTAACGATGAAATTAAGTGTTCATATTCATATCATCAACTTGCACCAACAGAGGTAGCTACTGAGGTTTCAAACTACAACCTCTATTTTGAAGATGGTGATGTTAAGCTCAAGAGAAATTCAAAATGGTATACTCAGATACCACAGCCGGGCGTAACTGGATTACAATGGTGTTATTTTGTTTTGTTTTGGGGTTTTTTTATTACTCGAAAAGGTTTTTCAGTTGAGAGAATTGAATTTGACTCTGAATATTTTGAAACAAGAAAATCAAAAGACTTTTTTGCAGGTTCTTACTTAGTAAATTTAAATGAGCAATAATTGTTGGTACATGTACATGAAAAATGTGCATATGAAATTGAAATGTATCAATTTTATGATTTGTTTCTTATTTTGTTACCAAAGATTTCATCAGGTTACAAAGAAATGAACCCACAACAATCAATGGATAAACCACTGACTTCATGCTCCATGGTGTCACTTGAGATGAAAGTTTGAAGGTTTTGAGTCGCTGTATTGCGCGCTCCACATGCATCCTACCGTTGGCTGCTTGTCGAGTTTTTCTTATTTCACTTGCATTCAGACGTTTTTCCTTTCCCCAGTGACACTTTCTGGTAAATGGAGGTATGGTAAGGTGAGCGTGTCGTTCTGTGAGCAGATCTCGTATTGTGAAGCCCCATTACTTCATCTCCCGGAGATATGAAATCCAGAAAGCCACTATTCTCGGCAATACAACGGTCCTCCCCATATGTTGGATACGAAACTGATTGCACCTGTAGGAATAATGGCTACAAGAAATGTGTATGTATTATAAGATTTGTAACTACTGTAGGTTTTCGCCTGAACTGATGGATCACGAGATCGTTGTATAAACGTTTCGGTACAGGAATGCTTTTCTTGAATGAATGTTGCATATGTCTGTTAATCAGATCTTTTGAAGGTCACACAATCAGGTTCTTAAAAATAGTAAATAAGTAAAACATCCAAACATTGAAGATAGAAGAAACTCTTGATACTGATACACCAAATAAGCCTGACAGTACAAACAGCGGCAAAGCAAGTCGGAATCGCATCAATGTAATAAGTAATTCATGCATTCTTATCAGTTGACGTGATACTCCAGGTTTTTCCTCTTTCTCTGAAAATGTTTTTCATGTAGACTTTTGCTTCCAACCCAGTACTTTAAATTTGGTTCATTTTCATTTGTAATTGCTACAATTTCATCAAAAAATGCGAAATTTGGCACACCAGTATACTGAAAGATGCTTTCATCACTCTCTATCAACTTAACAAAAAGAGTGTCTCTTAAGAGAGTGTCTCTATCTGCCAAAGTCTGAGTCAAATTCTCAATTTCTCTCTGTAGACCCTGGATATCATCTCCACATAAGTCTGTCTGTATACCTATGTCTGCTGTATAAGGTAGTGGTATGTTTTGAACGTCATTACTCCTGATATAAGCATGTTCTGCATGCTGGAAAAATTCACTAACATCTGAAATTAATGGCAGTAACTAGAGTATCAGCTCTGTGCATAATTTCAGCGTTTGTGTTGTCCATTGGTTTGTCTATTTTTCTGTACTTACATTTGTCCTTAAATCTGTCCTGCTTTACATATCAGATAAACGTTGATTAAATCAAAAATCTTTTTAATTAATTTTAAAATATGATTTCTGACGAACATATTGATCGGTAAAAATAAGGTAATTTTCGGAGATATGACTTTTGGTTCCCCTGCCCGCTAAAATTAGATTTCAAAAAATTGCACTCGGTAGTCATAACGAAAGGCTATTTTCTCACTTCTTGCCAGGATCCCAAATGTTTACCCTCATTTTTCTTATCACCAAGATAGTGGACTTCAATAATCTGATGAGTAACTTCGGGCCTCCAATATGCTTAAAAAACCACCCCAGCCTATGGATTATGACAAACGTGCTGAAATAAAGGCCATTGCAAGCTGCATTAATTCGAAGTGTAATAGTAAAACTGATGATAAATACAATGGACATATTTTTTTCCAAATTCAAAAAGTCTTAGGTATAATTATAGAGATTTCGTAGTATTATCTGCCAATTGTACTGAAAACTAGACATTTGTTATTGCAAAACTGTTTTTAAGAAAGGATGAGCGGGTATTTTCATATTCATTCTGATGAACTCTATGTTCGCAAATGTCATTCAGCCCACTATTATCAAAGTGAAAGATACTACAATATGCTATGTTTTTGTTGAAATACAACATACATGTAAAACACTTACTCTGACACAGGAAATATGCATAAATATATACATAGCAAATTTTTATATAAATATATACATTTTCACCTCGACCTTTTTACTATTACTGCGAGACTGATATTTTGGTTAGCAAATGATGTTAATAAAATTTTTGACGTCATAATAAGAAATCGTTTGATTCTGACGCATTTTGCAAACCAATATGTAAGTGCTGCAATAACAGTGAACTGGTCTATAGGGAATCTTATATTCGACGCGATGAAGCACATTGATTTGATTGTGATAAATTGTTGTTGACCTAGATATTTTGTTGTCGTTATCATTATAATAGTGCCGGCAGGTTTAGGGACAAACCTACTTTCCGCCATCCGTGCAAACACATAGAAGAAAAAATCTATCCCCCTATAAGTATTCTAGAAACTTAGATTGTTTTTGTCTTAGCGTGTAAATGTCAAACAAGCTTTAATTCCGTATGCGCTGTGATTTTACCAATTTGTGCATGGGAAGAAATGCTTGGAATTTCCAAAATAAGGCATTCAAAAAAAAAAAAAAAAAAAACCAAATCGAAATAATGGCAAAAAAAAAAAAATGTTATTTTCAGTTTGTCCACTATTTGATATACACGGTGATTGGAATGTTGTTGAACAGGAATGTGTCGACCACGAAGGATGTCCATTACAGGGATACCTCACCAATGAAATCTACAAATGTAAGTCATAATATTAATATGAATGTTTTAATCTCATACACGAATTTCAAAGTTGACATTCACCAAATCTCGAAACTGGAATTTTTTTTTTTCAAAATGTAAATATACAGTTAACTGGATGATTTTTTAATGTGTTATATGGGTTTAGAATTCGTATAATCATATTTTGAATTAAATTTTAACTTATTTAGTTGAATTTTTATTGTCCCTTCCGTTCATTGTGATATCTGTTACTTTCAGATCCTTCTTGTCTGAACATCTCTTTTGAATAGTGAGTAAATTATACCATTTAAGTCAAACTGCTTGTAGTTAGATTACACTCTCAAATGAAATAAAGGTAATGTTTATGACAATAAAATATATATCATTAGTAAGGAAAAATTACAAAATAACAATATTCTTCCACTTTGTAATTGAATTCATACATTTTGCTGATGATAATTGTCAAGGAATAAAAATATTAGTTGTCGATATTAATCTATATTTTATAGTTTTGTTTAGTTCTAGGCTATGGACTCAAACTGTAAACATAGCCGAATCGGTTGTCACTGAGGATTACGAAAATTTGATATCAACTGACGAAACCACAAGGACATCAAATTCAACTCTAATAAACTTGAATGGAAACTTCACAAGAAATGGTATTATATATCTAAATATGTGTCTGTGATTTCTATTCTACAAATGATAAGATGTTGAAATATATACTTGGTTTAGTTAAAAAAAAAATAAAGCAAAAAAGATAACAAACAAAAAGGACATTAACTTAGGAGCAGTAAGATCTGGTGGTTTCGAAGTGTGAGCATCTCCTTCTTGATAAGACCACCGGTCACTTACGTCTTCTACAAATCTGCAAAAAATTTGATTAAGCAAATACCAATTTGGTACTTCTCAGTCCAAAATACCATATATTCTTTAAATTACCCTGTCGATGTGGTGAGTTGAAAGGTGCGCCTGTAAAAGCGATTTACCACAACAATTAAGTGACTAGCGTTACTTCAATTGACCGTCCTAAGTCGGTGCCTCAATTGCATTCTAAGGGATTTTTGTGAGGTGTTTCTGTCTTTATTGCTTGCTTTCTTGTCTGTGATGACTTTTGAGTTAGATGTCTTTAAACTTTCTTTTACCATTTTGCATGATTATATGAAATATTGTATGATATCCCTTGCATGGAACATAAAACTTTATATACCTCAGTGGTGTTGTATCACTGAATCTGAAAGTCAGAACAAAGTTATTGTAACGTGCTGGTATATCACTTAACATAAATGACTCGTTGTATGATGGACACATATCGACTACCATAACATAGATTTTGTGATTTTGGCATTGAAACAAATGTCATTAGATAACATTTGTCCTTGATAATCAGGAGGACTGTAGCTGTCTGTGGCTTTCTTCACGTCCAAGTAGTTTTGATATATATTTCATGTTTTGTTAAAATGTAATAGCTTAATCAACACTGTTATAGTTAACCCCCGAGTAATATTGTTTATTACTGCTAAATCAGCTTCCTGTTTTGCTGTGTAACTTCCAAGTTTCTATCGAGTCTATTTTATTTTCTACATGATTTACTCCCTTTAGAATATAAACACCCGCATACATAACACTATAAAATAGATTATATTTTGACAGACCATCCATTTATGTTATTTTATATTAATTATTATACTCAATAATATGTAAATGACATACAAAATTAAATGCTACATTGAGAAAACAATCTATAACATATGTACCGGGATTTCCTAGATCCTGAACCTCTCAAAGGTACATTCTTAAGCAAACTTCCAGTTAACATGAATTCTGTTTCGTTGATGGGAATCAACGGTTTCAGGAATATGAATAGTCGATTACATGAAGCAAATTGTATATTGTACGATGGTCGATATAGATACCTGTCAATGTAAACAATAAGACGGATCACGATAACGCGGTTGTCTGGACTAAGCAGTAGACATGAAGTGCACTTATTTGTATAATGTCTGACCGTACAAGGAAAATGATACTTAATTGCTGACATAATGTTTGTAAATCAATACAGAATTCGTAGAGCTCTTAAAGAAACTAGCAAAAATGTTTTTCCTACATTTCAGAAAAACAATACAAACAAGATAAGTCTATATCTTATCTACATGAAATGTAATGAGAACAGGTTTATGTATGTTATTGAATGCTTAAAACTTCTCAGTGGATCAGGTGCTGCTCGGTATGTGAGGCACACCAATGTTTGTCTTTCGCATGAGAGAATAGAATCAAGGTATCGTGTCATTGTATAAATTCCCTATGCAATGTATCAGGTAGATGTCTTCATGTAAAGATGATGGATAAATCCAAACCACAAGTCCAAAAATCATAAAACCAGAGGACATACAAAATCAGTGAAAATGAAAAACAAATGGAAAATAACAAAATATGTCTACTTGAAGAGCATATGTGAACCCCTGTGATGGAGTGAAATGAGGTGAGATCAGATCATATATGAAATACGAAATACATTAACTAATCAATCAACAAAATACACAAGTTATGACGGGTACTCTACGAGAAAAATAAAAAAAAAAACATAAGATATTTACGACTCCTCAATGAAGGTAGTACGCTGTAATGGAACAAAAATCTTTACGTGATTATAGACGAAATACATAATTTATACAGCACCACATAGATTCTGCTGGAATAAAGCAGATACGATAATTAAGATTTTCTTTTCTATCCGTTTGAATTTATGAGTTGAGGAATCATGGATTAGATGATATGTACTCACGGACAAACATAGCGATAGAATAATTGATTGAATATTATTTTACGTCACTCCACAATTATTTAACGTATATGGTGACTGCATCTGTTTGATGCATTGCATACAAATTTAGACCTTCCCAGTGGACCCACCCGAAGCTGTAAGGTATCCTTTATATGCCACGCCTAACTTGCCTCCGTTTCTACTGTCATACGAAAGATAGATCACCAGGGCGGGATTCGAACCCGGGACCTCTCGATCACGAGCCGAGCACTTTATTGGCTAGGTTACACCGGCTTTTTCAACAGAATACAGATGAAATCAATATTAGCATACAAAAGTTTAAAACAATGCTTACAAGGAAAACTTATTTCATTTCATAATACAAGTAATCGTACGACAATAAATTATCAACATATACATGTAAATTTTACAGTCTTTCTTGCACACAATTATAATATTCCTTTATTCCTTTATTTAGTGTATTCAGCATTTCCACATAAAGAAATCCATTTTGAACGGCTCATATCCCTGTGTACCATATATGGTAAGATTTCAATATGGATATATTGCATTTTATAATTCGGGATCATATTTATATTTCTCTTTCATATAATCGATGGAGTTTTTACTGTAGTACAGAATCTCAATTGTACATTATTTATGTATCCATATTTTTTCTGCCTAGGAACTTCGGTGGTAATAAACGTCCTGATAGCCATATACTTGATCATCTATAATACATGTGTGAGAAGGTCAGTTGGTGAAATATCTAGAAAAAATAAATCTTTTTTTTTCTCTGTTTGACCTATTGAGTATTGAATATCCATCACATCTTTATCGATTGCTATTTATTCACAGTTTAGGACTTGGTGTCATTGAGTAGACATACAGTTAGGTGCAGTCCTAACCTTACATTATGTGCACTTCAAGTTAACTTTATGAATGCTTTTCAAGTTTACTTTGCGACAACACGGTAAACTTGGAATCAAGTTTAGTAGTAAACTTGATTCCAAGTTTAGTACTAAACAGATTCCAAGTTTACTCCAAGTGCACTTTACTATATTTTTCTATTAAAACACTATTTTTTATATAAAATATGCAATTGTACATAATAAGACATTTATTTCTATCGTATTATACGAAACTGGATAATTGTAATGAACAGACGTGAAAAGTAAACCTGGTGTCACGTGATAGTAAACTTGACGACGGAATTACTTTAAAGTAAACTTGATATCAAGTGCACTTGAGTAACATTTATGACTGGTTTTCAGGACGAAAAACTAAACTTGAAGTGCACATGTCAAGTGCACTTGAATGTAAGGTTAGGACTGCACCGAACCGTAAAATGTGCATAAACTTAAAACAATCATGTTTAATTATCCATAATTACTACTGGGTAGATAAACTGGTGTGTGAAATGTTAGATCTTGAGTATGTCTTTCGCCCAGTTTTATTACATCTGCTCTCACATATTTATTTTCATTTTACTGTAAAAGTATGTACGCTATTATAAAACCAAGGATTATCTACCGCATGCCTGGCTCTGTCCTATATTTATAATTTGGATTTCTACAGTTTAAGCACTAAAGAAAGTTGTCACTAGAAAATTTAATCTGCTTCATGGTTGACAAATATAGATTCAGAAAATCAGCGGTGATGATGGGTGTTTGGGAGGAACAAGATGTTGCTCACATGGAACAATACTGAGTTGTATGATGTAGATATGAAATCTGCTTTTGTTTTGTTTTTCCACAATATTTTATTGTAAGAAGTGGTCTAGTGTACTAGTTTATAACATAATTTAAAAAATGATACCAAATTGGAAAACAAACGGCATTTATAGATAGCGTTTAATTGTCTAGGTGGAAGTATTTGCTATTGCATTCAACATTTGATGCAGTTAAAATGAATTTTATTTTTAATTTAAATTTGAAATCAGAATTCAAAGAAGACAAGACACAAGAAAGGAATTTGAACAAAGTCTGACAGTTACAGGGATCGAAATAAAAGAAGAAAACGAATACTGCGAAGTCAGTGACTTAGATTTACCGGTACGACATGACCGGGATAATGGTATAATTCGACACGATTGTAATGAAGATAAAATGAAAAGCAAAAACAGTTACAACGATGACGAAAATGACATACGCCCTGTCATGTACGACAGTAGGATGGGAAACGACGACAAACAGGATGATAGCAAGGATGAAAGTGATAATGGTGGATGCCTTGTATATAAAGAACCCGCAGGAAGGAATATGTACATGCAAGGTAACTTTGATGGTACAAACAAACGTCTGCAGAATTTAGAGACTCGTTGAAATGGAAAGGGCAAATGGCAGAGGGGAAGCAAACAACAATACAAATAATGACAATGAAGCATATAAGCATTATGCCTGATAAGTGAAACAATATCGAGACAGAAAAATAACACTTACGGACAGGAATTATGTTCAGAAGTTTAGAGTGACGGAATTTCAATTTTTCTGAAAATGAAATCTGATATTATGTTTCACCGTGGTAGAATTGAGTTACATTGCATAACAAGAAAAAAAAACCCCTGGAAATGTTCTAGAAAAATAAAATAAACACAATAAATCCCTGTCACGCAGCGTTGTTAAAGCAATACACAATTATATAATGATGCAGAAAATCCGCCAAAACATAACATGGTGTCATTGTGACGTCACTATGATTTAATGCATTATATGAAGCGGGATAAACTGCAACAATCAACATGCCAAGGAAATGCTGTAGTGCACAACCTATTCTCCATTTGTCTTGTAATTTCATATAAAGACTGTTCTACATCTATTTGAAATCCGTCTTGCTGGGCTTAACTTTTAGATTTTAAAATATCAACAGAATTTCAATTTAATTAGACCATCTCTTGTAAAATTACAACATTCAGCAATTCCATTCACAATTACGAGTTGGGCACAGAAATGAATATTATAGATAGACTTCCATTTATAATTTAGAAGAAAATTTGATTACAAATGTGGGCAATATACCCATGCACGTTTTGGAAGTTTGTTGTTAATACTACATATCCTATATATAGCAATCACATGAATGCAAACAGCTACGGATTAAATTAAGATATGAAAAAGAATTCAGACTAAAAAGCTATTTGCATTTTACTCGTTTTTTTTTTTCAGAAATAATCTTTACTCAATTTATTATGCGGTTTTCAGTAGCCAACAACGTCAATGACTTCGTCGAGTGCCTTAACGTTACTTCGTAGATAACAAACATTATTTGAAATAGTGGACATTATGTTTCTGAATCGGAACTTCATATTCAATTATATATAATAATCAATATCTTTGTATAGAATGTATCAATGCATTACTTTGTGTATTATTTATGTGTATGTGATGACTTTTTTCATACGGCTGTCTCAGATATGTGTATGCTTTATGTTAATTTAAGCCATATTAATACGTTATTTATTTGTGTTTCGCAATTTACTTTTTAAAAGTAGTTATTTCGTTCTCGAAGTACTTAGTTCTTGAAGGGAAAAACGTGGAAAAGCAAAATTTACACAACATTTTGGAAGATCCTGTTTCTGTTCATATCTTTATATACATGGAAAAAGAAAACAAATATAATATTTGTAAAATTTTAATAAATCTAAGACATATATTTTATGAAAGACTATACGTAAATTTAGAAGTAAAAGTAAACAACAAGCTGGAATCAATGTCAACGAAGTGAACAGCGATTGGTAGCAAAAATATCGAAAGCATTCGGTAAGAGTTTAGGTGAAAACGAGCAAATTAAGAGAATTGTGGTCCCCCGCTTTCGTGGTTCTATCATCAAGGGTGCAGTGATGTGTGACATATTGTCATGATTATGCATGTCTACATGTATCCAGAGCGCCATTAGGGACACAAGCTAAGGCCTTACGTCTTACGGTTAAAAAGTTACATTGAAGTAGGTAAAAGACCACATGACAAACAATTTTGGTACCAACGGAAAGGTATTGCAATTAGGGACAAATATAAAGCCCTATGTCTTACGATTAAAAAGTTATGACCAAGGTTTTTGTAACAGACGGACAGACAGACAGATGGAAGGACAGACGAATGAGATTTGATGTCCCCACGGTTTCGCGAAAAAAACGGGGGAAAAGTAATATGTGCAAGCGGACAAAATCTAATAACCTACATGAAGTTCTTCAAATAGAATAGAGTTCGTCACAAGTGAAACGCACCTTAAGAGAACAATATACATAAGTCAACAATCGCTAAATGATCATAGTTTTAGAATAAAAACCATGCATACTGTCTTATTAATTTAGACAATTTACAATTACGCATACCAGAAATCTTCATGCATACGTACGTCCACAGGCCAAACAGCATCGCCAGGTTTACCACCTTTAAAACGGAAACTGAACGGAGAAACTTGGGTTTATCAATCATTATATCATAAACTTGTTAAGATTGTAAGAATTGAATTAACGAAGAAGTACCATAGGGTAATCGATATTTCATAGTCCAAGGAATAAAAGGACGACATCCTGTACAGTGTCATATTCAGGAAAATGCAAACCCCAATAAAATCGAGGTAAGACCATGTGCACGGGAGGAGTAAACGTCCCCTGCTTGCATGCAGCACCCATCGCAAAAGTCGTGCAACAACCTTCCAAAAGTGGAGGTGAATACATGAATATACACGCACAAAAACACGAAGGATACACGCACACGAAGTCAAATTTTCCTATTCAAGGCAAGAAAATACGTATTAACAATTTAAACTTCAAAATATCCCAAATTCATTGGCATGTAAAATATATGGTGTAGAGTTTGAGCAGAAGTGGGGTAGTATTACCACAGGTAATGGACTTTCTCACTTTAATTAAATGACGGGCACAATGAACTTTGGCTGTCATAATAATCTTTTTCAACGATAGAGGAAGAATTCGGCAAGTGGTGGAACAATAATTTTATTGTGAGAATGCTTAAGACCGTTGCTGAGGAAGGACAGCAATAGAGCGAGGATCATTTCACCAATATGAACCAGCAATAACCCCTATTACTTGTGATGGATGGAGCAAGCGGACGCATAACTATTCGTACAGTGCGACAGGCCCTGTGGCAATAAGATCTGGGAAAAGACCAAGTTACATACGGTTACATTTGTAAAACTTCTGCCACCAATAAAACAGAATCTAGACAACATACTTGTTTTAAGAATTGGGATTCAGACAGTCCCTCCATCGAATGAAATTAGTTTAGAACGCTTAAAAGAGGCTGAATCTATGGGCTCAAAATAGCGACGTGGCTTGGGGGGGGGGGGTGTTATGATGGAGGACTCCCAATGAAATTAGAATCAGAATGGTCTCTAGTAGTGTTGGGGAAAAAACTAACAGGAACAGATGCGAAAGAGGATTTTCATTCACTGTACCACTGTAGAAAAACTGCATTAGATAAACCGAGGACAAGCTAAACTAAACGGAAACTCAACAAGAGAAAAAACTGTAGACATCTGACAGAGCTGTAGTACAAAAAATCACCAAGGAGAGACACACTAAACATGATAAATGTAGAATATACAAGGAAGAACGCATTTCAAAAATATTTGGTTGTGCGGCGGTTACGATACCGACTTAGGACGGTCAATTGAAGTAACAGATGTCATTCAATTGGTGTGGTTAACGGGTTTACGGGCGCCTACCTTTCCACTCCACACAAAAGCAGCACAATCAATGGACACACAATTAAAACTTTATAGATAATCCTCCATACAGAGAACAAGGATCAACAGGTATCTCAAGAAGAGGTAAAAAAAGGTTTATAGAATAATATGCTGCTATCTAAAATATGTAAGGCGACATGAACATAAGTAAACCGTGCTGTCTCCATCTGGAAACGATGAAAAAGAGAAAACAGAAGAACAATAGCCAGAACCAAAGTAAAGTTTTGCGAAATCACTGGTCCAGAATCATAAGATGTTGTAACAAACATATCTACATCTGAACTCTCTTTACAAAAAAGTTTTATGACAAACACTATACGCTTTACACAACAAAATCAAACAAATTTCTTTTCAATAATCATAATCCGGATTATGTAATGTAAAGATCATGGATAAATCCAGACCACCTTGCACTTCTTAAAATTGAAGTGAAATCTACTTCTACGTAAGTTACAACTCCATTGTTGATGGACAAGATCCTATCTGACCATTCTACAGCTATCTGCGACTTCAGTTTAAATGTAGATTACACAAAAGCCAATATAAATCACGTTTATCAAATCATATCAAATTCCAGTCAATGCTCTACATGTATGCTTTCTAAACATATTATTTCCGCTCTATTAGTACAGTTAATGTTATCAAATACTGTTTTAACAATTCTAACGTCAATTATTTTTGGTCCATAAAAGAATTCTGGCAAATTCATTGATAAATTCCATTTGAAAAGATTTGAAGCTAATCGAGTTTCTTATTTTGATTTTCCGACACTATATACTTCTCTACTTCATGATTAAATCAAAACCAGGTTGTTGTTTCTCATACGCTGGTGTTCCAAGAAGGAATCTAAATCATACTTCTGTACCCTAGTTACATCTTGATTTTTTGTAGACTGGGAAGGATGGCGCCCGTAAACCGGATAACCACACCGATTGAGTCTGTTACTTAAATCGACCGTCCTAAGTCGGTATCGTAACCGCAGCACAATCGAATATTTTTGTATTGTCGATTTTTTTTCCTGTGTATATTTTACTAAGATCATGTTATTTTGTGCAGGTCCCTGGTGATTTTTGTCATAGATTTTTGACAGATGTCTTCTGTTTTCTCTGTCAAATAAACAATATAAATTACAGATATTTGACTTAAACTGAGCTATATAATGCCATCGCATTTTTGACGGATAATATTTATGTGCAATTTCAGGGCAAGCTTTATGAACTGATTATTGGGATCACTATGGGAACAAACTGCGCTCCCCTTATAATAGATGTATGTTATATTGCTATGAGAAGGACTTCATGCATTCCATTCAAACTTCGAAATGTCTAGATATCCCGATGATATTTTAGTAAGCGATGACGTTACGCTGATTTTGAATGAATGGAATAAAGTGCTGACGTACAATGTCGCCATTGTAGCCTACGCCTGTTAAACTGTCCTCCACTATTAACAAAAGGGTCCTACCATGTGTTGTAATTCCTTCCTAGACCATAACATTCCCTTTGCCAAATTGTCGGCGCTGAATAACGCAGGCGTCAATGAAACGTTCTCCTATTCCCAGTTCTGACGAAATGAAATATCGACACCTCCGTCCAACCTCAATTTTTGAAAGAGAAAACTGAAGACATCTGAGCGAGCTGTATGACAAAAATCGCCAAGGACACGCACACAAAACATGATAATAGTAGAATATACACTCAAAAACGACCTTAAAAAGTATTAGATTGTGTTACGATGCCGACTTAGGACGGTCAATTGAAGTAACAAACGCCATTCAATTGGTGTGGTTAACCGGTTTATGGGCGCCCACCTTCCCGCTCACCGCAAACGCGGCACATGCTAAGGACACACATTTCAAAATTTACAAATAATCCTCTATATAGAGAACAAGTTTCTTAAAGAAGACAGGCCTTAAAATTAAAACACACGAACATTTTATACAATAATATGTCGCTATCAAAAATACGCAAGGCAACATAAGTAAACCGTGCTTTGCACGTCTGTAAGAGTAGCTCAGATCCTTGATCAAAAGGAGTCTCGACTAACAGTCAGAGGAGACAAAGATCAGGACCTTCTATCATCTGAAAAAAAAAATTGGAAAAGGCCCGTCATAGAGTTCCTACCGCCCTGTTACTCAGCGTGCAACACTCAAGCAAAAGTCTGTATTGGGTTGTAGAGGGACCCAATACAAAACCTATGGTCTTAGCGATGATCACGGAGTCATACTGTCGGTGTCGGAGGCGTTTAATAATTTTAAAACCCGCCGATATAAAATCATCAAGACATTTGGCCCTTCTTAGTTTGTACACTAGATCACCATAGAAATTGGAATGTTCCCCTGGATACGTGTTGTTTAAAAGTCACATTTCGAAATTTAGATAAAATGTCTGAATAAGGTCTGTAAAATTTACCAAACGTTTTTCGAAGTTTATGATATATATAACCCTGAGTAAGAAGTTTAGAAACATTCTGAAATATTTTAGCGTGAAAATCCAAAATATTTGTGCAGGCTCTAGTGAACCGAACCGATTGACTAATATATTTAACAACGATCTCTCCTACACCACGCTAAACTCGCAATTGGGTGATACCGGAGCAGATCAGGACGGATTCCATGACGTCTAGGATGGATATTGGCCTATCACAATCTGTTTTATTTATGATCCGAGGACTAATCCTTCGATGCTTCTAGCTGTGAACGATGCCGACTTGAATCGATTCCGCAGATGTGACGGGTGTATATACGTATTTTGCAGACGTGACATCCTAATCGCGGGCGGTTCCATTTTTGCTGATATCGTCTCAATTAAATATTTGCAGTGTTAATATGAACTCAAAACGGCTTTGCCTCATTGCCTTGGGACATCCTTTTTTTCAGGATCCATATAGCATGCAAATGACCATTGTAAATGATGCGAGGTATCTCTCAATCATCATTTTATACATTGTTGTGGTCATCAAGGCGAGTCGAAAGCGATATTTAATTGAGTACTTAAACACGAGTTTAGTATATAAAACTATGACTTCAAGAATGAAGGATGATCAAAGAATACTTTTTATATTTTTATTTAACTTTTAGGTGAACACAGTTTCTTTTTTTTCGGAATTCATCGTGCAGCCAATTATATATTGATAGGAAGTAGATGAAGGAAGTTCAGTGGATAGTATGACTATTTTCTTTAATATTTAAAAACAACGCTCATAATATGCTAACTATATAAATCTAATGGAGAGTCGGTCGGGAAAACAGTTAGTATTACTTAGAGAGTTTATATGAAAAGGCACATTGCAACACTATTATTGCAATAATTGAATGTATTCAAAATTTATGTATATACTTTACCATCCTCTAAATAAAATTGCAATTCAGGTCACTGTTATGAGGTTTTAAGAGGTATATTTTCTCCAAGACATAAATTCTCACGACTAATTTTCTTGATACAGGAGACTCATCAAGCATAAATGTCTGTTCAAGAGTATAATGGCATTTCGTAAAGTACCGCAGGAAATATGCGACAGGTCTTGCTTACACCTTTTAAAGCAATATTAGTCATTCAAGGGACGCTTAATCCCCCGTTAGTGTCAAAATCAATTGACACCAGTTACTTTAGTATTTTCCACTACATATGCTGATTTTTTGTTTGCTTGACCTAATCTCCTTCAATTTCTTGCAATCTGGAGTGCTGGGTTTGTTTTATGCCTCACCTTAACTTTTCAGAAATATAAACTCAATAAGCAGTTTGACACGTGTCTTATTCAGAAGAGTGAAATTTTGTAGTTAAGCGTGTCAGGAAATGATACATATATTGCATGTCACTATGTGATTTTTCGCATTTATCTACCACGAAGCCTAAAATCAGTCCCAATAAAACACATGACGAATGATGGGTTACCAATTTCATTTAAAACTGAACGCACACACAATATATCTGACTTACTTCAGGCCAAAAAGATATGTTCTCTTAAATTCATTTTGTTGTTACAAAATAATAACTCGGTTTGATTCCAGGTGATTGTATGGTCCATTTTCATCAATTTTCCACCTGTTTTCAACATTACATTGATTTTCATGCGGCACTATGTTAACACCATGGATTTCCTCATATGCACCTTCGATTTCTTCCATGTACATTGAATGTGATTGAGTTACGTTTTCAGCTCTTGCATTTCCGCAACACTCTACTTCCTTTCTAATGAAAAGGAAACGAAAACAACGGATTTAACCGCATGATAAAAGTCAATATAGTTATCAAAGTAAACAATGAAGATATAGAAAAACATAGCAAAAATCAAATTGTAAATTGCAATGCATTTGAGGCACTGACATAGGACGACCAACTGACGTAACTTTGTTACTCAATTGGTGTGGATAAACATGAAATTATTGTATTCTCAAATAGGTAAACGCATTCATCCCTGCATTATCAATTTTAGAACCACATTAATGAAAATCTGCCCTCTCTTTCTCTATTACATGTACACCAATTTATACGCTGATTCATATATATTATTTTGAAATCTCAAACATTTGAAATACTTGAGGTCATGTTTTACTGTATTACATTTCCTAATTGCAGTAAAACGTCCATCCCGAAGCGAGTTGAAATTGTCAGAATCCATTTACTACGTCAAGAGATTATGAACACAAAATGGTGTCATCGAAAACGTGGGACGTAATTAGGTACAACGATGCATAAAAAGGCAGATTCTTCTTCTCAGGTATTTACCTTTTAACACGTATAACAAATGCAGACAAACAAACTGTCAGTAAGATTAACAGGAACACAACAGATCCTAAAAAGAAAATGCACATTTCTTAAATGTAAAGGTATGAACTAAATTAAATAGAATAGCCTTCACAAAATATGAAAATGATAATTATTTGAGCCATAATCAGAGATTTGATTTGTTGAAATAGAACCCGGATTAAAGATATGCAAAGAAAAAATCAATCAACCAAACAAAATTAAAACCTTAGAAAGATAACAGCATATATCATCTTATGTATTAGAACTTTTTGAGTTTAAATGTATTATTAAACATTTGATGCAAGCATGCTTTAGTTCCAGAAATACTATTTCTTTCAACAGTGTACTCATATTAAGCAATGCATTGAAGTATTTACCACATACGATGAGTATAAGGGTTACCCCGTGATTACGATCTCTAGATGATGTAGATCCTATTTAAAAAAGAAAAAGAGATTTAGTAGTAAAACAGAAAATCTTTGATTTGATCCAAAGAATCAACTTCTTTATTACATGTAAATCTGAACCTACCTTGTGATGTTTCAAGGTCGTATCATGAGCTCTATCTTTGTTCAATACATCAATGTTTTTGCTTTTTCAAAAATTTTCTTTCTAATTTAAGTTTTGTAAATTTTTGAGAGACTGAATCCTTTAGCATTGTTATTGGTTTGATAATCAAGCTACGATCCAATGTACACTCGTAAATAACGAATAGTGTAGAGTTCGATCAGCGATCCACAGAATCGTAACACAGTTATCCAGTAAATACAGTGTGAAACCGTTAAGAACTAATATAT
Organism: Pteria penguin; assembly: GCA_035048485.1. Lineage (NCBI taxonomy): Eukaryota > Metazoa > Mollusca > Bivalvia > Pterioida > Pteriidae > Pteria > Pteria penguin. The sequence goes on along the minus strand of CM068585.1, from coordinate 52,112,877 downwards.
GGCTGTCTTTCGAGAACTACCGTTTACACTTTTTTTTATACTAGAACAATGTATAGAAAGGTATTTTGTCTGTTTATCATTATTGTTATTGAATTTCATTATTTTTACATCCTTATTCCAATATTTTCTCTGTCCTGGATTTATAGAATCACCACTGAACAAATGTTAAATTTCACTTCTCTCTGTCAACATTTCATTCTTCATGTAGAAGTTATTTGCATTACAATACACTGTAAAGCACTAAGAGTCATTCTCTGTAAACACCAAAGCAGGCCATAAACCGGCAATACCACATTCTCATGAAATCCAAACATATGAAAGCTTTCTCATATTAAATTAAGAATTGAATCTATTTAATTTCGATTTCAACTTGTTTCCATAGTTACGGTTACCCCTTTGCATAAAACATACTTAAAAAAAAAAAAAAAAAAAAAAAAAAAAAAAAAAAAAAAAAAAAAAAAAAAAAAAAAAAAAACTCTCGTTATAAAAAGAAAGCGAAAGTAAGAAACCAAAACAAATTTAGCAGACATCTGGCATGCTTGGTCAATTTTAGAAGTTTTCAATGTTTCATTATATCATTAAAATATAATCGACCATGTCTTGTCAATTCCAATTAGAAAGGAGGGGATGTTCCATTAATTCATATTTCTACAACAATCATGGATATTTGGACATACAAGTAGCCACGTGTGAATAAGAGCTCTTTCTTTTCCCTCATATTGTCATAAGTATCAAAATCATAAAATTTGTGCAGAATACTTAACTACTGAAAGGAAATAATGATTGATCACGACAATCTAACTGTCAAGTTGCCCACTTTTATATATAGTTTTAGATGTTTTGCTTCACTGATATTTTCCCTCCGAGTAAACATCATCAACAAGGAAGACATTTAAATTTCATTGAATGTAGTCTTGGAATTAAAATCGACACATAGGGATCACTTTGTCCTGTCTATAACATAATTATGTCATGAATTTACCAGACTTGCAGGGCAGATCAATTACATTCCATTTGAATATCTAACGGAAGTCAAGCTCATCTTCAATGTCCAGGTCGCACATTGGGGGTAAAACATATAACAAGCGGCATTATGATTGTGAACACTCGTTTAAGCTCACTTGATTTATAAGTCACCAAGGCTAATAAGCATTGTATAGTACGCCCATCACTTATACGGAAGTGAGAAACATAGGCATTTTGAAATTGATCTTGCAAATGATCTTGGAGAAATGTCCTGACACACCATTTGGCTCTGCACAGCAATTCTGTGATACATTATTCAAATTTATGGATGAATGAAAACCGTATGATCTGGAGAATAAAAAAAAAATGACATTGTAAGTTTGATCTTGCAGATATGACCTTAGGTCAAGGCCTTGACACGCCGTTTTTACCTCATGACCATTTTTACCAAGAATGAGGTTAATTCAATCTCTACCAAGTATGATGTTAACCTAACACGGTATGTAAGAACTATGACCCGAACACTGCGTTACAGATGGATGGACAGACATTGCTGTAACATGATATATTCTGTCAAACGATACGTGTAAAAATAGGTCTCAGGGTACCCCTCTTTGAAAATCTTATTATTGGAGAGAACAAATTATCATAATATAGTATAGGTCTGAATGTCTGCATAATTTTGCAAAAGCTGATTTAGTATGGGCAATTTTATGAACTTAGAAATCTAGCCAAAACAACAATTACCCTCAAATCTAACAAATATGGAAGAAGAAAATTTTTCAAATGTAGAAATTTAAAGATTAACAAGAATTGTATCAAATTTTACACAGATAAGACGAGAAAATCATCTTAGTGGTAGCATTTTACGATTTTTCCCCATTTGTGCCCCTTATCCATGTTCCTGAACTAGCTTCTAATAAAGAAAATATACTGATTTTCATATAAGCCTTCTGTAGGCTGACCTCTGTAGAAATGAAGAAAATCTGAAAAGGAACTTTGAACTATCCAAGATAGATCTCTTCTTTGATTCTTACAGAGAATGGCTCTTTAAAAAGGTCATTTGACCAATGTGAAATGGAAACCGTTGCTTCTATACAATGTACATTGATGTTTCTTGAAGACAGGCATCTAATTGAAATGCTGAACCACTCCGTCAAAATATAAACAAATGCATTAAATCATTTTACACATGCATTAGATTTTTCCACCTATTACAAATTGATATGGGCACCTTCGACTGGAATAGTACTTGGAAATGGCGAAGAAAATATATATCAATTAATATCGACGGGTAGAGTAAAAAAAAAAAAACCCCATTATGATCCAGACAGAAAATTTTTATTGCTGTTATAAGTCATCCTCTACCCCCTAGATCCTCAGATAATGGGGAAAACCCTCTGAGAAAACCAAAACTTTAAGCGAGTGGTCTATAGAATTAGCAGTTGCCTTTAAATTATTTAAGTAAGTGGTCTGAAGTCATTGATCAATAACATTCACACCTTATAAAAACATTAAAATTCAATCGAAAATCCTTTATAAGGGCTAAAAATTCTGGGTACCCCAAAAATACTCTTGTTTTGACAAGTATATTCTACTTCAATGCTTTAGTGATTACAAATACCCTTAGGCGATTGTGTGCTGCAAACACGTTTTCAAAAAGTCATCTAAAATATATATCTATTATACATAATAAGCCAATAATAGAAGTTTGAACTATTGAGAGTTGGAAATTTCTCATCTGTTTATTTGGAGTGAGGTGAAACTATGGATGGATATGGATCAAAATAACATGTTTCTAATAAAATGAGAAAAGGGAGGGAAGTATTATCTTAATATATGAAATATATTCGATTATATGTTTGTATTAATTTATTTCATATGTTTAAGTTTATCCTCTTAAGCTGTAACTATTTCAGTAAATCACATTCTCTAATGCCACGAGGTTTTCTTCAAATCAGCTTGCTAGAACAGTTCTTAGGACATCAAAACTGAGTTGCGTAAATAATATTACTGAGACAATTCTTGCCAGAAGACAATCCCTGTATATACTTCACATAACTAATCATAAACCTGCCAATTACAGTATGTTTAATTTTCATTTAAATGTTGTCAAAGCATGACAAGTTGAACAGCCTTGTCTAATCTAATACTTTATCAAGCAAATATCTTTGTTTGAAACAACAAAGAATGCCAAAGTTGCAACAGTTTGAATAGGCACTATATATTTTAGCAGTCCAATAAAAGCACAATCGTCACCCAAATTGAGTGGTTATTGACGGGTCATCTTCCCATTTTTGTACATCACTTACGAGATGTGGAAATGTGAACAGTATATATGAAATATGTGTATTAAATATTGTGGACAAGAAGCAACAGAGAATAGAGAAAAGTAAAATTCTTAAAAATGATCTAAAATATTTTTTGTCTGTTTTCTCTGTTTGTAGTATAATTTAATTTAATTTTAATGCATATGATAGAGATTTCATCTACATGCTTCACTTGCCATTCAACGTCATTTGGATTGTTTGTGATGTCTTGTACCGAGAAACCTCACTTGTATCACCAGGATTCTCCACCGTGTGTGGAGATGAGTAATGCACAGTGGACACTAATGTGGTCCATATTGGAGTCATAAAACTAGACCTAAACAATGTTAAAAAGAGAATTATTGACAAATAAATCAATAATGTTGTCATACTAAATTGAATTTTAGCATTGTTCGTGACATTTAATTAGATTTAACTTTTGTTTCAAACAAAAAGGGAATATCATTAATTGATGTCTTGGTTACATTTATGTTGTTTCCGGTGTGTTACTTATATATATTTCATTACACTGGTTTTTGTTTTAATGTTATGTAACGCGGATACGTTATTGTTATTATTATTAGTAGTAGTAGTAGTATTTTTTGTTTGTTTGATTATTGTTTTACGTCACTCCATAGTAGTAGTATCTTGCTTACCATTCAAAACTGATGTTCAGACACAAAGGATCTGAAATTGATACACAACAACAATATAGAAAAATGCAAAGTAACTCTGCATAATATTTCTCCTATCAGATATCAAACTTTGTCTCATCAGTTAGTCATTCTTGAATACTGAAACGTCATTGATTGATATGTGTACTCTTTTGCAAACAGTAAACCTGTAAATTATCGTAATTGACAGAGTAATTGACATCTAACCCGATGGTAATGTCATTTGGCGTTAACAGCGACAATTGAAGTAGGAAGAAACACATTTAGTGCATATTGATTTATTAATATTTTAAATTACTTGAAAGAAACAATGGGCATGCGGGTTATTATTACCTTTATTCACGGAGATATTGAATATTAAGATCTATTTTGAAATGGTAAAGAAAAAAAAACCCCATAACTATCCAAAAACGAGTTTGATGCTGATGCGCTAACCGTTTTATGAATATGTATATTAAATGCAGTTCATGTATATGAAGGGACATTCTTTTATTTATTTATTTAAGTATTTATCTAATTATTATTTTTGTCTTACATTTGTAAAGTTCATTGGTGGCATATCCCTGTAATGGGCAGCCCTTATCATTGCATTTCTGTTCAACAATATTCATATCACCAGTTATATCGAATAGTGGGCAATCTGCAAATATCAATGAAATACAAAGTACAGAATAAAAAGCAGTGCACATGTTGAAGAAAAATATAAAACGCATGATTGATCATGAATAAATGTCTGGCATTAGATTTGCATTCATAAATATTAGAACATACATACGTGTTATGATCTTGTGCACCAGATGCTTATGGACGAATGATTGGATAAAATATACATATTTGAAGAGTTCAATCCAAAGTGACCGAAAAGGTGAGCCACAAAAACTATATCTTAGGAGATAGCTATGCTCACGGGAGATGCTCCTCAGTTTATGAGTGATTTACAATATTTCATGACTAACAAAAAGCACTGAAAAACAGACTTATGATACTCTCCGGAACTATCAGTCCATCAGCATTGACACCGGCCTAGTCGTTATGAGAAATACTTCATATATAAAGATATATTCGAGTTATACTTTTGTGCACCACTCAGTATCAAAATTTATTTGTTGTACAGTAAGATATTACTTAAAATATTTCTTTAAAAAACCCCCCAGAATTAACGCTATTATGCTTGCCTATCAATCCTTCGGCAGTTGTGAAAAATATTCATCTTGATTTTATTGACTTGACAGTAAAAATGACGATAAAGTGTAAAATGTGCTATACAGAATGCAGGTAAAAAGTCTAAAAATACAAACTTCGAGTTTCTTGTACGTTATCACTTTATACCGGTTTGTAAATACTTAATAATAATAATAATAGTAATAATCTGCAGTCACATGACGGATTTTCCTGTCAAATATTGACTCTGACACACATGATGATAAGTGTATGTATCATTTAATTTAAATCACTGAACATGTCAGAGATGCCATTCATTTACATCGACCTCGTATTATTTTAGACTTTTTGTTTTCGTCGAGATAATTCATGTTAGCAGACTACATGAATACTATCATTACGTTTGACAGATATGTCATTTATTACTTTGTTTAGTCAATAATATTCTTGTAATGTCAAATTAAACATATTTATGATGGCCTAAATTATATTTGAAATCAAAAATGTCTTTAAATGTTTAGGCGACAATCACAATAACTTCGGTGAAAAAAGCCTGTATTTAGATGTCCATATGATATGATGGATGAAAGTAACCTGAAGAAGAAACCAGTATATATATATATATATATTTTCCTGAAATGAAATTCATTCCTCCTTGTGAGGTAAGCATCAGACTCGATTGGATATAAATATTGCATTATTAATCACGTCTTTAAATCACTAATACAAGTACATTCGAACTTAAGGTTATTCCGTAGTTTTAGAATTAGATATTCTACTAAATACAAAGCTGGACTCAAATTAGTCTATTGGGTGGAAAATACACTTACGTCCTTTTTCCAAAAACATAGGTGAGGCACAAAACTCTATCTGCTTGCCGTCTATTGAAATTCCACAGTGATATGCCAAATATTCACATGAAAACACAGATTCTCTCTCCTTCCATGAAAGATCATCCCGTGGGCATGGTGAAAAACGGAACGTTTGACTTAGCATAATTACACAGATTATTTTTATGCAATAACTCCTGGTTAAACACGTGAAACATGTCATTGTTAATATAAAACGCATATGACTCCTCTGCAATATTATAAAAAAGCGTCTGGCATTAAAAATATGATACCAATTAATGCACTTCCTCATATCATGCGGATATTATTGCTAAAATCATGTATTTCAATTGCCATCGTTATGTATGTAATAGGTACGAACAGGAAATATATTGGCAATTATTAAGCTATACACAGTGCGAGAACGTGACTTATGTGTGTAAAATTTGATTAGTTTTACATATGATTTCACAGTGTTGACTTTGATGACCTACCATAGTAAAACGGAATATGTGTTTCTTTGTGTTCATTTTCAACAGGTTTTATGTCATTATTGTGGATCGCTGGGTATAATACAAAATAATAAATAAGTAAAAACCTTAGGTAAAACCAACAAAAACCCCAAAGATTCTACAAAATTTAACAATTTGTTTACAGATTAACAAAAATAACAAGATTACAGATACTGCTTACAACTATTAAGTCGGAAAAGGTGTAAGAAGGTAGCAATTCCGGAACGCTGAAGTCCGTATTGCATTCACTGTTTATAATGTGAATAAGGTATCCGATGTATAATTTCACAGGGTCAAAGCATAGTAATTCCATTTCCCATAGGGTCCCATGTTAAATTACCGAACTTCCAGCAAGATTTACACAACATCCTACATTTTAGCTATATATAATCCACATATCAAAATGTTTGTCAGACCCTCCTCTATCAGAATTTTAACAGTTTACCATAGGTTATCCACCTTAATTTCGAGAAAATCATGCTGGAAGGGGGATACCCCCAAAAATTGGCCAAAATTCAAATGTAAACAACCACCCCTTTTTAGGTCATTAAATCTTTACATTAGCGAAATGAGATAAAAATTCATGATTTTACAGCAGAATCAATCTTTATTTATACATAAATCAAATAATTTCATCCAATCACAGCTCCTGATACATTGAAATAGTAGTCCCTCTCTCCCTACACCACATCAGCCAATCACGGCTCTCGTTAATTACCTTTCTTTGACCTATAGAGGCATTTAACTACTTTATCAAACTAGAAAAACCGCTATCAAACAAAAGTGTGTTGATTTCTGAATAAAATGACACAAATTTCATGAAAATCCATGCAGTAATTCATAAGAAATGTCACTTTAAAGATGCCTACCCCCATCTGGAGTGTATTGAAAATGGGCACAAATTTGGATTAGGGGTCATGTCTAAGGGGCCTGTAAATTGATAACACTTTATGACTTTTACCTGGTTTAGCCTTTCAGTTTTGTTCATTATACATTGAATAAACATGTTCTAATAAAATTTTAATCAATTTGTGAGTCATATTGATTTTTGAATAATACTCTTGAAAGCTAAATATGCCATTTTCTGTACAAAAATACAGACATTCCATGATGTTATTATTTTATGTAGAACTTTGGAGGTAAATGATGTTATACACATTTCGGCTTAATTCGGTGTGTTTTTGACTTGTACGGGGAAGATCATATGATAATTTTTATCGAAAATCCCCAAAAATTTACATCGAATTGCGTACTTTTACAAATTCAAGTTTCACAGTCCACGATGTAAAAAGTGCACAAAATCCGTAAAAATTGGGATAAAATTCTGTAAATACTGTTTCAAATGTCTCAAATATCCAACACAATGGAATCAAATCAGTCATCCATGCAAAATACACAAAATTAATTTGTTAAAATTTGGCAAATTTAAACCACCCCCCCTTTTTTTTCCAGAAATTTCAATATTGAAAATTCTAGGCACTTTGAATCAAAATTTGGGGCCAATTTGATATGATTTTAGGTTAAATGGACTGCATGAACAAGAAAATGAGGTCAAACTTCATTTTTGAGAAATTTAGTATTTGGCCTATAGGTCAAAGCATAGTAATTCCATTTCCCATAGGGTCCCATGTTAAATTACCGAACTTCCAGCAAGATTTACACAACATCCTACATTTTAGCTATATATAATCCACATATCAAAATGTTTGTCAGACCCTCCTCTATCAGAATTTTAACAGTTTACCATAGGTTATCCACCTTAATTTCGAGAAAATCATGCTGGAAGGGGGATACCCCCAAAAATTGGCCAAAATTCAAATGTAAACAACCACCCCTTTTTAGGTCATTAAATCTTTACATTAGCGAAATGAGATAAAAATTCATGATTTTACAGCAGAATCAATCTTTATTTATACATAAATCAAATAATTTCATCCAATCACAGCTCCTGATACATTGAAATAGTAGTCCCTCTCTCCCTACACCACATCAGCCAATCACGGCTCTCGTTAATTACCTTTCTTTGACCACAGTTCAATAAATCTAATTTAAGCAGTCTGTAAACACGATAAATCCCTAGTATATACGTAGAAAAGTAATGTAACGCAGTGCTACCGAAATGCCAGAGTCCATGCCTTAAATATATTTCATAGTTTCTAGATATTTGTAGTTTCTACAATGTTCTAGTGATTTCCATTATAGAAACATCTAGATTCAAAAGAACTTTCACGAACATTCACAAATCATTATGGAAGTAAACAAGTTATATAACATACAATTACAGAATTTTGTAGTTCTTAATAGAACATTCCATAATACAAGAAAAAAAAAGGAGTTACTGGCTCAGTTATGTGGCAGAAGTCACCATAGAGCTATACAATACATGAATATAAATAATATACTAGAACATATATCACATTACAAAAATATTTGATTGTAGTGCAATTACGATACCGACTTAGGACGGTCATATAATTTGACAAAAGCCAAACAAATGCTGTGGTTAAGGAAGCAAAAACAATATATGACCCTCATAACAGACTTTCTTCTGGGGCATTGCGTTCTCACTGACAGGGTGATGGAACTCTATGACGAGCCTTGTCTCAACCTCGTCAGATGAGATAGGGTCCCGAGTTTTGTTCCTTCTGACTGTTAGTCGGACTCCGATAGAATAAAAAGCAAAAATGTGAAAAATCAGTATATCAATTAAATATAGAACATACATACCTTTTAATTTTGTGCACCAGATGTGCATTTCGACAACATGTGTCTTTTCAGTGATGCTCGTGGCCGAAGGGTTGGATTTCATATATCATATTAATAATAAAGAGCAGTATTAAAACCAAAATGACCGAAAAGGTAAGCCAACGAATCAATCAAAAAGCTAAGGACAGAGCTATGCATGAGGGAGATACTCCTTAGATGACGGAAAATTTCAAGTGTATATTTCATGTCTGTATAAAAGCACTGAAAATTAGATTTATGGTGCCCTAGAGGACTATAAAAATGAAGACTATAAAAATATCTATTTTGAATTTTCTTTTAATTTATTTTTGTTTTTTGTTTTTGCATTAAAATAACATAGTTCAAAGTAAGTCAAAAACGAATAAATATAATCATTCGGACAGGAGTCCAAAACAGCAACACTTCCTCATACATCATTCTATTTTATTGGTTGCGTTTACTTTATATTAGCATGTGTTTTGTTAACTGCATATATTTACAATGAAATTATAAAAAACATCCATTGATGACAAAAAAGTAAAGAAAATAATCTGTACCTGGATATCAAGGAAATAAGTATTCCATCCTTCAAAAATCTGAAAATAAATAATCAGACTCGGCCAGATTGGTCAGACTCCCCCCTCCCTTCCCTTTTCAGAAAAGGGCAGTCATCTAAGTTGTCTTACCTCAATAGAATGGAAGCGAAACCACCGAGAGATTCGAAATAATAAAATGTAGAAAGCAATGCACGCTTTCAGACAGTATCGAAGCATATAAAGCTTCTGACCAGATGAAATCAGCACGTACCAGAATTGACTAAAGTTGTTCAAATAACGATCAGTTTACCATAAATTGTTTAGCAATATTCTGGCGGCTTCGGTATTCGATCTTTTTTTTCGAATTTGTCTTTGCTATTATCAGGACACGTATCGAACAGCATGTGCCCCCATACCTAGGGTGTATAAACGAATCATTGACGTGTTTGGCGGTCGAAATTTGAGACATAGAAGTACTTTCAATTTAACATTAATTTTATGAATAATATAATCAATATGTTATCCCCTTTTTCATATTTCTTATTCAAAGTAAGACATAACTGTTTGTGTTCCGGCAACTGGAAGAATAGGTATCTGAAAAAAAAAAACCATATTAAGGCTAGATGGGGTTTAGGCCTTCTTGAAATAGGTAGACAGCTAGTTTTGTTAGGAGTGAACTTGACGAACCATTGATTCCATCACATATATACGTTTTGTAGATAGTGTTGTGGTTCTGTAGTATCGGGGTATTTGCATATAGCGGTTTCATCAGCAAACATTTAGTTTTTTTTTTTTTTTTGGCATTTGATATCGTTGACAATATCATTAATAAATATTGAGAAGAGAGGATCTGGTTCTGATTCTTGGTATAAACGAACGCTGACTTCTACTATGTTGACTTTTCCCCGTTAATTTTAATTATTGTTCTTTTCAGAAAGATAACTTCCCTTCATTTTTAATATGTTTCCATTATTACCCATTTGTTATTTTGTGAACAAAAAAACCCCCTAACAAACAAAACATAAAAAACCCAACCTTTTATTTCATTTTCTGTCGAAAGCCTTACAGATACCGATACAATCAAATCAAATTCCTTTTTCATAGTCCAGGGTTCCAGATAATTCTTGTTATATACAGTGAGGTGCAGTCCTAACATAACATTATGTTAACGTCGCGTTAACGTGAAGTTTGCTTTCCTCGTGCGCTTAGGACTGCTGAGCACACGCGTTTGCGTTAACGCAGATTTCCTTGTGAACTAAATTTTGAGACTGCGTTAACGCGCTGGACTGCCGCGTTCACGTGCATGGCTTGGCTTGGCTCTTTAAAGGAGAATCGATATATACATTGTATATTTAAATATAAAAACATATTACTGTGTGCATGTAGGTAAATATTTAGAATTACATAAAAGGCTTACGAGTAAAGGGATGAATTTAGAAAATATTGAATACAATTTCCGAACATTGAATATAATGAAATTTATTCTAAGTTTTGGATAATATTAATAATAATAATAATAATAATAATAATAATAATAATAATAATAATAATAATTGAATTAATGAAAAGAATAATAATGGTGATAATCATGGTATTCATATATTATGAAAAATACCTAAATTAAAAATTACCCAATTGTAAACACATAAATAAGAATAAATACATACGTAAATTATAAATAAACAAAAAATAAGAAATAAATACGTAATTTTATTAATTAAAAATAAATAAATAAAATAGAATTAGAATGTAATTTTCCAAGAGTCTTTATAGTATAAACTGACGAAGTTTTTCATAAATACCTGAGTGCATATCTACGCAGTGATTTCCATTATTGTATTACATATGAAACTCTTAATGCGGGGTGTCATTTTAACATCACATTTAATGCACTATATATGGCGACATTTGCGGTAATTTAATTAGATTCCTTTTATTTCCTCCATCCGTACCACTGTAAAGAGAATTACAAATGGAATCATGTGAACGCGCGACTGGACTGGGCGCACGCGGGAATAAATCGCGTTAACGCGATTTTCCTACCGCGTTAAGGCAAGGAGCGCACGCGCGTCCGGTCGAGCAGTCCTAGCACGTGTGCTAAAGCAGTCCTCGTGACCGCTTTTCACGTGAATGTTATGTTAGGACTGCACCCATCTGTATACATGTAAATGTATATCAATAGTACAGTCACCTTCCTGAAACTGCGACTGATCTTGAGTTTAGAGGATTATTTAGAATTGTGGATATCTTTGATAATTATTCAAATATTTCAAGAGTAATATGAGGAGAAGTTGAGATATAATTTTAAAAGTTTTGGGGGTACTCAAATAAACGCCTGGCAATACATTAGCTTGTTTTAATGGATATATTTTTGTGCCATTAATACATTAAACAATTTACTCAGTAGACGTTCTTATGCCATCGCAACCTCCTTTCAGCAGTCTAGGGCTAACTAAATCAGAACCTTCAGATTTTGATCCATTAATAGTTTTAAGGATGTTAATAGAAAGAACTTTATCATTCAACAAAGGTTGTTTCTCGCTAAATTTGGATTTGATTAATTGATTATTATTTTACATGACTCCACGATTATTTCCCATATATGGTGACAGCAACTGCCTGATGCATTGCACACAAATTTAGACTTTTGCAACGGACTCACCTGAAGCAATGAGTGATCTTTTACGTCCCCCGACAATCGTTACACGGGACCTTGGTTTTTACTGTCCCAGCCGAAAGACAGAACACCGGTGTGCCCACCAGGGCGGGAATCGAACCAGGGACCTCCGGGTCACGAACCAAGCACCTTATCCAGAAGGCCACACCGGCTTATTTTGGTTTCGATGTGAGCGGGGGGGGGGGGGGGCTGAGAAGCCCACCCCCCAAAAAAAACCCCAAAAAACCAAAGGAAAAAAATGAGAAGAAAAACAAACAAAAAAAAAAAAAGGAGGGGGAATTGTTTAATTCAGTTTTTTCTTTGCCATCAGGCACGGCGCTCTGGTTATCTGAAAACAGAGATTTAAGTATTTTTGTTATACTGAAAAACTTTGGTATTTTTTTTTACCAAATCCCACCACCCTCTAAGAAAAATAACAGTTTTGTTGCATAAACTTAAAAATCTAGACCAGTAATTAAACGACTTATCTTTCTTGTCTCTAGATCTCATTCTCCCTCTACTATTCATATTTCATGAATTTCAGTAGTTCTCTGATGCAGATATTTTTATGGTTATTACGTTTTAACGCACATGTTTGTATGCTATTTCAAGTGCTTGAGATGAAATGTTTTACACTATTATCAATACGGTCTGAAGGCACTATTATTCTATTTCAATCAATTTCAGATAGGTCTCTTTCATCCTTCTCGCAGTTGTCTTTGTCATATCACCACGTTTTTCTTTTACATTCAGTATTAATCATGTTACTGTAATTAGAGAGTGGTAGGGTATGTTGATTTCTATGAAAATTTCCATAGCCTCATTCTAATATAAAATATCCTCAATATTGGTCGGCTATGGATCAACAAATGTAGGTGAGTTTTCAGAATACGATAATGTTTTATCAGCTGGTGAAAATTATTACAGATATTTTTCATTTTGGTGTATCAACGAGTTTCTGTAAAATAGCTTGTAATCATATATATATATATATATATATATATATATATATATATATATATATATATATATATATATATATATATATATATATATATATATATATATATATATATATATATATATATATATATTTATATATATCTATATATATATTTATTTATATATATCTATATATATATCTATATATATGTATAAAATATTTATTATATCCACTAGGCCAGGGACAGTGCTGGTGGACATATGATTACTAAGGATATCATAAATCTAGTTTTCATTGCTTTTTGTCAATGATGAAATTTTATAAATCGCTCAAAAGCTAAGGAGTATCTCCCTCATATATAGCATTGTGCTTAGATTGATTCTGTAGCTCACTTCTTGGGTCATTTTGGATTTAACCCTTCAAACATTTATATTTTATTAAGATTTCGGCTATGAGCATCTGGTGCACGAAATTATAACTCCTATATATGGTTTAATATTTATAGACGCAATTCTAATAACACTCATCAGATCATGATAGTTTCAACTATGTGGGTTTTATATTCTTCTTCAATATGTACTGATACTGTACTTTGTATTTCATTGCTATTTGCAGATTGCCCACTATTCGATATAACTGGTGATAAGAATATTGCTGAACATAAATGCAATGATAAGGGCTGTCCATTACAGGGATATGTCACCAATGAACTTTACAAATGTAAGACAAAAATAATTATTATATAAATACTTAAATATAAGAATATCCCCTCATATACAAGAACTGCATTTTATATACATATTTATCAAACGATTTGTAAATTACGATCATTTACAAGTTTATTGTTTGAAAAGGAGTAAATATATCAACCAATGAAGTTTCAGTATTCAATAGTCAATAATCGATAAGGCAAAATTTGATATCTCATATAATATTATGCAGAGTTATACAAATTTACGTTGCATTTTTCAATATTGTTTATATTTATAAATTTTAGATCCATTTTGTCTGAACATCAGTTTTGGATGGTGAGCAAGATATCCGTTTTTGATAATAATAATAATAATAATAATAATAATAATAATAATAATAATAATAATAATAATGATAATGATAATAACCAATTCGAGTTACATAACATTTTAAAAATCAATATAATGAAGTATATGTAAATAACACACCTGAAACAATCAATGTTATCAAGACAACAATTCATGATATTTCCTTTTTCTATTTTTAATCACATTTATTTCTAATTGGAAAAATGACATGAACAACGGTAATTTATATATATAAAAAAAAAAAAAAAATTATTGATTTCTTACATGTCAATAATGCTCTATTTAACATTAATTAGGTCTAGTTCTATGACTCCAATAGGGTCCAAATCAGCGTTCACCGTGCATTACTCATCTTCGATATTCACAGTGGAATATTCTGGTGATATTAGCGAGACCTCTGTGTACAGTACATCACACGCAACTCGAATGACGTTGAATGGCAAGTGAAGCATGGACATGATATCTCTGTCATTTGCATTAAAATGAAGTTAATTTGCACTGCAACTAATTTAGGTAACAAATATAGAAAACAGACAGAATTATTTTAGATCAATTTAAAAAAATTCTCTATTTTCTTGTGGGACCGCATCACATTCTCTGGTGGTTCTTGTCCAATATTTTTAATATTCATATTTCGATACTATTCACATTTCCACATCTCGTGAGTGATGTATAAAAAAACTAGGAAGATGATCCATATATCGAATAGCCACAGTATTTAGGTGACGATTCTCACTTTAATGGACTGTCCAAACCGGAAATGCAACGGCTTTACAATCGTGTTTTTATGCTTGTTTGCTGCGCGTATATTTGGTGGGTTTTTTTTTTTTTGGTACAGCTGTTAGATGTCTTTTTACCCGTTATTACGCATAATGTAAATATGAATTATTTTTTTCATTTAAATGCTTATAACATGGTGCCCATTTAAACTGTTACAGCCTTGGCACTCTTTTTCTTTGTTAAAAGAAGGATAACAAAATGGATTTGAGATGACTTTTCAACCTGTCATGATTTCAATGAAAATTAACTATAGAAGACAAGCATATACAGTGATTCGCAGGTTTATGATTAATTACATGAAGTTTATACAAGGATTGTCTTCTGGCAAGAAATGCACCCAATTTTATAGTAGCTAGTTGAGGAACATGGATAAGGGGACAAATACAGAGAAAAAAAAAACGAAAATACTACTGTTAATATCATATTATCATTGGAATATTTGATGCAATTTTAAACAGAATCCTGAAATTTCTACACTTGAAAGATTTCTTAGTTTATATTTCTTAGATCTGATGGTAACTGAGTGTTGTTTTGGTTAAATTCCTAAGTTCATAAAATTACCCATATTTAATCAGCCTCTGCAGCAGTATGCAGACACTCAGACCTATACTATATTATGATTTTTTTTTCTTCCTTAGAATAAGATTTTGAAAGAGTGATATATCTGTGATATATATCTTAACACGTGTCGTTTCACAGGACGTATCATGATACAGCGATATATGTACGTATGTCCGTAACACATTGTCGGATGCATAGTTATTTCATACCTTGTTAGATTAACATCATACTTGGTAGAAATGGTCTGTGGGTAAAGGCAGTGTGTCAAGACCTTGTCCCAAGGTCATATTTGCAAGATCAATATTATAGTGTCAGATAAATTACTGTAGAGATTATAACATTTTATTCACGCATAGATTTCAATAAGGTATCACAGGATTGTTGTGCAGAGCCAAATGGTGTGTCGAGACATTTCTCCAAGATCATTTGCAAGGTCAAGTTCAAAATGCTTATGATTCTATGATTCTCACTTCAGTTTAAGTGATGGGCGCAATATGCAATGTTACGCGCAGCTCTTGTTACCCTCTTGGTGGCACCAAATGTATCTCAGCTCAAGAGAGCCTCAACCAGATTGTTCACAATCATAATGCCGCTTGTTATATGTTTTACCCTAAATGTATGACCTGGACATCGAAGATGACATGTACCTTGCATTTAAATATAAATTTTACTTTTACCCTCAAATTCAATTCAATCCAACATAAATTTTTGTATTTTTAATAAAGATCAATCTACCTTTAGGTTTAGTGCATGTGTGATTAATACGATTTAAAAACCGTTTAACCAAACTTATTTTGTTAACAAAATATGACCAAAGAAATTACATCAACATCTCATATTCAAATTCAAGAGTAATTATAAAATACATAATCACTAAAAATAAGATTTCATGTATTTTCTTTTACGAAGAAATAAAAGCTTATATTTTCTACTGGTATGAATATGGATAGCATACCATGGAATTTCTCGGATAGCAAAACTTTTAATCTATTTAATCTTTTTTTTTCGTTCCTGGATGTCGACTTTAAAAGTGGGCAAGTGGCAGTTGAATCGTCGTTTTCAATCATTTCTTCATTTTAGGAGTAAAGTATTCTGCACAAATTTTATGATTTTCATACTCTTATTCAGAAATGGTTACCTGCAATTCCAAGTATTCATAGTTTTTAAAGAAATCTGAATGGGATAGATCCCCCTCCCTTTCTATTGGAATTGACATGACATAGTCGATTATACTTTACTGATATAATAAAACATTAAACATTTCTTAATTTCTTAATTCCTCTTTCAGAGGAGACATGGTCCTGAACCTCGTCCCCTCTGACTGTTAGTCGGGACTCCTACAGATCTAGGGTCTTAGCTCGCTTTCAGACTGGCAGAGCACGGTTTATCCTGTTGATGTCGCATATATTTTTATACCGTTATATGTTTTACAATACCTTGCGTGTTTATATTTTTATGACTTCCCAATATGCGATACCTGTTGACCCTTGTTCTTTACATGGAGGATTATTTATAAATTTTTAAATGTACGTCCTTTGAATGTTCTGCTGTTACGGTGAGTGGGAAGGTGGGCCCGTACACCGGTTAACCACACCATTTGTTTGGCTTTTGTCAAATTAAATGACCGTCCTAAGTCGGTATGGTAATTGCACTACAATCAAATATTTTTGTAATGTGTTATATGTTCTAGTATATTATTTATATTCATGTATTGTACAGCTCCATGGTGACTTCTGCCACATAACTGAGCCAATAACTCCTCTTTTTTCTTTCTTAATTTGACCAAGCATCCCAAATGTCTGCTGAATTGTTTTGGTTTCTTACTTTCACTTTCTTTTGGTAAAGAGAGTTTCTTTTCTTTTTATTTTTTAATGTTATTTACTTTTTAATATTCGTTTTTTATGTCAAAATGTCAACTCCTCTTTTTGTATATAATATTAGTAAGATGTCGCTTTTGTAAGTTTTAATTATCGTTTATATCATATAACCCTGCATAATTGAATACTAGGAGTACAAACTCTGTAGATCTGATATATTTTATATGTTAATTTTTATGCTGAAATACGAATATAACAAAAATATTTGACAAAACGACACATTTATATCAGAATGAAACATTTCACACTTATTTTTATCTTCATACAGTACATTATAAGTTATTGAAAAGCCGTGTTGATTTAAGTATGTTTTTGCAAATAGTATTTATGTAGAGGGTCGTAACCATGGAAACAAAATCAAAATTAAATACATTTAATTCTAAATGAAATATGGGAAATCTTTCATTTGTTTAGATGTCACGAGAATCTGGAATTGCCGTTTTTGACCCTTTTTTATGTTTACAGAGAATTACTCTTAATGATTTACATTGTATTCAAAAGCAAATACTTTGGGTAACTTCTACATGAAGAGCAGAAATGAAATAGTGATAGAGAGAAAAGTGAAATGAATTTAAGAGGCTAGTCTGGCGAGCTATTAAGAATTAAAATTTACCACTGGCTATTTTATGCATATTCTATAAGAACAGGCAGAGATAGATTAAATAATAAAAAAAAGTATCATGTAATGGAGCAAATTATTGTGCTAGAATCAATGCAAATTAATACTGTGTCATACCCATTTATATACAGAAATATCATTTTAGAGCAGTTGATTTTTTTTTTCACAAGTATGTATTTATATTAATTGATTGAAAAACAACAAGGATTAGGTAAGGCTCTGACAATTAATGGAGCCTTTCAGAGTGGCTATAGTAATTAAACAAACCTACTAAAATGATGACAATTTCACAAGAAATACACTTATTTGATAATTTCTAAAATCTACATCATTGTGATATTACATTGTAATGTGCAGTGGTCTGTTATAAGTCGAAACAACATGAAATTATAATAGGTAATGGGGCACTGTACAAAGAAATTTGCTAGATATTACACCCTTCCCCATTTTGTTGCTGTCTCATTTATTTTGTGTGTAATATATACTGAATGAAATATTTCCTTTTGGTGATCAAGAAAGGGATTGATTTGTATCTATACAAGCTTCAAATGACATTTCAAATCAAATTATATTTAGATTTGATATAATCAAAATGTATAAACACATTAATCCCCCCTCCCTTTAGGAAGATGGAGGCTACTTGGAAAAAAATTACATATATTTCTTTGAAGAATTTGGCTTTATAGTACATATATAACTGCTTCAATGAAAATGTCAGTAACAATATCGTAATATTATTATTTAAAAGTTTAAAATGTCTTCTTTTTAATGATCTGTAAATCATGCTTCCATGAGTCCTGAGATATAACGGCTCAAAGATACCATACTTTTCCACATAGCGAATATATTGGTAGCAGGTGCGACGGCGTCAGGTCACTACGTAACGTCACAGTGACGTCATCATCTGCTGCATGACGTAAATCTGCGGCTCCTTTCAAAATCATTAGCACTTTAAAGGTTAAAAATAAAAACGCTCTTATGATCATTAAATTTAGTTTTGATTGTTTCAAGATGATTAAATAGACCGGCCTTCGGTATTAGTTGCCTATCTTATGCTTTTATGGTAAAATCACCGTCGTCGATTGTTAGAGCTACGGAAACGGGTATGTCGTAAAACAAGTTTTTGTTAAAAGAATACCTCTAAAAACTGTTTTCTTCAACTTTAAATGATAATTTACAAACACATGCGTAATAGAAAAATTATGGAATATTACTATTGCATTTTCTATCACGACTGAAAACGTCACATCATCCCGTTACTTCCCGTTAGGCAGATTACATTTCGGCCTAAATAGCTCACCAGACTGCGTCCTTAACTTTCTGGACAATATCCTATAAGGTGTAAACTGTAATTCTGGACAGGTATTTAATCATTACTTCTTAACATCTTTCACACTTGTAATTACTGGATATATGTGTTACGTTTCTGGGGATCGCTGATCGAACTTTACATTATTCGTAATAAACGAGTGTTCGTATAATCGTAGCTTGATTAACAAAACTTTATACGGATAAATTAAGACTTATGACCAATAACAACACGTACCAATTAAGTCTCTCAAAACTTGATTTTTTACTTAAATTGGAAACAGACTTTTTGAAAAGGAAAATAAAAAGATGTATGGAACATAGTTAGAGCTCATGATACGATCTTAAAACACTCTATGTTAGGTTCAGATTTAACAATGAAGGATATGCTATGTTACTACTACATCTCTTTTCTATTTTTAGCAGGATCTACATCATCTAGAGATCGTAATCACGGGATTACCCTTATACTCATCCTATGTGGTAAATACTTTAACACATCGTTTAATGATGCAGTAAAAATATCAGTACACTGTCGAAAGAAAGTTGCATCAAGGGTTTATTATTACTTTTAAACTCAATCAAAGTTTTAATAAATAATATGAAATATGCTCTTATCTCTCTTAGGTTTTACTTTTGTTTGGTTGTTTAATTTTTTTCTTTGCATATCGTTAATATGGTTTCTATTTCAACAAATCAAATCTCATATTAAGAGTTTTATGATAATTATCTTGTGAAAGTAATTCTATTTGATTTAGTTCATACCATTACTTTTGTTGCATTTTCATTTTAGGATCCGTTGTGTTCCTGCTAATCTTACTGACAGTTTGTTTATTTGCATTTGTAATACATACTAAAAGGTAAATACCACGGCAGAAGAATCGCCTTTTTCTGCATCGCTGTACCTAGTTACGCCCCACTTTTTCGCTGACACTTTTTTGTGTTCATATTATCTTGACGTAGTGAGGGGATTCTGACAAATTACATTCGTTTCGGGATGGACATTTTTATAGAAAGATAGGAAATACAGTACAACATGAACTCTATTGTATTTCAAATGTTTGAGATTTCAAAATAATGTATATGATTCAGCGTTCAGTTACAAACTGGCATTTGACAGTAGAGTAGGGAACGACTGTACACTACTGAAAGGGAGGGGGGGGGGGTTAGCAAGCACAGAATGCTGAAGTAATAAACATTAAATTCTTAAACAGTAGTACAAATCTGAAAGCATATGCAGTCGACGAATTAATTGGTTTATCAATACATTTCAGAGAGAGAGAGAGGGAGAGAGAAAGAGAGAGAGAGAGAGAGAGGGAGAGAGGGAGTGAGTGAGCAGATTTTCATAAATGGGACGAGAATACTCTTACTTATATGAGATTACATTGATTTCATGTTTAACTACACCAACTTGTAACAAATGTTAATTCAACAGACCGTCCCATGGCAGTGCCTCAATTGCATTACTCTTTGAGTTTTACTTGTCTTTTCAATGTCTTGATTGTTTGCATTTTTGTCGATGATGATCTTTAGCATACAGTTGGGTGCAATCCTAACCTTACATTCAAGTGCACTTGACAAATACACTTCAAGTTTAGCTTTTCATCCTGAAAACAAGTCATAAGGTTTAGTCTAGTACACTTGATATCAAGTTTACTTTAAAGTAATTCCGTCTTCAAGTTTACTATCACGTGACACCCAGTTTACTTTTCACGTTTGTTTATTACAATTATCCAGTTTCGTATAACACGATAGAAATAATTGTCTTATTATGTACAATTGCATATTTTATATAAAAAACCCATTGTTTTAATATAGTAAATGTACATGTATATAGAAAGTAAAGTAAACTTGGAATCAAGTTTAGTGCTAAACTTGGAATCAAGTTTACTACTACACTTGATTCCAAGGTTACTCTGTCGTCGCCAAGTAAACTTGAAAAGCAGTCATACCGTTAAATTGAAGTGCACTTTATATAAGGTTAGGACTGCACCTAACTGTACGTTTGAATCGAATGTTGTTTTCTTTTAAATAGAGATGAAATGGAGTGTTGCGAAAAAGCAATAGCTGAAAACGTAACTCAATCACATTCGATGTACATGGAAGAAATCGAAAGTGCATATGAGGAAATCCATGATGTTAACATAGTGGCGCATGAATATCAATACAATGTTGAAAACAGATGGGAAATTGATGAAAATGGACCATACAATCATCTGGAATCAAATCGAATTATTATTTTGTAACAGAAAAATAAATTTAAGGGAACATACCTGACGTAAGTCAGAAATATTGTGTGAACTTTCAGTTATAAATAAAAATGACAACCTCTCATTGGTCAAGTGTTTTTTTGAGACTGATTTTAGGTTTGGTAGTAGACAAATGTGAAAAACCATGTAATGAAATATGCAAGATGAGTATACATTCCTGGCAAATTTAACTACAAAATTTCACTCTCCTGAAATAAGACACGTGTCAAACTGAATTTTGAGTTTACATTTCTGAAATGTCAAGGTGAGGTATAAAATTAACCAAGCACTTCAGATTGCAAGACACTGACGGCGATAAGGTCAACCAAAAAATAATCATATGTTAGGCAAAGTATTAAAGTAACTGGTGTCAAGTGACTTTGACACTAACACTGTACCACCGCCGACATTTACCGACCCTAGAAATTCAGAGGTAGTACAAAGTGACCGGGAGGAGTAAGCGTGACTAGCCACATCCGCCATTAATGCCCTTACATACAGAAGAAATTTCTGTCAGAATCTTGACCTACGACAAGAAACGTTGTGCTCTCTTAAAGCAATATTAGCTATATCTTCGATTTTAATCTGTCGCCGAGAAATTTCTGCAGTCTCAGTAGAAGTATTGCGTATATAATGCGTCACCATCAAAAACCTCAATAAAACAGTAATTAATGGCATTTGTGCAAACCGAGTAATCGCGTTCCTGTTTTATAGAGCTGATTAATTATACATCTTATGGGACGTTCTGAATCCAAAGATAGCGAGGTGATGTGTCCAGTATGAATTCTGAGGTAAGTGAGGACATCATTTCGTTTTGGTTCACATGCTTCACATGCAGCAAGATCAAACAGTGGGCTCATGTTTAGGGTTACTTGCATAAAGGCGTGTTCTGTATGGTTACATTTATTGGGCGGAAAAGCACTAGATTTAATATTCAGCATCTTCACTGCGTCAGACGCGGTGATTCCGCTAGTCCATACGCAACGTCGGACGTAGCGCATTGATAACATATCGGGCTTACAAAGATTTTCGCTTTGGCTTATAACAAGAGGAAATAGATCATGCTTTGACGTGTTGTTATTGTTTTGTCAATATGATTCATGAAGGTAATAAGAAAGCAAAAGTTATGTGACTGCAGATTCTTTCAAATTATACATTAACGACAAACTTATTTCCTTTGCGGTGTAGAGATCGTAAAAATGTTGACTTAAGCGTCATTATGCCCTTTTTCCTGAGGTTGTGTAGCTGTGACACTTTCTACAGTGTTGTTCACATTCATGTATATATATAGTACATTGGTTTCGTCTGTATTTAAAGACATTCACGGCGGGCGTGGGTAGCCAAACAGAAGACACTCACTCCTCTCGAGCACCTGCTCTCACGTCTGAATTTCAAGGGTCCGTGAATGTCCACTGTGGTACATTGTTGCTAGTGCCATAATCATGTGGCATCAATTACTTTCGTATTTTACATTGTTATAAGCAGAAGCAAAACATGTGAGCCCGGATGTTATGAGTACCTAAAGGCAGATTTTGTGGTTAGAATAGCGAAATCACAAATACTGACTTAGTGAGGGTGAATGTTTAGAGGCTTGTAGCTATCTCATTAGAGAGAGTTTGGTTAATCTTTTACAATAAGTATTTCTTTTCATGGTAGGAATGAACTAAAGTAGATTTCAAAATATTTTATCCAAAGTTATAGCTAATACTGCTTTGAAAAAATTTTAAGCAAGACCTGCCATATATTTCCCGCCGTCCTTTACGAAATGCCATTATACTCTTAAAGACATTTATGCTTGATGTGTCTCCTGCATCAAGAAAATAATCTTGAAAATTTACGTCTTAAAACCATAAAATAGTGACCTTTATTGGAATTTCATGTCGCTGACCGTAAAGAATCTGCATGTATTGTGCAGACATTGAATTATTGCAATGTTTGAGCCGTAATGTGACTCTTCATATAAACTTTAGTAGTAGGGAACTGTTTTCACGACCGACTCTCCATTCGATATATACAGTTTGCATATTATGATCGATGTTTTTGCATTTTGAATAAAATATACAGATGGGTGCAGTCCTAGCATAACATACACGTTAACGCAAAAAGCGGTCGCGAGGACTGCTCTAGCACACGTGCGAGGACTGCTCGACCGGACGCGCGTGCGCTCCTCGCGTTAACGCGGTAGAGAATTCGCGTTAACGCGATTTATTCCCGCGTGCGCTCGGTCCAGTCGCACGTTCACATGTCTATATTTGTAATACTCTATGCAGTACGGATGGAGAAAATAAAATGGATCAGATCAAATTACCGCGAGTGTCGCCATAAAAACGTGTATTTAATGAAATTTAAAATGACACCCTGCACTAAGGATTTCATATGTAATATAACAAAGGAAATTATTGCGTAGACATGCAATAAGGTATTTATGAAAAAAACTTCGTCAGTTTATACTAGCATGATTACTTTTTAATTTCATTTATTTATTTGTTTTAATTAGTTTATTTATGTATTTATTTCTTATTTGTTTATTCATTTATGACTAATTTATTTTTGTATTAACATGTATTTCTTATTTATTTATCTATTATTATTATTTTTAATTAAGCTATTTTCTATATTATATGAATACAATATCATCGTTATCATTATCTTTATTATTTTTTATTTCATCATCATTATTATTATTATTATTATTATTATTATTATTATTATTATTATTAGTATTAGTATTATTATTATTTTAATAATATCATTATCATTATTATCATTTTCCTAAAATAATAATAAATTTCATTAAAGTCAATGTTCGGAAATTGCGTTCAATATTTCTAAAATTCATCCCTTATCTCGGAAGGGTTTTATTTAATTCTAAATATTTTACTTACACATTAAAAAGTATTTATATTTAAATATACAATGTATATATCGATTCTCCTTCAAATCCTTCTATATGAACATGTTAATACAAGTTTTAAATTGTAAGCAAGCGAACGTGGCTGTCAAGCACGTTCACGCGGCAGTCAAGCGCGTTAACGCGGCAGTCAAGCGCGTTCACGCGGTCTCGAAATTAAGTTCACGAGGAAATCTGCGTTAACGCAAACGCGTGTGCTCGGCAGTCCTGAGCGCACGAGGAAAGCGAACTTCACGTTAACGCGACGTTAACATAATGTTATGTTAGGACTGCACCTCACTGTACATAGTATCCACTGAACTTCCTTCATCTACGTCCCATCAACATAGAAATGGTTCCTTGATGAATTCCGATTTATACACTAGTGGACAAAAGAAACTGTTTACTTAAACATTAATAAAATGTAGGTTAACCGAACTAGTTCAAACTAAAGCCTCATTTTGTTAGAGTAGCATACTACATTACTTGACTCCCACTGATAAAATCTAATAAAAAGTAGTAATGTTGAGGGTAAGAAATGATGGGCTATTAACCTAGGACGGACAACGCCAACTGGCAATACATCCTATGACGTATACCAAATGCCGAAAGAACGTCGTACAAAGTTCAAGAAATAGAGAAATGTTATTAACTCAGGGTTACAGATATCACAAGCTAAGAATCTTATTCAGAACTTCTATCTAAATTTGGAAATATTTCTTTTCAACAGTATGTATCCAATGGAATTTCCCATCCTAATTTTTACGGTGATCTCGTATATAAACTAAGGAAAGTAAAAGGCTCCGATAACGTTATTTTATCATGTAATAAAATAGTCAAACGTCTCCTAAATAGACAATATGATATTGAGATCATCAAAAAGACTATAGGTCTTGTATTTGGCCCCTCTACAGCCTTATGCAGACTTTTACTTGAACGTTGCACGCTGACTAACAGGGCGGTGGGGACTATATGACGGGCCTTGTCCAAACCTCTTTCAGAGGAGACATGGTCCTGAACCTCGTCCCCTCTGACTGTTAGTCGGGACTCCTACAGATCTAGGGTCTTAGCTCGCTTTCAGACTGGCAGAGCACGGTTTATCATGTTGATGTCGCATATATTTTTATACCATTATGTTTTTACAATACCTTACGTGTTTATATTTTTTTTATGACCTCTCAATATGCGATACCTGTTGACCCTTGTTCTTTACATGGAGGATTATTTATAAATTTTTAAATGTACGTCTTTTGATTGTTCTGCTGTTACGGTGAGTGGGAAGGTGGGCCCGTAAACCGGTTAACCACACCATTTGTTTGGCTTTTGTCAAATTAAATGACCGTCCCAAGTCGGTATCGTAATTGCACTACAATCAAATATTTTTGTAATGTGTTAAATGTTCTATTATATTATTTATATTCATGTATTGTATAGCTCCATGGTGACTTCTGCCACATAACTGAGCCGGTAACTCCTCTTTTTTCTTTTATCATCAAGACTAGAAGCATCCTCTACTTAACCTCGTCAACCTTGTCAAACCAATACAAATCTTTTGTCGGCGAAAGGTCTAAATTAAGTAACGTGTTCCTGTTGTTTGCAAACGATGCATTTATTACAGTCGTGACTCGCTTTCACACGACTTTTTCGCTGGTTAATTTTTGCTAGATCATTCGATCCAGGGTGTTTTGATAAGATGCCAGTGTAATTCCAGTTGTTATACAGGCCTATATCGTATATCATGTGATATTATTAATCTGTATCAAAATAATGAAATCTCCACCTAATTTTATACCAGTACTATTTACAAATCCTTTTACACTTTTATATTTTTATTATCGTGGTAATGACATTATATTCCGGCCAGTGCCGTCAAAGGCAACACTTCCCTACAGCTTGTAAATACTGCTTATATGCAAAAGACTTCTCCAGAATCATTCCCAATACAACAAAACCAATGTAACTGCAAGTGGTTTGAATTGCACTCTGTTTTTCTCAGATGCAGTGTGGAGCCTGTAAAAAGGTTCCCCGTGTCTGGGTGTTTCAAGTGTTATTATTCACCCAATCGTTACTGACTTGGTTGTGTGGAGGCTTTCCCCTGGGTTTGTACATCCTTATCCCCCCTTTTCATTAAAATGGCTTCAAATATAATAAAATTAAAATACAAATCTCCTAAAGTTATAATCACACCACTTAGATTGCCCTCTGTGTCCACTCTTCATATACCTGGTATTTCTTGTAGAAAATTATTTGGCACCACTAAAGTTCATATTTCTCCACTTAAAAGCAGTTTCCCTATTAAACGTTCTATCTCATTTTCAAAAACATTCACACCTATAAATTCTTACAGAACTGCCAATTCTATACGCAGAGGGTATTCTAAGATTAATAAGTGCAACGCCAAGAAATGTCTTACTTCCCATCATTTAAGCTGCAAGTCCAATATTGAATCTTCGGTTAATGGAAATACATTTAACACCAAATTAGACAAAGACATAGATTGAAATACTGCCAATGTTATATATGTCATCACTTGAGAAGCTAGAGGATGTGGGGCTCAATATGTCGGGGAAACTTCTCAAACTTTGAAATAACGTTTTCGGAATCATTCCTATAAAATTCGTAATAATTCAGAATTTTCTTTATAACCACTTTAATAAATACCAACATAATATTAACAATGTGAAAATAACTCCAGTAGAAAATATCTCTAAATTACCAGGTGATACGAAATCAGATGTTAAAAAACGACTTTTGGAAACCGAGCTCTACTAGATTAAACAACTACATACCCTCTCGGTCTCAACGACCAAATATATCGACAAGGTAGTATTTCTTCTCGTCAGAATAAGATTAATATTTTTACATTAAGACATAAAACTATTAGAAAACGTAGGTCACATGGTCGTCGCCGTAATCGAAACATAAGAAAACGTAATCGTTTAAATAGGTCATTAAACGATCTTCTATTTATCGCAAAAAATAATGGCCGTCACGAACTTTTGCATGCACTATCCTCTATTCCGGTAAATAAATTGAAACCTATCCTAGACGAAGCTGATCTTCTAAGTTTACGCAATTCTGATTGATATAAACTCAATTTGATTATTTTATTTTCATATAATAAACACTTTCCTCGTATTCCGTCTCTTCCATCCAAGCAGCAATTTCTCAGAATTAAATTTATAAATAAAGGCTTCGACCTACTTAACATTTCTAATATTTTCCGTGATCATAGAGTCACATCTAAAATCCCCCAATATTTTGAGAATTTAGAACCTCCACTTATTTGTTACCAGTACAAAAAGCCCATAAGAAATCTTATTTTAAATTATAATAAAGTCCCATCTAACCCTGATGTGTCAGACTCTATTCCTTTGTCGTGTTCTTGTGTAAATTCTAAATATGTTTATAAACCGGCAGGTCATGTTATTACTGGTGACCTAAACTCTATTTCGAACAAGAAATTGCGCACACTTTTTTTGAAAAGGACCTAAATATAGGTTACCATCCAGGATAGATTTCAATAAATGCCGTGACGTTATAGAAGATGCTTTAACTACATATTGTAAACGTTGGTGTAAAAAAGAACAGGTAAAGGTTCATGCTCTTAATGATTGGAAATACGATATTTTAAGAATTGTCGATATCCGTATTAAGAACTTTACGGAAAATCCGCATTTATTTCAACAGCCTAATACATTGACGGCAAATTCTAATAAAAAGAGGATAGCTGACTTACATGCTAAATATGTCTTTCTTCCTGCTGATAAAGCAGGTAATACCATAATACATAATAGTTGTTTGAAAACTATATTATATTGAAGTACTTAAAAACGAATTAAACTCCACTCATACGTATGTTGAAAGCCCTTAATCAAGAGACAGCACCTTGCACGATCACCTCATGACCATGTCCGACTTCAAAATTAAAACTGATAAATCTGATCTATCAACCATATATTGGCTCCCAAAACTACATAAAAGTCCATATAAATCACGTTTCATATCTAATCCTAGCCACTGTTCTACTACAATACTATCGAAGCATATTACGTCTGCTCTAACTGCTATAAAAGATCATATTATCAAATATTGTGATGTCGCATTTCATAATAGTAACATCAATTACTTTTGGTCGATTAAAAATTCTCATGAAGTTATAGACAAACTTCTTTCGCTAAATTTCAAAGCGACTCAAATTTCTACATTTGATTTTTCTACACTTTATACATCTCTGCCTCATAATTTGATTAAAAGCAAGTTGCTGTCTCTTATACAATGGTGTTTTCACAGAGAATCTAAAACGTACATATGTACTTCCAATAACTCCGGATTCTTTTCCAACAAACAATATAATTCATTAAAATACTGGACTTGCAAGGAATTATGTAAAGCACTAGATTTTCTCATGAATAATATTTTTGTGCAATTTGATGGCAAGATACATCAACAAATAGTTGGAATTTTATGGTTTCTATTCAAAAATCAAAACGTTTTGACCTCATTGACAAATTTAGTAATACTTGCAGATATCTGGATGACATTTTGGTTATCGACAACCCTGAATTTGGACAATTTATATCAGAAATATATCCACCAGATCTCACATTGAATAAAGCTAATACTTGAGATAAATCTACACCTTTCTTAGATTTAAACATCAAAATTATCAACCACCTAATATATACTAATACTTATGATAAACGTGAGGATTTTAGATTTCCTATTGTAAATTTCCCTTACTTAGATGGCGATGTCCCTCGACTCCCATCATTTGGTATCTATATATCTCAATTAGTTCGATTTGTCAGAGGCTGCACCGATGTTTTGGACTTTCGTAAACGGAATTTAAAAATAACCACTAAACTTTTAACTCAGGGTTACAGATATCACAAGCTAAGAAAAACATTCGGCAAATTCTTCAGATCTTATTCAGAACTTCTATCTAAATTTGAAAATATTTCTTTTCAACAGTATGTATCCAATGGAATTTCTCGTATATACACTAAGGAAAGTAAAAGGCTCCGATAACGTTATTTTATCATGTAATAAAATAGTCAAACGTCTTCTAAATAGACAATATCATATTTAGATCATCAAAAAGACTATAGGTTTTGTATTT
This sequence comes from Pteria penguin, assembly GCA_035048485.1. Classification (NCBI taxonomy): domain Eukaryota; kingdom Metazoa; phylum Mollusca; class Bivalvia; order Pterioida; family Pteriidae; genus Pteria; species Pteria penguin. Next base: position 52,083,099 of record CM068585.1, on the reverse strand, counting down.
GGCCCCTCCACGGCCTTATGCAGACTTTTACTTGAACGTTGCACGCTGACTAACAGGGCGGTGGGGACTATATGACGGCCTTTGTCCAAACCTCTTTCAGAGGAGACATGGTCCTGAACCTCGTCCCCTCTGACTGTTAGTGGGGACTCCTAAAGATCTAGGGTCTTAGCTCGCTTTTAGACTGGCAGAGCACGGTTTATCATGTTGATGTCGCATATATTTTTATACCATTATGTGTTTTACAATACCTTACGTGTTTATATTTTGATGACCTCTCAATATGCGATACCTGTTGACCCTTGTTCTTTACATGGAGGATTGTTTATAAATTTTTTAATGTACGTCCTTTGATTGTTCTGCTGTTACGGTGAGTGGGGAGGTGGGCCCGTAAACCACACCATTTGTTTGGCTTTTGTCAAATTAAATGACCGTCCTAAGTCGGTATCGTAATTGCACTACAATCAAATATTTTTGTAATGTGTTATATGTTCTAGTATATTATATATATTCATGTATTGTATAGCTCCATTGTGACTACTGCCACATAACTGAGCCAGTAACTCCTCTTTTTTCTTTCAATCACGAGAATAACAAACTAATCAGACAGAATTCGACATGTGCCGACAGTAATGTTTTAGTTCACATCCAATGCTACACAATATATAAATACAACTATGCCAATTTATCTAAATTCCATGTCAATTAACTGAATTTATCCTCATGGGAGGTCGTATCTCCTATCTTCTCCTTCCCTATTTTCTTCCCTTTTTCATATTTTGTACAAACGCTGTTTTCATATATATATATATATATCTGCATGATTAAAATTGCACTCATCATTCTATCACGATAGAATTGTCATATGCATGTATATGTATAAATAGGTATGAATGTTTACTGTGTCAAATCGATGTGCTTTGATACGAGTCATATATATTTTCTTACATTTCATTGTTTGGTATTATTGTTGGGTTGCCTGGACTCTTTTTTGAGGATATAAATATTTCTTATACAAAGTTTCATTACATTACCCTACACGAGCACATTTTTTGTATCAAATTTCTAAATGCAGCTTTACATGCAAAATTGATATACAACTTACAACTTACAAGTATGTAATATTCTTTGTTTCACTGAAAGCAGTCAATCAAAATACTGAACACGAGGATACTTTACCAGAAAGTTTAAATTCACTATACAACCCCCACCCACCCGATAACCCCCCCCCCCCAAATATGAAACGTCCTGTATGGGGGTGTAAGGTAAACCTGTGTGAAATTTTAAACGCCGTTGTGACCTTGAAACCTTATGGCTTAAAATGTACTTGGACAGACGCAACTACTAATAAAAGGCAACAACTTAATGTGACTATTTACATACCTCCTAACCGTGATTTATAGAACCTAACTGAACGTGCTATCTACTGAACAAGCACTGGATACAAGATTGATATATATATATATATATATATATATATATATATATATATATATATATATATATATATATATATATATATATATATATATATATATATATATATATATACAGATGGGTGCAGTCCTAACATAACATTCACGTTAACGCGAAAAGCGGTCACGAGGACTGCTTTAGCACACGTGCTAGGACTGCTCGACCGGATGCGCGTGCTCCTTGCGTTAACGCGGGAGGAAATTCGCGTTAACGCGATTTATTCCCGCGTGCGCTCTGTGCAGTCGCGCGTTCACATGATTACATTTGTAATTCTCTTTATAGTGGTACGGGTGGAGGAAATAAAAGTAATCTAATTAAATTACCGCAAATATCGCCATATATACATGCATTAAATGTGATGTTAAAATGACACCCCGCATTAAGGGTTTCATATGTAATATAATAATGGAAGTCACTGCGTAGACATGCACTCAGGTATTTATGAAAAACTTCGTCAGTTTATACTATAAAGACTCTAGGAAAATTACATTCTAATTCTATTTTATTTATTTATAATTTACTTATGTATTTATTCTTATTTATGTATTTACAATTGGGTTTTTTAAATTTTGCTATTTTTCATGAATATGAATACCATGATTATCACCATTATTATTCTTTTCATTAATTCAATTATTATTATTATTATTATTATTATTATTATTATTATTATTATTATTATTATTATCCTAAAATACGAATAAATTTCATTATATTCAATGTTCGGAAATTGTATTCAATATTTTTTAAATTCATCCTTTTACTCGTAAGCCTTTAATTTAATTCTAAATATTTACCTACATGCACACAGTAATATGTTTTTATATTTAAATATACAATGTATATATCGATTCTCCTTTAAATCCTTCTCTATATAAGTTGTAAGCAAGCGAACGTGGCTGTCAGCCACGTTCACGCGGCAGCCAAGCACGTGAACGCGGCAGTCCAGCGCGTTAACGCAGTCTCAAAATTTAGTTCACGAGGAAATCTGCGTTAATGCAAACGCGTGTGCTAAGCAGTCCTGAGCGCACGAGAAAAGCAAACTTCACGTTAACGCGGCGTTAACATAATGTTATGTTAGGACTGCACCTCACTGTATATATATATATATAGATATATATATAGATATATATAAATAAATATATATATAGATATATATAAATATATATATATATATATATATATATATATATATATATATATATATATATATATATATATATATATATATATATATATATATATATATATATATATATGATTACAAGCTATTTTACAGAAACTCGTTAAGTCACCAAAATGAAAAATATCTGTAATAATTTTCACCAGCTCATAAAGCATTATCGTATTCTGAAAACTCACCTACATTTGTTGATCAATAGCCGACCAATAATGAGGATATTTTATATTAGAATGAGGCTATGGAACTCTTCTTAGAAATCAACATACCCTACCACTCTCTAATTACAGTAGCATGATTAATACTGAATGTAAAAGAAAAACACGGTGATATGACAAAGGCAACTGCGAGAAGTATGAAAGAGACCTATCTGAAATTGATTGAAATAGAATAATAGTGCCTTCAGACCGTATTGATAATAGTGTGAAACATTTCATCTCAAACACTTGAAATAGCATATAAACATGTGCGTTAAAACCTAATAACCATAAAAATATCTACCCCAGAGAACTACTGAAATTCATGAAATATGAATAGTAGAGGGAGAATGAGATCTAGAGACAAGAAAGATAAGTCGTTTAATTACTGGTCTAGATTTTTAAGTTTATGCAACAAAACTGTTATTCTTCTTAGCGGGTGGTGGGATTTGGTAAAAACAAATACCAAAGTTTTTCAGTATAACAAAAATACTTAAATCTATGTTTTCAGATAACTAGAGCGCCGTGCCTGATGGCAAAGAAAAAGCTGAATTAAATAATTCCCCCTCCTTTTTTTGTTTGTTTTGTTTTTCTTCTCATTTTTTTCCTTTGGTTTTTGGGGGTTTTTTTAGGGGGGAGGGCTTCTCAGTTCCTCCCCCCCCCCTCACATCGAATCCAAATTAAGCCGGTGTGGCCTTCTTGATAAGGTGCTTGGTTCGTGACACGGAGGTCCCTGGTTCGATTCCCGCCCTGGGCACACCGGTGTTGTCTTTCGGCTGGGACAGTAAAAACTGAGGTCCCGTGTAACAATTGTCGGGGCACGTAAAAGATCACTCATTGCTTCAGGTGAGTCCGTTGCAAAAGTCTAAATTTGTGTGCAATGCATCAGGCAGTTGCCGTCACCATATACGGGAAATAATCGTGGAGTCATGTAAAATAATAATCAATTAATCAAATCCAAATTTAACGAGAAACAAGGATAAAGGTCTTTCTATTAACATCCTTAAAACTATTAATGGATCAAAAACTGAAGGTTCTGATTTATATAGCCCTAGACTGCTGAAGGGAGGTTGCGATGACATAAGAACGTCTACTGAGTATATTGTTTAATGTATCAATGGCACAAAAAGATATCCATTAAAACAAGCTAATGTATTGCCAGGCGTTTATTTGAGTACCCCCAAAACTTTTAAAATTATATCTCAACTTCTCTTCATATTACTCTTGAGATATTTGAATAATGTGTATATCAAAGATATCCACAATTCTAAATAATCCTCTAAACAAAGATCAGTCGCAGTTTCAGGAAGGTGACTGTACTATTGATATACATTTACATGTATATATAACAGGAATTATCTGGAACCCTGGACGATGAAAAAGGAATTTGATGTGATTGTATCGGTATCTGTAAGGCTTTCGACTGAAAATGAAATAAAAGGTTGGGTTTGTTTATGTTTTGTTTGTTCGGTTTTTTTTGTTCACAAAATAAAAAATGGGTAATAATGGAAACATATTTAAAAGGAAGGGAAGTTATCTTTCTGAAAAGAACAATAATTAAAATTAACGGGGAAGAGTCAACATAGTAGAAGTCAGCGTTCGTTTATACCAAGAATCAGAACCAGATTCTCTCTTCTCAATATTTATTAATGATATTGTCAACGATATCAAATGCAAAAAAAAAAAAAAAAAAAAAAAAAGAAAAAATAAATGTTTGCTGATGAAACCGCTAAATGCAAATACCCCGATACTACAGTACCACAACACTATCTACAAAACGTATATATGTGATGGAATCAATGGTTCGTCAAGTTCACTCCTAACAAAACCGGCTGTCTACCTATTTCAAGAAAGCCTAAACCCCATCTAGCCTTATTATGGTTTTTTTTTTTTTTTCAGATACCTGTTCTTCCAGTTGCCGGATCACAAACAGTTAGGTCTTACTTTGAATAAGAAATATGAAATAGGGGATAACATATTGATTATATTATTCATAGAATTAATGTTAAATTGAAAGTACTTCTATGTCTCAAATTTCGACCGACAAACACGTCAATGATTCGTTTATACACCGTAGGTATGGGGACACATGCTGTTCGATACGTGTCCTGATAATAGCAAAGACAAATTCGGAAAAAAAGTTTGAATACCGAAGCCGTCAGAATATTGCTAAACATTTTATGGTAAACTGATCGTTATTTGAACAACTTTAGTCAATTCTGGTACGTGCTGATTTCATCTGGTCAGAAGCTATATATGCATGGATATTTTCTGAAAGCAAGCATTGCTTTCTACATTTTATTATTTCGAATCTTTCGGTGTTTTCGGTTCCATTCTATTGAGGTAAGACAACTTAGATGACTGCCTTTTGATTCTGAAAGGGTAAAGGGAGGGGGAGTCGGACAAATTTGGCCGAGTCTGATTATTTATTTTCGGATTTTTGAAGGATGGAATACTTATTTCTTTGATATCCAGGTACAGATTATTTCTTTTCTTTACTTTTTTGTCATCAATGGATGTTTTCTATAATTTCATTGTAAATATATGCAGTTAAGAAAACACATGCTAATACAAAGTAAAACCAACAAATAACATAGAATGATGTATGCGGAAGTGTTGCTGTTTTGGATTCCTGTCCGAATGATTATATTTATTCGTTTTTGACTTACTTTGAACTATGCCATTTTAATGCAAAAACAAAAATAGATAAAAACAAAATTGAAATAGATATTTTTATAGTCCTCATTTTTATAGTCCTCTAGGGCACCACTCGGTGCTTTTGTACTAACGGTCTACTTTTCAGTGCTTTTGTACTGACATGAAATATATACTTGATATTTTCCGTCATGAAATTACGTAAATCATTCCAAATCTAAGGGGCATCCCTCTCATGCATAGCTCTGTCCTTAGCTTTTTGATTGATTCGTTGGCTCAGTTTTCGGTCATTTTGGTTTTAATACTGCTCTTTATTACTTATATAATATATGAATTCCAACCATTCGGCCACGAGCATCACTGAAAAGACATATGTTGTCGAAATGCACATCTGGTGCACAAAATTAAAAGGTTTATATGTTTTATATTTAATTGATATACTGATTTTTCACATTTTAGCTTTATATTCTATCGGAGTCCCGACTAACAGTCAGAAGGAACAAAACTCAGGACCTTATCTCATCTGCCGAAGTTGAGACAAGGCTCGTCATAGACGAACGCAATGCCCCAGAGGAAAGTCTGTTATGAGGGTCATATTTTGTTTTTGTTTCCTTATATTATGGAATGTTCTATTAAGAACTACAAAATTCTGTAATTGTATGTTATATAACTTGTTTATTTCCATAATAATTTGTGAATGTTCGTGAAAGTTCTTTTGAATCTAGATGTTTCTATAATGGAAATCACTAGAACATCGTAGAAAATACACATATCTAGAAACTATGAAATATATTTAAGGACTCTGGCATTTTGGTAGCACTGCATTGCATTACCTCTCTACGTATATACTGGGGATTTATCGTGTTTACAGACTGTTTAAATTAGATTTATTGAACTGTGAAATTATACACTGGACGGACTTCATCGTTCTGGAATTGCTACCTTCTTACACCTTTTCGGACTTAATAGTTGTAAGCATTATCTGTAATTTTGTTATTGTTGTTAATTTGTAAACGAATTGTTAAATTTATAGAATATTTGTGATTTTTGTTGGTTTTACTAAAGGTTTTTTCTTATTTATTATTTTGTATTATACCCAGGGATCCACAATAATGGCATAAAACCTGTTGAAAATAAACACAAGAAACACATATTCCGTTTTACTATGGTAGGTCATCAAAGACAACACTGTGAAATCAGATGTAAACTAATCAAATTTTACACATATAAGTCCCGTTCTTGTATTGTGTATAGCTTAATAATTGCCAATATATTTCCTGTTCGTACCTATTACATACATAACGATGGCAATTGAAATACATGATTTTAACAATAATATCCGCACAATATGAGGAAGTGCATTAATTGTTATCATATTTTTAATGCCAGACGCTTTTTATAATATTGCTGAGGAGTCGCATACGTTTTATATTGACAATGATATGTTTCATTAGGTTAACCAGGAGGTACTGCATAAAGATAATCTGTGTAATTATGCTAAGTCAAACGTTCCATTTTTCACCATGCCCACGGGATGAACTTTCATGGAGGGAGAGAGAATCTGTGTTTTCATGTGAATATTTGGAATATCACTGTGGGATTTCAATACACGGCAAGCAAATAGAGTTTTGTGCCTTACCTATGTTTTTGGAAGAGGGAAGTAAGTGAATTTTCCACCCAATAGACTAATTTGAGTCCAGCTTTGTATTTAGTATAATATCTAATTATAAAATTACGGAATAACGTGTGTTGGTGATTTAAAGACGCGTTTAATAATGCAATATTTATATCCAATCAAGTGTGTTGCTTATTTCACTAGGAGGAATGAATTTCATTTCAGGAAAAAAAGTTACCATATTTCTTTAAATTTCCTACATGTAAGTAATACGATAAAGCATCTACCAGCCAACTAAGGACATTATTAATACAAGAATTTTCATTTGTGTTGATGCATTATATTTATTAGTTTAACAAAATTCCAAAGGAATTCATGCTTTTTTAGTTTTATGTACAATGAACGTCAGCATGGTTTCATAAAATCCTGCACTATGCGTATCTTACATAGAAGTGCCACAAATAGAGCTCGGGTAGCTCAGTCGGTTAGAGGGTCGGATGCATGACAGCTACGTGATTCGGTACCATAGGTCGTGGGTTCGAGTCCCAGACGGGGAACGAATATAAGTGAAATATAGGGTGCCTTGTTAACTATATATATATATGGTTTGTTCTTTAGGTTGCTTTTATCCATCATACCACATGGACATCTAAATACATGCTTTATTTCACCGAAGTTATGGTCATTGTCGCCTAATCATTTAAAGACATTTCTGATTTCAAACATAATTTAGGTCATCATAAATATGTTTAACTCGATATTACAAGAATATTATTGACTAAGCAAAGTAATAAATGTCTGTTAAACACATATACAGTATTCATGTAGTCTGCTAACATCAATTATCTCGACGAAACCAAACAGTCTAAAATAATTCGAGGTCGATGTAAATGAATGCCATCTCCGACATTTACAGCGATTTAAATTAAATTACACATACACTTATCATCCTATGTGTCAGAGTCAATATTTGACCGGAAAATTCCTCATGTGCTTCAGTGCCGTGACTGTAGATTTTTATTATTTTTAAGTATTTACATACACGTATAAAGTGATAACAAACAAGAAACACGAAGTGCGTATTTTTAGACTTTCTATTTATAATCTGTATAGCACAGTTTACACTTTATTGCCATTTCCACTATTTCAAGTCAATAAATTGAAGATGAATATTTTTTCACAGCTGCTGAAGAACTGATAAGGAAGCATAAACGCATTAATTCTGTTTTCGTAAAGAAATGTTTTAAGTAATTCTTAATGTACAACAACTTAATTTTGATACTGATGTAGTGCACAAAATTATAACTCGTATATATCTTTATATATGAAATATTTATCATAACGACTAGGCCGTGTCAATGCTGATGGAGTGTTAGTTCCGGAGAGTATCATAAGTCTATTTTTCAGTGCTTTTCGTCAGTCATGAAATATTGTAAATCACTCATAAACTAAGGAGCATCTCCCGTGAGCAGAACTATGTCCTTAGACAGACTCTGTGGCTCACTTTTTCGGTCATTTTGGATTGCACAAGATCATAACACGTATGTATGTTCTAATATTTATGGATGCAATTCTAATGCCAGACATTTAATCATGATCAATCATGTGAGTTTTACATTCTACTTCAACATGTGCACTGCTTTTTATTCTGTACTTTGTATTTCATTGATATTTGCAGATTGCCCACTATTCGATATAACTGGTGATATGGATATTGTTGAACAGAAATGCAATTATGAGGGGTGTCCATTACAGGGATTTGTCACCAATGAACTTTACAAATGTAAGACAAATAATAATCACATAAATACTTAAATAAATAAATAAAAGAATGTCCCTTCATATACAGGAACTGCATTTAATACACATATTCATGAAACGGTTTGCGCATCAGCATCAAACTCGTTTTTGGATAGTTATGTTTTTTTTTTCACTACCATTTCAAAGTAGATCTTAATATTCAATATCTCCGTAAATAAAGGTAATAATAACCTGCATGCCCATTGTTTCTTTCAAGTAATTTAAAATATTAATAAATTAATATGCACTTAATGTGTTTCTTCCTACTTCAATTGTCGCTGTTAACGCAAAATGACATTACCATCGGGTTAGATGTCAATTACTTTGTCAATTACGATGATTTACAGGTTTACTGTTTGCAAAAGAGTACACATATCAATCAATGACGTTTCAGTATTCAAGAATGACCAATTGATGAGGCAAAGTTTGATATCTGATAGGAGAAATATTATGCAGAGTTACTTTGCATTTTTCTATATTGTTGTTGTGTATCAGTTTCAGATCCTTTGTGTCTGAACATCAGTTTTGAATGGTGAGCAAGATACTACTACTACTACTACTACTAATAATAATAATAACAATAACGAATCCGCGTTACATAACATTTAAAAAAACAGTGTAATGAAGTATATATAAGTAACACACCGGAAACAAAATAAATGTAACCAAGACATCAATTAATGATATTCCCTTTTTGTTTAAAACAAAAGTTAAATCTAATAAAATGTCACGAACAATGCTAAAATTCAATTTAGTATCACAACATTATTGATTTATTTGTCAATAATGCTCTTTTTAACATTGTTTAGGTCTAGTTTTATGACTCCAGTTTGGACCAAATCAGTATCCACTGTGCATTACTCATCTCCACACACGGTGGAGAATCGTGGTAATACAAGTGAGGTTTCTCGGTACAAGACATCACAAACAATCCAAATGACATTGAATGGCAAGTGAAGCATGTAGATGAAATCTCTATCATATGCATTAAAATGAAATTAAATTACACTACAAACAGAGAAAACAGACAAAAAAAAATATTTTAGATCATTTTTAAGAATTTCACCTTTCTTTATAGGACCGCATCTCATTCTCTATTGCTTCTTGTCCACAATATTTAATACACATATTTCATATATACTGTTCACATTTCCACATCTCGTAAGTGATGTATCAAAAATGGGAAGATGACCCGTGAATAACCACTCAATTTGGGTAACGATTGTACTTTTATTGGACTGCTAAAATAGTGCCTATTAAAACTGTTGCAACTTTGGCATTCTTTCTTGTTTCAAACAAAGATATTTGCTTGATAAAGTATTAGATTAGACAAGGCTGTTCAACCTGTCATGCTTTGACAAAATTTAAATGAAAATTAAACATACTGTAATTGGCAGGTTTATGATTAGTTATGTGAAGTATATACAGGCATTGTCTTCTGGCAAAAATTGCCTCAGTAATATTATTTACGTAACTCAGTTTTGATGTCCTTAGAACTGTTCTAGCAAACTGATTTGAAGAAAACCTCGTGGCATTAGAGAATGTGATTTACTGAAATAGTTACAGCTTTAAAGGATAAACTTAAACATATGAAATAAATTAATACAAACATATAATCGAATATATCTCATATATTAAGATAATACTTCCCTCTCTTTTCTCATTTTATTAGAAACATGTTATTTTGATCCATATCCATCCATAGTTTCACCTCACTCCAAATAAACAGATAATCACTAAAGCATTGAAGTAGAATATACTTGTCAAAACAAGAGTGTTTTTGGGGTACCCAGAATTTTTAGTCCTTATAAAGGGTTTTCGATTGAATTTGAATGCTTTTAGAAGGTGTGAATGTTATTGATCAATGACTTCAGACCACTTACTTAAATAATTTAAAGGCAACTGCTAATTCTACAGACCACTCGCTTAAAGTTTTGGTTTTCTCAGAGGGTTTTCCCCATTATCTGAGGATCTAGGGGGTTGAGGATGACTTATAACTGCAATAAAAATTTTCTGTCTGGATCATAATGCAGTGTTGTTTTTTTTTTTCTCTCTATCCGTCGATATTAATTGATATATGTTTTCTTCGCCTTTTCCAAGTACTATTCAAGTCGAAGGCGCCCATATCAATTTGTAATAGGTGAAAAAAATCTCATGCATGTGTAAAATGATTTAATGCATTTGTTTATATTTTGACGGAGTGGTTCAGCATTTCAATCAGATGCTTGTCTTCAAGAAACATCAATGTACATTGTATAGAAGCAACGGTTTCCATTTCACATTGGTCAAATGACCTTTTTAAAGAGCCATTCTCTGTAAGAATCAAAGAATATATCTATCTGGGATAGTTCAAAGTTCCTTTTCAGATTTTCTTCATTTTTACAGAGGTCAGCCTACAGAAGGCTTATATTAAAATCAGTATATTTTTCTTTATTAGAAGCTAGTTCAGGAACATGGATAAGGGGCACAAATGGGGAAAAATCGTAAAATTCTACCACTACCACGTCTTATCTGTGTAAAATTTGATGCAATTCTTGTTAATCTTTAAATTTCTACATTTGAAAAATTTTCTTTTTCCATATTTGTTAGATTTGAGGGTAATTGTTATTTTGGCTAGATTTCGAAGTTCATAAAATTGTCCATATTTAATCAGCTTTTTCAAAATTATGCAGACATTCAGACCTATACTCTATTATGATAATTTGTTCTTTCCAAGAATAAGATTTTCAAAGAGGAGTACCCTGAGACCTATTTTTACACGTATCGTTTGACAGAATATATCATGTTACAGCAATGTCTGTCCATCCGTCTGTAACGCAGTGTCTGGGTCATAGTTCTTACATACCGTGTTAGGTTAACATCATACTTGGTAGAGATTGGATTAACACCATTCTTTGTAAAAATGGTCTTGAGGTAAAAACGGCGTGTCAAGGTTACAGTGTCAGTTTTTTTATTGTCCAGATCATAACTTTTTCATTCATCCATAAATTTGAATAATGTAACACAGAATTGCTGTGCAGAGCCAAATGGTGTGTCAGGACATTTCTCCAAGATCATTTGCAAGGTCAATTTCAAAATGCCTATGTTTCTCACTTCCGTATAAGTGATGGGCGTACTATACAATGCTTTGCGCCGCTCGTATTAGCCTTGGTGACTTTTAACTCAAGTGAGCTTAAACGAGAGTGTTCACATACAAAATGCCGCCTGTTATATGTTTTACCCCCAAATGTGCGACCTGGACATTGAAGATGAGCTAGACTTCTGTTAGATGTTCAAATGGAATGTGATTGATCTGCCCTGCAAGTCTAGTAAATTTATGACATATAATTATAATGTTATAGACAGGACAAAGCGATCCCTATATGTCGATTTTAATTCTCAGGCTACATTCGGTGGGTAAATATAAGTGAAGCAAAACATCTAAAACTATAAATAAAAGTGGGTAATTGGCAGTTAGATCGTCGTGATCAATCATTATTTCTTTTCAGTAGTTAGGTATTCTGCACAAATTTTATGATTTTGATACTTATGAGAATATGAGGGAAAAGAAAGAACTCTTATTCACACGTGGCTACTTGTATGTCCAAATATCCATGATTGTTGTAGAAATATGAATTAATGGAACATCCCCTCCTTTCTAATTGGAATTGACAAGACATGGTCGATTATATTTTAATGATATAATGAAACATTGAAAACTTCTAAAATTGACCAAGCATGCCAGATGTCTGCTAAATTTGTTTTGGTTTCTTACTTTCGCTTTCTTTTTATAACGAGAGTTTTTTTTTTTTTGTTTTGTTTTTTGTTTTTTCTTTTTTTTTTTTGGAGGATTTATTTTTTATTTATTTTTTTGGTTTTTTTTAAGTATGTTTTATGCAAAGGGGTAACCGTAACTATGGAAACAAGTTGAAATCGAAATTAAATAGATTCAATTCTTGATAAAATATGAGAAAGCTTTCATATGTTTGGATTTCATGAGAATGTGGTATTGCCGGTTTTTGGCCTGCTTTGGTGTTTACAGAGAATGACTCTTAGTGCTTTACAGTGTATTGTAATGCAAATAACTTCTACATGAAGAATGAAATGTTGACAGAGAGAAGTGAAATTTAACATTTGTTCAGTGGTGATTCTATAAATCCAGGACAGAGAAAATATTGGAATAAGGATGTAAGAATAATGAAATTCAATAACAATAATGATAAACAGACAAAATACCTTTCTATACATTGTTCTAGTACAAAAAGGTGTAAACGGTAGTTCTAGAAAGACAGCCATATATTAGTTCTTAACGGTTTCACACTGTACATGTATTTACTGGATAACTGTGTTACGATTCTGTGGATCGCTGATCGAACTCTACGCTATTCGTTATTTACGAGTGTACATTGGATCGTAGCTTTATTATCAAACCAATAACAATGCTAAAGGATTCAGTCTCTCAAAAATTTACAAAACTTAAATTAGAAAGAGAATTTTTGAAAAAGCAAACACATTGATGTAATGAACAAAGATAGAGCTCATGATACGACCTTGAAACACCACAAGGTAGGTTCAGATTTACATGTCATAAAGAAGTTGATTCTTTGGATCAAATCAAAGATTTTCTTTTTTACTACTAAATCTCTTTTTCTTTTTTAAATAGGATCTACATCATCTAGAGATCGTAATCACGGGATTACCCTTATACTCATCGTATGTGGTAAATACTCCAATGCATCGCTTAATATGAGTACACTGTTGAAAGAAAATAGTATTCCTGAAACTAAACATTCTTGCATCAAATGTTTAATAATACGTTTAAACTCAAAAAGTTCTAATACATAAGATGATATATACTGTTATCTTTCTAAGGTTATAATTTTGTTTGGTTGAATGATTTTCTTTTTGCATATTTTTATATTAATCGGGGTTCTATTTCAACAAATCAAATCTCTGATTATGGCTCAAATGATTATCATTTTCATATTTTGTGAAGGTTATTTTATTTAATTTAGTTCATGCCTTTACATTTAAGAAATGTGCATTTTCATTTTAGGATCTGTTGTGTTCCTGTTAATCTTACTGTCAGTTTGTTTGTCTGTATTTGTAATACGTATTAAAAGGTAAATGCCTCAGAAGAAGAATCTGCCTTTTTATGCATCGTTGTATTTTATTTCGTCCCACGTTTTCGATGACACCATTTTGTGTTCATAATCTCTTGACGTAGTAAATGGATTCTGACAATTTCAACTCGCTTTAGGATGGACGTTTTACTGCGATTATGAAATGTAATACAGTAAAACATGACCTCAAGTATTTCAAATGTTTGAGATTTCAAAATAATGTATATGAATCAGCGTATAAGTTTGTGTACATGTAATAGAGAGAGAGAGAGAAATAGAGGGCAGATTTTCATTAATGTGGTTCTAAAATTGATAATGAGGGGATGAATGCGTTTACCTATCTGAGATTACAATAATTTCATGTTTATCCACTCCAAATGAGTAACAAATGTTACTTCAGTTGGTCGTCCAATGTCAGTGCCGCTAATGCATTACAATTTACAATTTGATATTTGCTATGTTTTTCTATATCTTCATTGTTTACTTTGATATCTATATTGACTTTTATCATACGGTTAAGTCCGTTGTTTTCGTTTCCTTTTCAATAGAAAGGAAGTAGAGTGTTGCGGAAATGCAAGAGCTGAAAACGTAACTCAATCACTTTCAATGTACATGGAAGAAATCGAAGGTGAATATGAGGAAATCCATGGTGTTAACAGAGTACCGCATGAAAATCAATGTAATGCTGAAAACAGGTGGAAAATTGATGAAAATGGACCATATAATCACCTGGAATCAAACCGAGTTATTGTTTTGTAACAACAAAATGAATTTAAAAAACATATCTTTTTGGCCTGAAGTAAGTCAGATATATTGTGTGTGCGTTACGTTTTAAATAAAATTGGTAACCCATCATTAGTCATTTGTTTTATTGGGACCGATTTTAGGCTTCGTGGTAGATAAATGTGAAAAATCACATGTTGACATGCAATATATGTATCAATTCCTGACACACCTAACTACAAAATTTCACTCTTCTGAATTAGACATGTGTCAAACTGCTTATTTGAATTTATATTTCTGAAAAGTTGAGGTGAGGCGTAAAACAAACCCAGCACTCTAGATTGCAAGAAATTTGAAGGAGATTAGGTCAAGCAGACAAAAATCAGCATATGTAATGAAAAATAATAAAGTAACTGGTGTCAATAGATTTTGACACTAACAATGTACCACAGCTGACATTTACCGCCCCAGAAAGTCAGAGGTGTAACCAACTGACGGAGGATTAAGCGTCCCTTGAATGACTAATATTGCTTTAAAAGGTGTAAGGAAGACCTGTCGCATATTTCCCGCCGTACTTTACGAAATGTCATTATACTCTTGAACAGACATTTATGCTTGATGAGTCTCCTGTATCAAGAAAATTAGTCGTGAGAATTTACCTCTTGGAGAAAATATACCTCTTAAAACCTCATAACAGTGACCTGAATTGCAATTTTATTTGGAGGATGGTAACGTATATACATCAATTTTGAATACATTATTGCAATGATAGTTTTGTAATGTGCCTTTTCATATAAATTCTCATTAAGTAATACTAACGACCGACTCTCCATTAGATTTATATTGTTAGCATATTATGAACGATGTTTTTAAATATTAAAGAAAATAGTCATACTATCCACTGAACTTCCTCCATCTACTTCTTATAAATATATAATTGGCTGCACGATGAATTCCGATTTCTCTGCTAGCGGAAAAAACTGTGTTCACCTAAAAGATAAATAAAAATATAAAAAGTATTCTTTGATCATCCTTCATTCTTGAAGGCATAGATTTATATACTAAACTCGTGTTTAAGTACTCAGTTAAATATCGCTTTCGACTCGCCTTGATGACCACAACAGTGTATAAAATGGTGATTGAGAGATACCTCGCATCATTTACAATGATCATTTGCATGCTATTTGGATGCTGAAAAAAGGATGTCCCAAAGCAACGCGGCAAAGCCGATTTGAGTTCATATAAACACTGCAAATATTTAATTGAGACGATACCAGCCAAAGTGGCACCGTTCGGGACCGCCCGCGATTATGATGTCACGTCTGCAAAATCCGTATATACAGCCGTCACATCTGCGAAATTGATTCAAGTCGCCATCGTTCACAGCTAGAAGCATCCGTGGGCATCGAAGGATTAGTCCCCGTATCATTAATAAAACACATTGTGATAGGCCAATATCCGTCCTCGATGTCATGGAATCCGTCCTGATCTGCTCCGGTATCACCTAATTGCGAGTTAAGCGTGGTGTAGGAGGCATCGTTGTTAAATATATATGTCAATTGGTTCCGTTCGCTAGAGCCTGCAAAAATGTTTTAGATTTTCACGGTAAATTTTTTCAATGTGTTTTTAAACTTCTTATTCAGGGTTATAGATATAAACCTCGAAAAACCTTTAGTAAATTTTACAGATCTTATTCAGACATTTTATCTAAATTTCGAAATGTGACATTTAAACAACACGTATCCAGGGGAACATTCCATCCCAATTTCTATGGCGATCTACTGTACAAACTAAGAAGGGCCAAATGTCTTAATGATTTTATATCGGCAGGTTTTAAAATTATTAAACGCCTCCGACACCGACAGCATGACCCTGAGATCATCGCGCTAAGATATTAGTTTTTGTGTTGGGTCCCTCTACAACCCAATGCATACTATTGCTTTAGCGTTGCACGCTGAGTAAACGGGCGGTAGGGACTCTATGACGGGCTTTTTCCAAACTTTTTCAGAGGATAGAAGGTCCTGATCCTTGTCTCCTCTGACTGTTAGTCGAGACTCGTATTGATCAAGGATCTGAGCTACTCTTACGGACGTTGCCTTGCGTATTTTTGATAGCGATATATTATTGTATAAAATGTTCGTGTGTTTTAATTTTAAGGTTTTTCTTTTCAGTTACAAACAATAAATTGAGGTAGAATTGAATTTACAATATCAATTATACACCTACACTCAGATTTCTGCATGCATAAGCCATCAGCATTGATCCCAAAGACAACAGAACAGCATGTTTGTACCAGCTAGTGTGGTGGTACAGATCGGTCTAGAACTTGGATATATCACTGAAGTTAGATACATCTAAAGTACCAGTGCTATCAGTAGACAATGTTTTATCGAAAGTTTATCCTTTCCTAATGGATACGACTGTTCAAGGTATAGTTGGAACAGTTATAATTAATCTACTTGTGGGATGTGCCAAACAACAAGTAAAAGGGAACAAGTGAAACAACAAGTAAAACAAGTCAACAGTATATAATTATAATTTATCTTTCTTTAAGTATAATTTTATATTAATGCAATGCTAAAAAGGAGATTTGTTTAAATAAATGCCAACGGCATGATGTGTATGTCTTGGTCTATCTATGACATTATAGTTATATGTGTACATTTTGCCCCTTGGACTGGATGATTCCTAACTTCCTTTCACACACCCTCGATATCAACGGAATGGGTGTCCCTCCTGTAAATATGATAGGCGAAGACAATAGTCTGTTTTGCGTCTAGAAGAATCTAGACACAAGACTACTAGTTGACCTTTATAGTGTGATGGATGTCGGCCAAGATAGCTCAATGGTGAAAGTATCCGTCCTGACAGTAGAAGGTTCTGGGTTGGATTCTCAGAATTGTTCACTCTGTCTTATATAGCAGAAACATTGAACTAAAGATGACCCTGATTGTTTATCCCCGTGACCCAAATTGATTAGAGTTCCCTTTCACATTGTGACATATGAACATGTGGAATTTCAAAGTGATGATTTGAAAACTGTAGTCTGTATTGCACCCACAAGGATAAAGAAACATTTGGCCAAATGCGACATTTAATTCCTTGACCGTAATCTATTGAGGTTTCTCATCTCATTACGAGCAATGTACGAGTGAAGTATGAAAGCGATTGTGTAAAAACTTGTCTGTATTGCGACCACAAGGTTAGCGTCATGGACAGACGGACTGACCGAATAACCCACTCAACACCTAAACGATAGCATTTTTATATTTATTTAAATCGTTTTCAACGGTGTTACGAGGGGATAAAAACGAAGCAATTTAATTGAAGTCAGACCTCTAATTCGCCCCCGTTTACTGACAAAAATTGCATCTTTACATGGTTGTGGTTTAACGTAACGTTTAATGATGCTTTAGCTATATGAAAATAAGAGGATAAACAATATAGGGACACATTGTGGGGGAGTGGAATAACGAAAATCAAAAACTCAAAGTCAGTGGAGGTCAGTATGAAAACACGGACAGTGAACAAAAATATAGTACGAATTATTTTTGTTGGCAGAACCAAACGTAAGGGGGAAGGGGGCGGGAGCGGCGGTCAAAAGACACTGCAAAGAAGAGAGTCAGTGTGATTGAGGGTCGGAAAAGGAAATGAAGGTACCGAAAAAGAGGATTGATAACGGACATCGAAAAATCAATAATAAATATAAAATGGGGAAGTAACGAAAAATGCAGGGGGTTCAGGGGGGTCGGCAAAATTAGGAACAAGAATTGTTAGCAACGTTGATAAAACACAGGGGTTGCGATATCGTAAAAGACCAGATGTGCGTAATAATAAGAATTTCAGTGGAGTGATTAAAATCAAAAGATCGCAAGGAAAAAAAAAAAGGGGGGGGGTTAATATAAAATAGTGGGAGTTACATAGAAGTGGTCTAGACCAGCATAAAAATGGGAGTGGGGTAATACTACATATAAGCGACATGGGAAAAGGGTATGCTTTTTAAGAATGTTTTATTTTTGGAATTTTAAAATAGGTTAATCATCTTTAAAGTCCTCCGAAGGGAAGTGACAGAAAACAAAAAAAAAAAAAAAAAAAAAAAAAAAAAACAAAACAAAACAAAAAACAATAAACTCAGCATTCACAATGTTTCGGTCTCCTATCTCCCTAGATTCCTCGCGAAGTACATGATTGGCGAAACAATGAAAACAATTAGGAAACTTGTGAACAAAATGTACCGCTAGGGATCTATAACAAAAGAAATGCAAAATTATCTGGCAAACTTAAAGGTAATCCGAATATACACAAAGAAAACGCGCCGTAACGCACTATAGTCAATGGCATAAATACTACCACAGAAAATTAGCGGAACTTACAGAACATGAACTGAATTTGTAGAGGGAACACCGTCGTATATAAGGGACACTACTGAATTTATTTCCAAATTAAAATCATTTAGTGGGTAAGTGAGGAGGAACGGTATACTATTTTGCTTTGACGTGGTTAAATTATACCCATCCATACCGCGGAAAGAAGGAGTAGAGGCATACGGGGAGGCTTTCGATCGTAGGACCAACCCGCTCGTACCAACAGAAAACACCATTCAGATGGTAGAAACAATTTTGAACTATAATGGATTTAAAGTTAGGACATAAACATTTCAAGCAAACAGAGGTTGTAGTTATTAGATCCAGGTTAGGCAGGAATTTCTCGTGTACATATATGCGTAAATGGGACGCAGACATTTTAAATCAAAACCCCGGTATTTAATAAAAGATACATAGATGACGAATTTGGGATATGGGAATCAGATTTAGACTCACTTTTAAAATTCACAGAACATGACAATAAGATACACTATAACATAAAAATTGAACCAAGATGGAATAGGAGTGAAATTGAATTAATTCCTAGACACTAAAGTGAAGATCGAAGGTGGACACATATACACAGACCTTAATTCTAAACCAAAAGATAAACACCTCTTTCTAAGGCATGGTGTCACCCCCACACACCAAAAACCATTAGCGGATGCATTTGGAATTAGGATAATGTGGAAATGTGAGGAGGAGGAAGACTACCTCAAACATAGACGCGACTTAAAATCTCAATTACGGAAACGCGGATACAGTAGTAAACTAATCGAACAACAATTGTGTAAGGTCGATAACATGGATAGGGACGAATTATTGAAGAAAAAGAAAACTCAAGTAAATTTAAAACGAATTCCAATGGTAGTGAAATACTCCAAACTTCTACCGAGTATATGCAATATATTAAAGAAACATAAATCAACATTACATCATTCAGACCGTATGCAGAACATTTTCCCAGAACCTCCGATATGAGCGTAGACTTGTAGCGGATGAAAATTGGATTAGAAAGTTAGAGACCAGGATACCATACGGATGAAACGTGAACACAAACAGTTGACATTGTTTATTTATGTACAACCCTTCCCTCAACCATCTCTTATGGTATATATATATATATGGAAATATTTATGTAACACCAACACCCCCCCCCCCTTTTCACTCCCGCCCCCTACCTCCTCCATCCCACCTATTTGCAAATATCCAGTGTGGTTATTTTTGTTTTTAAACTGACTAGACTAGTCTCCTACCTCCTCTCCCCTCTCGTCTTGTCCGACACCTCTTGTATTACATCCTTGTAAAACATATAGAACATATATACATGTACCTTTTACTTTAGTGCACCATATGCGCATTTCGACAACTAATGTCTCTTTAGTGTTGCTCGTGGCCAAATGATTGGAATTCTCAAAATATATAAATATTTGGAGAGCAATGATGAAACCAAAATGACCTAAAAGTGAACCAAAGAATCTTTCTAAGGACAGAGTTATGCATGTGGGAGATACTCCTTAGTTTTAGAGTGATTGACTTAATTTGATGACTTAAAATTTGAAGTATATATTTCGAGTCAGTACAAAAGCACTGAAAACTAGACATGATGCCCCCGTGCATATCAGTCCACCAGCAGTGACACCGGCCTAGTGGTTATACGTATAGAACATATATACCTTTTACTTTAGTGCACCATATGCGCATTTCCACAATTTATGTCTCTTCAGTGTTGCTCGTGGCCAAATGATTGGAATTCTCAAAATATATAAATCTTTGAAGAGCAGTGATGAAACCAAAATGACCTAAAAGTGAACCAAAGAATCTATCTAAGGACAGAGCTATGTATGAGGGAGATACTCCTTAGTTTTAGAGTGATTTACTTAATTTCATGACGGAAGTCAGTTAATATGTGCATTTTATAGTTATTATCTTGTTTTATAGATTTTATCTTATTGTTACACTCCCGCTACCCTACCTACTCCCTCCCACTAATTTGCGGACATGTCTGATTATTTTTGAAGTTTTTAAATTAGTGTAAGACACCCCCCTCCCCGCCACATAATTTTCCTTTCCCCCATCCAGCCCCACTTCTCCCGTCCCCTACTTCCTCTACCCTCTCACCCTGTCCGACACCTCATATATAACGTCTTTGTTAATTATTATGTGTATTTTATAGCTATTATCTTTAATATCTTATAGTTACATACATATATGTAATAACGCTATATATTGAATATGTTATTTTAGCGGAACCGCGCTAGTAAATGTTATACACGTGTATACGCTATGACGTAATTCTTTGATTATTGTAATTTTTCATATATCGGTTATGGAATATGATGGATTTCACATAACTTACGCTACCAATTTAAAAAAAAAATCACCGGAAAAAGGTCACGAGACCGAAATATTGTGAATGCTGAAATTATTGTTTAAAATATGTTAACTTGTATAATAAAATTTAATGTAAGTGTTGTATATTGCATACATTTTTCAATAGTTCTTTAATTTCATTCATATTAATTTGTAACTGATTACGTGAAATATTCCCAGCGCCCCCTGCTTTATGAAACATTCTATTTAATGTTTTGTATCGATTCATTAGTATATTGAACGTTGCTTGATAGATAAAAGTTCTACGTCTCCTTCAACATTTAATGGTCATTCCGCGAAATGGAAAGTGGCACATACCTTTTCATGTACTGTGCCAACCCTTTATTTAATTATTTACACCATCCATTGTATCAGAACAACCCTTCGTTATATGTTACATGCCACTAGTCATCGTTCACCATATTTATTCGTTCATCTTGTTCTACATTCTGAGTCATGATAAATGAATCCGTTTATAGACATGCGCATCTATTGCAAGATTGTTTCATTTTATTTAATTTTACATTTTATTACTTTTTTCTGTTCTTTTTTTCTTTATTTCTTTTTTTTTTAATTCTCACTATTTGCATTAATTTTTGCTGCCCATATAACATTCCGATTTTTCCCCCTTTTTTGTCCCATTATCTATTGTTATACTTGGGTATGTGATTAGTTCATAACCAATATAGTTTGCGTCAAATGCACTGCCTTTGTTTTCCATCGGAACATGGTCCAAAACATGGTACGTATTAAAGGTAACTCCGTTTTTATATTCGTATAAAAGAAATCGGTGACACAATTCGTGTATTTACCTGCGTCTCTAGAAGCATTTTGACTACAGTATAGACAGACTGGGATACAGAAATGATATTGGTAAGTATTGTTATCATAACAACCATGTAGTTCACCAATAGTTCCCTATCTAAAATCTATCTATCTATCTATCTATCTATCTATCTATCTATCTATCTGTGTGTATATGCATGCATATATAATACTCCCAGGGAATCGTTTATTTGTGTGAACTAGTGGATAAGGTGCTCGGCTCGTGATCGAGAGGTCCCGGGTTCGACTCCTGCCCTGGATACACCGGTGTTCTGTCTTTCGGATGAGACAGTAAAAACCGAGGTCCCGTGTCACGATAGGCGTGGCACGTAAAAGAGTCCCAACTGCTTCGGGTAAAATGCCAGTATTTGTACGGAATGTATCTTTTTAGATTTTAGATGATTTTAGATGTTCTAACAACTCTTTTGAATTTTTAAGGATCCACATTTGATTAATTCCACTTCTGGAATATACTGTTTCGCTATATCTATGAAGGCTAGATTTAATTTCTGATAATATTTTTGTGAGTAGCATCGATACAGATTTTGTGGAACACTTCGCGGAAGAAGCGATAAAGCGTTGTTTGTAAGGATTTTTGTGCATTTTTGGAATGCAGTACAAATATGGAAGTTCTAAATTTAATTTATTTGAGTAAATACCAAACGTATTGAGGACAGATTTATGATTCTCGAGTACTTCCGAAACCGAAAAGTTCGTGAGAGGTTAAGTAGGATTTCCTGGAGTTGAATTTAATCCTAATTCTTTCATTAGGCTGTCAAAGTAATATTTCTTACAAGTAAATGTTTAATTATTAGATGCTTTATCTGCTGGTGTAATGATATAATGTTCTTGGAGGAAGGTAAGTTCTCTGACAACATCAGGATCTTTAAAAATAGATTCGAATCTGGTGTTTACAGAACCTTGTAATTTTTAAAATTTTTAACCTCAGCAGTACTGCAATAGATTTTATCCATTCCGAAAGAGTGTCAACCTGTACTTCCTCTCTTTTTGCCCATCGTGTGGCATATTCCTCGCAGTTCATAATATTATCAAAATTTTGGCTCCATGTGAATGATCTGGGTTCTCTGTATTTTGGACCTTTAAGTAAACATTCTCTTAATTTAGTGTTTTAACAATATCGAGATCACCAGTAATGACATGGCCACAAGGAGAATATACAAAATTAGATGAGGAACATGCACACGGTTGAGGATTGCATGCAGAGTTGCTAAGATCAAGACACTGTAGAAACTCAAACTGTAATTATAAATTTTGGATGCAACTGATGGCGTGTAGCTATAGGAAATACATGGCGGATTTTTGTTTTTGAAATATGGAAGTATTTTCTCTAATACAGACTTATGATTTAAGATTTGGCCAAAATTTAAATAATCAATGCCTTTATTTGCAAATTTAATTTTGATGAAAGGGCGATTAGATTTTTCCACAGAAATATCTGACTTGACGGGACGAAAAAAGTCTAGCGGTCGATCTGTCCATAATAATGCCATCTAATCTATACTCTGCAGAGCTTATATCAGTAAATATACGGTGTCTGCACGATAAGTGCAACTCGTGTAATTTTCTGAGTGAAATAGAATAAAGTTTTGTACGAATATGATGAAGGCGCAAAGATCTATTTATAAATGACAAAAGAGCATCAAAGGAAATATTATGTATTTCAGGTTTGTTGTATTTGCGTGTACCATGACTTCGATATCTCCTCTAGCTTTTGTTGAATAAAACGAGTACGTTAAGTGATTGATACGAAGGACTAGGTAAGTTACCAATACTACTAATATTTTCATTGCATCCTATGGGGAAAACAGTGCCGAGACGTCTTATCCAGTATTCTTCTCTTTTCCGACGAAAAGGAATGGTCAAATTGGCATTGTTTCTGCGATGATATATTTTTTCTATAATTGTAATTAGGCTGGTTGAAGTGGCGATAGAGTAATTGGTTTCTGCTACAATCTATTTTGGAACTGTGACCAGATACATGGTATAAAGAGTAGTGTATATAAATGTATAATATAGTCGCGATACATTTGCATTTGCACGTCTACAAATGTAATATTCCAACATGTTTCAATAGTTTACTCGGGGCATTATTTCCTTTATGTTTGTATTAAATAAATAAGTAAATAAATAAAATTGACTTGCTGACAAAAACAATTGTGCAAATACTGAAAGAAATTACTTAAAATAATTCACCTATGTGTCAGAAAATTTATTATTTCTTAAGTCTTGCTTACCCGACATTGTGCAGTTTTGTGTGTTATTTGCTATTATAAGCCCTGCGCGAATGATGCAGGTGACATATAACATGTTATTTAATTGGCTTCTGTATATAGGTGTGAAAGGTTTAAAACGTCGCAATTAACAATATTGTCTGCTTACTTTTATTGTTCGGCAAATCCATAATCGAACCATTATCATGATCTTTTAAAAAAGGCACTTATAGATCGTCGGCATACTTGGATTACCTTTGACTGCATCAAGGTTTTTCGTATATCATCAAAGGTCATATCATCACTTCTCCAACGTAAAATCCGCTCTCGCATATATAGTGATACTCAGTGATTTTGTAAGATCCATGAATGTGAGAAGCGCATTGGACCGGTGCTGCCACGTTAACCTGAGCGATCCTCTGGAGTGCTCTCTACTCCTTTGTTATAATATGACATTAATCATGGTGTGACGTCATGTAAACGAATTTAAATTTAGATTCTTCTTAGATTGGCGGGGCAAACCAATGAGAACATGGTGTCCATAAATGTTAGAACATGAGACCAATAATTAATTATGACGAGTTGGTAACTTATATTGTATCTGTTACATTGTCAACGTAATTCAGTCGTTGGAATATGAATGTCCGATATATAATTCTCATGAGGGTGTTCGCGACTGTTTTATACAGTGCTGTGCTTTGAACTATCGTCAATATTAAACACCTGCTTGGCAAATGTTTAGTAATGTAGGAACATTGCTACTGACGTGAGAGACGTCACGGACTGGAAGCCTTTTCTTCTTTCTATATAATTTCGTTGATATGCTATAATTTCTGTAATGTTAATGGAGCATAGCTAATAATATCACAGTAACAAAAATTACTGCTTTTAAATAGATGATAGGTTTTATATCTCAGCTATCTTTTCTTCTTTTTTTTTGCAATGCACGACACAGGTATTGTCACCAGACAAAGGATTTAATTGTGTCGTGTGATAAAATACAATTGAACAATCTAAGCTCATTTATACACGAATGTATTTCTATCTTCTCGATTCCGTGTTCGAAGGCTCGATCGATATTTTACTATCCAAGTGAACACATCCCTATTTATTTGTATAAATATTTCAGAAGCTAGAAATAGGGCTTTTATACTCTGCATAAATACAAAAATTTTGCTGTCGTCTTTTATCGACAATAATAGAGCCTGTTGCTCAGTCGTTCGTGTAATTTCCTATCTAAGATTAGGGTGTCTTTTTCATGTTGTGCATGTTTATAATCGATTACTCCATGCTTCCCCATTTGTTATTTGGTACAGTTTTGTTTATTATATAAAGCGTTCTGAACATATATTGTTTTGTGTGGGTATTTCTTTCTATCGTTCTGTCTTCAAAGCGGATGGTTCCAGATTTGAACTCCAAGTTTCGCAATGCCGGCCATGAAAATAGTACAATGGTTAATATCTTTCAATTTTTGACTACACAACGAAACCTCATTAAAACAGATTTTAAGAATTTATCCAGGATAGGTTCACTTGTAAAAACGGTAGCCTATAAATTCCCAATTTATCGTTTACTCCACCTTAAAACTTCTGTCAATGGAAATGTCTTAAGTTTCAAATCGATATTATATGCTATGGAAAATGTCCTGTGGGAAAAGGATATATGATTGAAGGAGGAGATTTTAGGAAATGAACAGAAATACTATAATTTTGAAACAAGCTTATTTGTTCATATTCCATGCTGTTTTCGACTATATATAATGTAGATTGTACACGATATCATCGACATTTGGCTACTTGAGACTACAATTGGGGACCCATGCCCGCTATTGAGCTACCGCGGCTCTGCATAACACGTGCTTAACTTTTAACGCAAACCGATTGTGAACCTTTCATCTGAAAGATTGTACACTCAAGAACCGAAGAAACTTTAATCCGGTACCTCTCAGTCACCAACTCCAGCTCACTCAAAAGATTTGTTGAAATCCTCTACTCATTCATGCGTGAGATCAACGTTTGCGTACAGAGTAAAGCAATGCTCGTACAGAAACGATCTTTCCACATGAAATAATACATTTTCATACCTTCTTAACGAAAACTTAAAACCTGTGCATAGTGATTTTATGTTTATTATCTATGAACGTGAACATTAACACGCTAAAGAATGAATCCTGCTTATGTTATTGATTCGTTTACTTAAAGTCTTCTTCACGAAATTGTTACGAAATCCATTTATTTGGACCAATAGGGAAATGTTAGCAATAGTTGTATAACTATATTTATAATAATAATATAAAAAAGAAAAGAAAATGCACAGGACACATTTTGAAGTAAAATTTAGGAATACGTTTTGTTATTTATAAGTAAAATTGCTAAAATGTAACTTCAATAGATGACCAATGCCTTCTAAAATGCGTTAAAATAAAATAAAATAAAATAAAAAAAGAAAAAAAAGGGGGGGGGGGATAACTGCCACACACACCGACATCTCGAAGAGGTTGATAATAAATATTATTTCCTTAGCTTCTCCGGACTATAATCGGACAATATATTTGAATATTGTAGAAATGAGCTCGCTACATCAGCGTTAATAGTGACATCCTCCTTCTTCTAGGTGTAATAAAACGTTGAGCGTGAAACAGTGTTTACAAAGCAGAGGAAGTTTGATTACATATTCCTTGCAGATATTACACATCTGTTGTGTAGATAGAGATAAAAATTTTAATGCGTTGCAATCTTATCACCTACAGATATTACTAGAATAGCGAAATAGGTATTTGGTAGTTGAACTAACTAACTAGTGGAGAAGACTTGGGAGAGGAATGAAACATTGATAATGATAATTACAAGGTAGAAATAGATTGTCATACAGAAAGTGATCTGGGTAAGTCATTATTGTAGTGGTTAAGTATGTGTTTG
This sequence comes from Pteria penguin, assembly GCA_035048485.1. NCBI lineage: Eukaryota > Metazoa > Mollusca > Bivalvia > Pterioida > Pteriidae > Pteria > Pteria penguin. The sequence goes on along the minus strand of CM068585.1, from coordinate 52,055,643 downwards.
AGAAACGATGTTGGACTAATTGTATAAAGGCAAGTGTCGAAAGAAGGACAAAAAATTGAATTCAGCTATTGCCGAGGTGTATAAAAGAATTTTCTCATGTCATTTTCTTCTTTAGATACCACACATTATTGACGTATAGTCCCATATATATACAGGAATGAAAACTGAAACAAACATTAGAAGATTTTAACTGGTGTAATTCAGTGGGTGATCTATTAAACTATTTGTTTCAGTATCAATTTCTTTGCTCAATTTAAACATTGAAGATTTCAAAAATACGTTTCGTATAGTCTTAATTGTCTGCTATTTTCCTTCTACCGTTTTACGACCAGTGATCATGACACTCTGAAAATGTTACATCTGTAGCGAGAACTCAGAGGCGAAACAAACTATTATCATGGGTTTTTTTTCTGAATATTTAAAAGTAATGGTATCAATTTATCGATTTATGTCAAATGAGTCTATAAGCAGAACGTTGTGTAACTAGATCTAAATAAACATATGCGTCCAGCTCCTTAAATTTCCGATAAAGGTTGGACAAACGGTCAGGAAATAAAAACAAGTCTATAAAGTAATACATTCAAATTTATTCATAAAAACCTGACAACGTTATGGCACTTTTGCACATCACTTTTTCATTTTGAATTGTAATATAATATGAATTGCACACTTTATGATAAAAATGTTATATTTATCTCTTTCATAGGAAATGAATAAAAGCATTTCTGGTTGGTTGTTCATAGGAAATAATACATTATACTTCCTTTCTGGTCACCGAACATAAATAAACAGGGTTTGCCCCACTCCCACACAGAGGTTCCATTTATTTATAACGTACGGTACAGATTTGTTTGCATGAAAGTCTGCTTTGTAAAGATTGATTATCAGTAACGCTTAGTAAAGATTTGTTGGGCATTCCGCATTTTATACACATTCATTGTGCAACTGCACCTTGCGATGACTTTCTTATCAAGTTTTTGTACTCAGTTTACACGTGTATGTCGTATAATAGTAAACGTATCTCGGACGACCTTTGCTATCTTGCTACCTGATGTACAATCTTTAAAAGGTTGTACAGGAAACGTACATAAGATAAAGCGACTAAACTGCAATTTTCTATCGGATGCACTTTAAATGGCGGTCTACAGGTAATGATATCACAATGGTGATGTAAGAAGAGTTAACTAAGATTCGGGGAGCAAAACAGGGAACTGACAAAAATGAAAAAAAAAATTGCATTTTATAAAAAAATATTGAAACTGTTCTTCTTAAATTTTTGACCACGTAGCATTTTTCAAGAGAAATGGCATAAATAGTACTAGCGCTATGTGACATCCATCTTGGCTTCATGTATCTTTATTACAACTGAAAAAAAGTCGTCCATGACGTCATGAATGACGGCGTCAGACTCCCGCTTTATTGCGTGACATCCTATTTAATTTGATAACACATTACGGAGTTGCATATTTTTACACATCTATCTTTTTTTTTTCTTCGAATATTGCATTAATACGGATAATTTGTTTTGAGTTTTCTAATCCATATATCCTCGACCAATACTGAAAACTGTTTATCGCCATTGCCCAGTTTTTGTAGAATGACACATTTGACACTGGATGCGTAAAAGGTTTTTACAAAGTGAACACTATTTAAAAATTATCATGCTATTAAATGTATTCAATCTCAACCAAATATGAAAGTAACTGGTGTCAAATGACTATCGCACTAACAACAATGTACCACAGTGGCATTCTAGGACCTATGGATTTCCGAGGTGAGAGCAGGTGCCCGGGAGGACTCAGCGTTTCCTGTTTGGCTCGCCACTCCCGCTGTGAATGTCCTTGCATACAGACGAAACATCTGTAATTAAGCACTGTATATATACATGAATGTGAACAAACACTGTGTAGAAAGTGTCAGCCACATATCATCAGGAAAAACGGTTTAATAACACTTAAACCAAACCCTCGGCGGGGAACTTTTTAACAAGCTCCACACTGCAAAGGGAATAAGTGTGAAGCCTCAAATGGCAAAAACAATTTTCTCTATTTGTTAAAGCAAATGCATGTCGCCTTAGATGATTTTCGTGTTTCTAAATATAAAATTTAGGATTGTAAAATATGAATTCCCTTAAAGGATTTATCTCTATTGGTTATAAATATATATAACGCAAAGTGCAAAAATACTGCAAGACGAACTTCATTTTTCGTTGTGAATATTAATAATATACAGTATTATTTTTAACCGTTAGTTTTTCCAAAATTCTGTCTTTTTGAAAAAAAATGAACAAAATATATTAATTTTCATAAGGCTCAACACAAATTTAATTATCCCTATTGCACCGAATAACATTTTCAAAAATACTTTCGGTAAAATATCTTATTTTGTAAGATGCTTCAACATGATATGTTCCTTATTGTACAGTTCCATGGTGACTTCTGCCAATTAACTGAGCCAGTAACTCCTCTTTTTTTCTTTTTAACTATAAAAATTTTCTATTGATATCTAAATACTGAATGTCATGGATCCAAAACCTTAAATACTTAGGTTGAGTATACAGACATGTCTTATAAAACTTGAGTGACATGAGTAATATATCACAATTGTATCTAACAGAGTTGTCTAGCTTTTCAGTGCTTTTGTACTGACATGAGATATATACTTCAAATTTTCAGTCATCAAATTAAGTAAATAACTCTAAAACTAAGGGGTATCTCCCTCATGCATAGCTCTATCCTTAGACAGATTCTTTGGTTCACTTTTCGGTCAGTTTGGTTTCATCACTGCTCTTCAAATATTTACATATTATGAGAATTCCAATTATTCGGCCACGAGCATCACTGAAGAAACAAAAATTGTCGAAATGCGCATCTGGTGCACAAAATTAAAAGGTATATATGTTCTATATTTATTAAATCTATTGAATTTCTGGTATTAAATCTAATTATTTACAGGCCGTGCTAGATACTGCAGCAATCTTACTGCTGTCTCTGCATTATTCCTCCTCTCAGTTTGTCATACATGTTGATTCCTGTCCAAATAACGAGCAGTCATGGGCACAAAGATCTGGCACATTCCAATGCCAAGATACACATAAAGTATATCACTGTATTCTGGACGGTAATCGTACCCTAATAGAGACTTGCATGAGACCTTACCATATTAGTTCTTCTAGAGGTAAGATTTTAAAGGAACAGGAGGTATTAATGCTACAGGAGAATAAATACTTGTTCTAAAATGCTATAGCAAACACTATGGAAACAAGTAAATTTAAGAAAAAAAAAAATAAAAAAGAAATTCATAGAGACTACATTTCTGAATTAGTTTAATTACTATTTTGTGTGAAACCAATCTCGATTTTCTAAGTGTTAGGTATTATCATCCACTTTATCTAATACTTGAATTGTAATAGTTTCATTATGCTGTAACGTTAAGGTCCTCAACGACATTATTGACACTACTGTCTACTAAAAACCGCATAAAAAATTGAGTAAACTTTGTTCATGTAAAAACGGTAAGATTGCAAATTGTTAAACAAGTCTCAATTTTGTTTTATACATTTGGATTTTATCCTTATCGGTTTGCATTCACGTAATTGCTATATATAATATATGTAGTATTAACAGCAAACATTTAAAAGCGCAAGAGTATATTGTCCAAATTGGTAATACAATTTTGTTGTAATCAATAAATGGAAGGCTATCAATAAATTTCATAACTGTGCCCAACTTATAAGAGGCGTAATTGTGTATACATACTGGGATCAAAGTTAGGCCCACCAAAACGCGTTTCATATGGAGATAGAACAATCTTTATGTGAAATTATACATCAAATTGTGTTGAGGAAACGGTTGCACTATAGCATTTATTGGCATGTTGAGTGGTGCAGTTTATCCGATACCATATAATGTAGTGGGCTATAGTTGACGTCAAAATGACGTCATGTTTTATTTCGGCGGATTTTCTGCAACATAATGTAATTGTGTATTGTCGTAACACTGCTGTGAAATTCTTAGGGACACTTTTAAAAATGCATATTATTTCCTTGTGTTGATATGTATTTACATGAACCAAAAAGGCAATGTAGATGCATGAATATCAGAAATAAGAGCAAATGTAAACAATTACATAATTCGTTATTGTACACTCCTTATATGTTATTCATATTGAATATTCTTTTATTATTACAAGCATATTCACAATGGAAATCTACCTATACATATAAACAACACTGTGTTATATATAACTCATAATGTTTCCGTTCTCTAATCGTTTTGTTCTATTGACACGACGTATAAGTAGCAAATTGAAAATGAAACAAAAGTAAATAAAAAACGTAATATTTTACATTTCAAATTTCAGCTGGTTGTCCGAAGGTACGCATCTACAAAAATGAAATCTATCTCAGCAATCATTTCTATCCATGCGAGCCGATGCAAACAGGGTGTCCAGAAAACAATCACCAGAAATACCAGACAAAAGAACTATATATATGTATGTCTCATTCACATCGTATTATAGTCTGTGGCATTGTTAAAGAATGTTAGGTGATAAATCTGTATTTCTTTATCTGTGAATCATCTGTTATACAGACTGACAGGCAATGAAATTGTCTAAAGGCTTAAGCTTCCCCACCTTATTATTTTTATTATAAATATGAAATGTTACCGGTCGCGCGTTCGTCCTTCTCTTTAACTTTAACAGATATACATATTATTTAAGCGAGTGCTATACTGTTGGTATAGTTATAAAGAATAGGATAATGATATGAAATATATACCAACAACTTATTTCCAAGTCCAAGCATTTCGATGCATACATTTACAAACGAAAAATCTGTATGTATCCTGTGATTACTAAGCTTCGTCTACCATACATAGATTAAGAGAGAAGGAAAAAGAGAAAGAGAGAATTTTTATCGCTTCAGTTAAAATTAAGTCCAAGTAGTAGTTTTAAGCTTCCTTGTAAATAATATGCATGTCCCTGTAATATCACTTTGGGCTCGTAATCCGATAATAAAAAAAAATAGATAAGATTTTTGTGTGCAGGTCCTTAGTGATTTGTGTCATACAGCTTTGTCAGCTGTCTTCTGTTTTCTCTTTCTTATTTCACAAGCAATTTTAAATCAATGAATATTGATTAAAGAAAGACATACGGTCACAATACGTAATCGCGAATTAAATGTTTGGTTTTTTAAGTGTAATATTGATCATTTGTTACACAAATTCTTCGTTTGAAGTAAGTACATAAATAGCCATAATAAATTGTTTATTCATATGCACTATTCATCAGATCCCGCATGCATTCTTTCCGGAAATAGGAGTAATGGAACAGAAACATCGATAATGATGTCATCTGAAAATAACGGAACAGATCTAGTTAAAGACAGTTGCAGTGTTGTAACTTTAACACAAGATATACATTATGGGTAAGTAAAGCGAGGAAAGTTTGACAAAATTTTTACTTTTGAAATTTATCCATCGTAAGAAATAACCATTATAAAGCATTAGTACTCTAAATGATTCTGAACTAAAAACTAAACGAATTCATTAAATTCAAAGCCATTTTCACGAAATGGACACGCCATTTATGTGGAGAAATTATTTTAGTTTGTGATGTAACTCATTTATTACAATGATGATACGCAATTACTATCATCATATAAAACATTGATGGTTTATAAATCATCTTTTCAGTTCAATAAACCTGGAAGTTTTTTTTTTCTATTACCTTTCAGTTCAATGGCTGTCTTTCTGACCTCAGCCCTCTTGCTCATCGTGGTGATTCCTGTAATGTATTTCATTTTTAAAAGAAGATTTAAAAGTCGATTAGAAGGTAAATTTAACAATTAGTTCCTAAATATATGAATTTCAGGGATCCGTGAATGCCCACTGTGGTATATTGGTGTTAGTGCCGTAGTCATATATCACTAGTTACTTTCGTATATTGTTATTCTTAGATATATTTACTCATCAATCTTAGTAATAATATTTATCCCTACCTCTGTACACAGGATACAAGTTATTCCACCTTTTATCTTTATGCAACACCTTTTTGTCCTAGGGATAACAATCCCAGGAATAAGAAATTTTACCTTGGGGTAGACTTATCTTAGATGTAGAGTTACACTCGCTTTGTTCTCATGTGCAATAAATACAGCAAAATCGAACTCCAGGTCATCTTTTTTTTTCAATTTTATTAAGACGTCATAAGCTGTGTGGTCAAAGTATGTATCATTTAAGATTTAGTTTTAATCTCTATATGGAAAGGTTTCATTTTTGTAGATAAATATTTGTCATGCAGTACGAATTTGTGACTAGTATTATATTTTCATTTAGATAAGAACAAAAACAAGATATTTAACATTATAATTTTACGAACAACCAGGTTACTTACTACAATTTAAAGTCATACTGGAGAAGGGCAAAAACAACTGATCTACGGCAAAAAATATCGCAAAACTCCATGAAAAACCCACTCCAACACTGTTTGGGGAGAGAGAAAATATAATATATATAACACTTAAAAAAATAGAGTAATCTACATTAAATCATTAAAATGCATTAGATATTCTGAGAGCGAAACACCCACAAGAAATGATTCAAATTTAATACTAGACAAATACGTACAGCTTGCGAAACAAGAAACAACCCCCCCCCCCCCCCCCCCCCCACCTTACCCGATTATTAGTTGTTCACCATATAACACACCTTTCAAAATCCAAATTACTGTACAATTTAAAATCTAAAAGTTTAGAAACAGTAAATGAGTTTCTGTAAGCACAGCATAACGCTTTGAAAGTAATACGTCATAACACTTGAGTACTATAGATGTTGAAATAACGAAGCCATGTTACACGACGTTTTATATCAGAGTTATATAAGTGTTGATGTTAACTATTGTTTGATGTTTAACTATATTCAATGTTATTTTTTGTTTTGTTTTGTAAATATAGGTGGTGTAACACTTAGATGATCATCCGTTCAATGTTTGGATAGGATGTTGTTGTGAATTTAATAAGCTTTGTGGAATTTAAATCGTAAATGTTGATACCATTCAGTGGCTTACCAGTTATTTTCAGTCTTTGCAATGAATTATACATGTTTGTTTACTCTTTAAATGATTTCAACCTGCTATTAAAGTTCACGTCGACTTTGCCGTGAGTTCGCAAACTGTAACCTTTTCTACAATGCGGAAAAATTGTGCTCTCAAGAATGAATATAAATAGACAAAAAATGAATAAAAGTCCTGATTTACTGTTTGGTAGACTGAAAAAGGTATACTACTGTATAGTTGTACAGATATATAAAATTCAAACCCTTAATCATTATTATCTTACTCTTGTATTTATTACTTTGGGCAGCGTCGAGGTCGACGCAATAGATGGTCTTCTAACCTTCTTGTTTGAGCATTCGTGGCTGCCATATACGAAATGAGCATTAAGTAACAGCTTCATTTCGTTAATAAAGTATGGAGGCGACAGAACGATCCCTTCATTTGTCAAAAAGAAAAGGAATAGGCACAGAGAGGGAAACATTACCTTTATGGTATATATACCTACATATAACATTAAATGAACAAAATGTCCTTGTTTGTTTTGAGTACAACAGTTTTATTTCTTTTTTTCACTGAATATTAAGAATTTAGTAGTTGTATGAACGTTCACTTTAAAACACGTTCATTTTTTTCAAATGTAAGAAAAACAAAACACTGCATAAGTACATGCTGCTTATATAACACAAGTACTTGTGTTAAAATACCTGAGGGTAGTTACAAACATATTGTATAGATAATATGTTTGCGCGACGTTTTGTGCCATTTAATTTGCTGTTGACAATGTGTGTAGCAAGCAAGAAATGTACTTTAACTCCTCTTTTTTCTTTAATGAAAATGCATAGAAAACCAAACGTATTGGAAAACGCACCTTGCCATTCAGTTTGAAGATACACTTGCTGTAAGAGCCACCTTTGTTTTAAGACACCATAAATTTTGCAGTTTATGCATATGCGCACACGCATTGCAAGATCAACGAAAACGCTTCCCAATGATTTTTTAAAATCCATTTTCTATGCCTGTTTGAAAGAGCTGTTAAATTTTGATAAAGATTATATGACAATGTAGCAATTTCATATTTTAAGTCGTTCACGTGAAGAGGTGGTAAAACTCCGTAAGTACACATTGACTGCAATCCTCTAAAGTACTGTGGTACAAGAATTCATGCTCGTTCTCTCTTTCCGTCACTACTATGTCTCATGTGACTCTGATATTTCCACTGTATGTTAAGGTATTCCATCCATAACTAAACCTCGCATACGAAATTTAGACAAAAACAAATACTTCACATTCACAAATATCAATGCTATCATAAATGATATGATGTTGGTGATAGTAAAAGTTGGGATAGTGCAACATGAAAGCCCTCAGAGGAGGCATCTCCCCTTTGTTCAAAGTATGAAAAACTTATAGTGCAGAATTCTGCTCGATGAACTTTACTTTTGTTCATCAAACTTGGTAAAAAACTCACGCTATAACGCCATCTTTCTTAATGCTTCAATGAATCACAATCAAATTTAAACCTCTTTTTATTTACCATTAATACTTTTTACTTAGCGCTACCTAGTGTCGCTGATACAGTGTACGTCTAATAGGTTTAATACTTTAACGTTTATTAGGGTCTTGACAGTAGTATAGGTCTTGTGTGTTGTTATTTATAGAAATAACATCCATAATTTTTATTTCTTAATGGGACAGTCGAGATGCGCAAATCAACGCAAACAGATGAGTTAACCTTTTTACCTACAAGACCACCCTACACGTAAGTACAATTTCCCTTAAGAAAGTATGCAGTTGAGAAATAGGACCTGCACCGCATTGCCTAATAAAAAAGAATGAAAATAAATAAGTCAGTGTTCATCTGCTTCGAGTTTTGTATGCATGTAGTAATACTAGAACAAAATATCCGTATCTGCCGCTTTACCTCTACATTAAGGTCTAATGATTCCACACTCAATTGTTGTAGTCAGATTTAGATAAATACCATACATTATTATCAAGAAATAATTCAATAAAAATACACCGAATTAACGTATGATAAGTATGTTCGTAACAACAAGTCCTATTAATCAGAATGAAATGGCAAAGAAAGCGGTTTATTAGTATGGCGTATTAAAAATTCTGCAGACTTTAAACTTATCTGACAGTAAAGGTCCATGATACCATCGTGGGACCCATAGTGAATAGCGATAGTTTGCTTCATGTTACATGAAGTTTAAAGATGGAATTTGGAGTGTTCTAGTTCAAGATACACATACATATTAATGATATGTAATATCATTTATACAATATAAATCCAATATGTGAACGCATTGCACTCCAGCTATTAATAGAAATAATTAGCATATGCAATGGATTTTGTTTGTTTGTTTGATTATTGTTTTACGTCACTCCACGATTATTTCACGTATATGGTGACGGCATCTGCCTGATGCATTGCATACAAATTTAGACCTTTGCAACGGACCCACCCGAAGCAGTGAGGGATCTTTTACGTGCCACGCCTACCGTGACACGGGACCTCGGTTTTTACTGTCTCATCCGAAAGACAGAACACCGGTGTGCCCCGGGCGGGAGTCGAACCCGCGACCTCTAGATCACGAGCCGAGCACCTTATCCACTAGGCCACACCGGCTTCATATGCAATGGATGTATTTTGCTTTATAATACTAAATAGATGTGCTAGGAATGCCATTGTATTCACTTTATCATCTTTTAATCTGCACATAAGTATTTTTACGTGTGATCTTGTTTGTTTGGAAAACAATATGTTTTTAAATGAGTTTATTGTCATTTTTTTCCTTTTGCTTAGGGGTGTAATAGATACACGAAATATTGTCTCAGCGCCAGAGATTCAAATCGCATTTTCAGAAATTCTGTGAGTATAATCAAAGCATAAAGATACGCTGTTTATTGTTACGGACATGAATAAAATAGTCACACAGCTGGGAAAAGACTTTTGGCGATGTTTTTGCAGAGGCAGGAAAGTATCTATCTAATTATCTATCGATCGGTCGATACAATTATAGTGTTGAAAACGATCATTGTTCATTTATCTTTATTATATTTATCAACTTTGGATATTTATAAACATGACTTGTTTTATATATTGTACTCTGTTTGGCAATGTGTATAAAATTGCATATTTGATTAGAAATACTCTGCCGCTATTCGTAGATATCATTCAAATGTTTTATTAAAAATAATAATAATAAATAAACACCCAACTTAAGTAGAATGAAGAAGAAATGAATGGTCTGTGCGCCATATACGCTCAGGCCTTCAGTAAAATTTTCAAACATCTTTTCCCATGGGGCTATACTCCTATACGTCGTTTTGAGCACAAGTGCCCTTATAAGTAATATGGACATCGACATACTGTGGTCTCTGTAGAAAATTTCATTAAAATCATTCGACGAATTATGGAGGAGTTGCAAAAACAAGGCGAAATATGGTAATCAGAAAGTATTTAACTTCATTTGAAAACATTGTGGCGTCAACAGACTGGCTAGTGGAAATTCATTAAAATTCAAAAATTGTCTCAAATAGTCAGAAAAACATATATATATATACAGAATGGTTTGCAACATCGTGATAATGTGTACTTTTTAATCAAGAAATGAAATTTGATTGTGTCATTATTGTTTCGTTAATTTTTAAACTGAACCAAACTATAAACATGTATGCATGGTTTGTATATGGAAACAACATCTTCATATGTATATCTACTCACATGTTTTCTTATTATTTTTCATAAGCAAAGAAACAGAGACACCAGACTTTGTCCCAAAGAAAGAGTTTCAGACAATTTTATCAAAAATAATGTAAGTAATACCGTTTAGAATAGCTGTAATATTTCCTTTACAAACAACAACCCCCCAACCCCCCCCCCCCCCAAAAAAACAAACAAAAAAAAAAAAACCCCAAACAAACAAAAAACAAAAAACAAAACAAAACAAAACATAAAAACATTTTTAAAAAACGGTACCAATTACAATTATTAAAGATATCGCTTCTTCGATTTGTATACGTTTTTTTTTAAAGTGGAATAGCAAACACTTAATTCACTAGAGCTATCTTTAAAAGCCATCAAATGACGGATTACATATGGAAATTAACTATAACTATACACTAAACGTACCATGATGAATTTATATTGCCACCCAAAGAATTTATTTCTTGACTTTTGTTTTGTAAAGATAAAGAGGTTCCATGTATAACATCCTAGCCCTTTTAAATGTTTAAACTACCGAAGTAACGTTAAATAATTTTTCTCAACAGCCAGAATTCATGATATTTCTAAAAGTTACTCGAGGCAATGTTCACAATTTTATCACGAATTTTGAAGTAACCTGTGTCCCTGTTGTGTTATCAATGGAGCGACAATAATGGAAAATACAAAAAAAAAACCATTTGCGAAGTCAGTTTCACAGCATAAGAACGTTATATGAAGAAAGGCATTATTAGACAAGGTGCCCAGGAGAAATGTTCAGATCTATACAATTCGTCACCTGCCGTGCTGGAATCTGCTTCATTGTCAAGAAATATGTCACATTAAGACTCAACCCCCACCCACCCCCCCCCACCCCCCCCCCCCGGTCTGAATTGTCATACAAAACATTTGACACAAAAATTTGTCATAAGTTCATCTGTGCGCACTGGGCAGCGTCGAGAACTTTCAAAAAAATTTCGGTTCTTATACATATCAAATGCATCTGTACTAGACAAAATCGTCATTCCCTACTCGCCACATATCGCCCTAACTTCGTACATTTCTCAAACCACACCACTCTTCACTTATGATATGGCCGTATACCTTGTCAAGAATTGACTAAGCTGTTATTAGCAATGTCTTGACTCTTAAGAAACTGATCATGAAGGAAGTATAGAAAATCATCCTGAAGAAAATTACTGCTAGTGTTTTATTAAAACAACAACAACTCAAAATTGATGAAGAGAATTTAGCGATGTGGAAGAAATTTTGCGTAACATTTTAATTGATATATACAAATTGGAGAATTCCAGTTGTGAATTATTGATCGGGACGGGTTTTTAACCCGAAACAATATCACTTTTGAAGTGTCATTATATCTTCTATCATACAATAATGTCGTGATAATTTCTTTGTTTCATAAGGGAGAAAATTCAGAAACTCAGTTCTGCCCAGATGAATTATATTTCACCATATTCAAAAATGCAAAGGTAAATATAAAGCTTCTTATATAGGTGTTATCTTTACTATAGATAATTTTGAAAAAGGATACACAATCTGTGAAAACCGGCCACTGGTGTAATGTGTAGCATATTGCATGTATATACGTACATGTACAGTGTAGGAAAAGAGAACACACGAAGACGTACTTGAAATCTTTGCAGTTTCACATGTGTTCAGTGTTTTCAATTATATCGAGGCATGGAAGCAAGAGGTAGCCAACCCTTTGAATATGGTTATGCAATTAGAGAATCGAACCCTGATAGTCGGCACCACTACACAAAGCCTAATTAGGTTTCGTTAAAAGAAAAAGGTATTATTTATCTTTGAAAACAAATTGCTATATTAAAAAAAAAAAAAATAATAATAATAATAATAATAATAATAATAATAATAATAATAATAGTAATAATAATAAACATCATCATCATCCAAACAGATACCATTACTTCAAACGATTGTCACTATTTGAACAGGAAGACGATGTGATTCCAGATCACGCAAAAGATTATAGGGTTTCAGTGGAAACTTTCGTCGAAGTTCACCTATCAGTGACAATACATGATGAATATAAAGATACAGATTATACAGATGGTGTCATAATTGTATATATGTGACTGAAATGTGTTAGACTCAGGTGTTCACATCTTCTTGTGCATTTTGTATTATTAATCTCTCTCACTCTCTCTATCATTCTTTAATTGTGTTCTTAGATGATTTTTTCACATGTCAATACTATTTTAATGTCATCTTATGTCACACAACGGTTTTTTAAAACAAATATTTTTGTTTGCCTTTATCTGCGCTTCTGTATGTTTTTATTGCTGCTGCTGATGATATGCTATTCCTATTGATCATTGTGAATATTTAATAAACAAAAATGCTTTATTAAGCATCATTAACTCATGTTTATGGTATGGATTTTCAACACAATTTGCCGATGTGGTTCATAATACCCAATTTCTTGATAGCCTTGTTATATAGTCTAATTCATATTCCACCCAGTATTTACTACCGGTATAGAATCCATTACACGTTTAATGTGTACCTATTTAATCTTGAAATGTAATGAAATATATATTTGGTAAACTTAAAATGTTATAAATATTTATTTAATTCAAGATTATTTAAGTACAAGAATCATAAATGTTTGGCGAACACACGTTATAATGCTTATCGGAAATTACATTTATATATATTGATTCGTTCAACCTCTTATCGGGCACTTTTATACAATGCAATTCATGGTACTTATTTCACAGAGAAGAACACAGAAAATGTGGCAAATAAGGGCTATCGAACTTTTATATTGTTATATTAGTTATAATTTCAATCGTTCTTAGTCAGCACGATGAATATATTTGCATAATACCTCCAGGATACGTACCATTCGGATGTACTATTATTGCAAGAAATAGAAAATCAACAAATGCATAAGATACAAAAGGAAATGGGCAATACGTATGTTATAATCAACTGCCGTCCGGATACATATGACGGAATACTCATAACTCATAATACATTGCAGAAGTATTACGCAGCCATATTAAAGGATTACGCTATTATAGCCTATAATGTCGCGGAAAACCCGTAAAACATAACATGACGTAATTGTGACGTCATTATGACTCATCGCATTACATGAAGCACACTAACCTGCAAAAAGCAAGGTGCCAAGGAATATACTATTGCAGCCTTTCCCCCACCTCTATTTCTTGTGTAATTTCACATAAAGACTGTTCTACATCTATTTGAAAAATATATATAAAGTATAATTTTATTAATCAAATTCTTTACAGGGTATCGATTTTGTCCGCAGTAAAATAAAAAGAGTGTGAAGTATAACACTCAACTTTTGAGTACACTTCGTATTGATGGAAGAAGAAGAAAATTTGCAACACCGATTTCTAAAACCCACAGTCCAAAGGACACACACACACACACACACACACACACACACACACACACATGTATATATATATATATATATATATATATGTATATATATATATATATATATATATATATATATATATATATATATATATATATATATATATATATATATATATATATATATATTATATCTATAAGTAAAAAATCCAACATTTCCGAGTTAATCGTTGTATTTCACACAAGTACTTTCATGTTTCTTTAAAATAATCTTCATGTGAACTGAACAACATGCTTATAACGTAACTATATTACTGTAGTACAGTGACGTCATCTCATTGACGTCATGGTATCGATAATAAAAGGGAGTTTAATAATAAAATTCTTATTGAATTTTTTGACGTTATATAATGGAAAATGAATAATTAGAGTTGAGCTTAGGTTTAAATTTTTGGATGAAATATTTTTCTTTTAGTGCCCGTTTCATTTCACAGTCAATATTTAGTTTATAAAACGGGAATATTTTAAAGAGTCCCCCAGAACACTCATCTAAATGTTTACTGAGGGGAATTTTCCTGTAGTGTGGCTGCCTTATTTGTTGTCGATGGATTCTCACCCTTTCTGTTAGGTTCCCCGTTTGTCTAATGTATACCTCTTAGCAACCGCTGCATATGATACAGATTACATTTACACTCTTGCATGTCATATCCGCATTGGCGAAAAGTAGTTTTCCATTAGGGATTTCCACTTTTTCGCCTTTATATAGGTATGGGCATGTTCCACATCGACTGTCCCGGCATTTTTTCACGTTATGTGTTTTATTTCCTCTTTCCTCAAATCGAGCCCTTGTCAGTAACCGCTTAAGGTTCTGAGGTTTGCGTTTACTTTGAATGATTGATCCCGTGTTAATCAGTTCCCGCATTTTAGCATCCTGTCTCAGAATTGGCAGGTTAGTTTTTGCTACTTCAAGGATATTTTGGTTACGGGGGTTGTGTGTAATAACAAATGGCACTTTTTCGTTTGTCTTTTCTTGTAGTTCAGAAGTTGATCTTAAGTTTTCTATCGGGATATTTTTAGCCATATTTATTCCTCTGTCTATTTATTGTATGGGGTAGTTTTGTTTAATTAAGAATGATTCAAGTTCATCCAAGCGTTCTTCTCTCGTTTGTCCACCCTTAATAACAGTGCAGATTTTCCTTGCTAAATAGTATGGTATGTTTCTTTTTGTGTGTGATGGGTGGCATGAGTGAAAATTTAGATATTGGTGTATATCTGTATCTTTGTAAAATATGTCTGTTTTTATATTGTGAGAGAGGAACGCTTGAATGAACTTAAATCATTCTTAATTAAACATAACTACCCTACACAGCCTTTATTATCGATACCATGACGTCAATAAGATGACGTCACTGTACTACAGTAACCTAGTTACGTTATAAGCATGTTGTTCAGTTCACCTGAAGATTGTTTTATAAAAAACATGAAAGTATTTGTGTGAAATACAACGATTAACTCGGAAATATTGGATTTTTTACTTATAGATATATTATTCTATACACAAGAACGCTTTTATTGATCTATATACAGGGTGATCAGGTTATTTGTACACTTAAAGTCGACATAGATGCCTAACCAGAATGCGCGCCTGTTGTCACAGCTTTTGCTTAAATGAAAGCTGTATCGGGTAGAAAGTTTTATTTGTTATTAGATTTTATTCATTCATTAGCAAAGTATAAGTGTGAGAAACTCTTATGTGAACAGTCCAAGTTTGTGTACCATCTAAACTTTTTTTTAAAATTTCAATGTCCTATATTTTGACCCTGTACCTCCACCCGGGTCATGTGTTTTCATTGAAGAGTTAGAAACCTTAAGTGTACTAAAAGTCCAAGTTTGGTTATTGAATCTAATCTTAGAAAAAAGGCACAAACATTAAAGTATCAATAATGGTATGTACGAGATCAAGTTAAACACAAAATCAATCTGTGTTCACTGTATCTTGAAATCAAAGTCAAGAAAAAAGAGGAGTTACTGGCTCAGTTATGTGGCAGAAGTCACCATGGAGCTATACAATATACAATACAAGTCACCAAATTTCGAGGCAGTCGGAAAGAACTCAACAATGTCTACAAACCCTCCAAATTTAACAAATATGTCTTTAATAGTGTTCCAGAAACTAAGCAAATTGCTGACGCCGTAGGTATGGCCGAGCGGACAGACAGGGCAAAGGACGGACAGACGGACTTTGCATAGACCGTATTACTGTGTAAGTATAAAAAAAGCAAAGCACCCATTCTCTTCCTTTCAGTCAGCGATCAATCGGGCAAAATTTACCCTTTAATATCAAAGATGCTTCTAGAACTAGAACTGTCCTTCATTAGAAGTAGGGAAAAGATGATTGGAAGCTTATTTCAGTTTTGTGATGTTTGAGAATTACTTTTTCTCAAAGGGTGTGAATAAATGATAAGTAAGACTTATTAAATGAATATAGGTATTCCTATTTGATCATGAATTATAATGTAAAATTGACATTAAAAGTAATTAATAAGGGAACATTTTTAGTATTAAATGCAATATATGTTCTCTATCTGTATACGAAATGTGACGTCTCTATATACTCAGTCTCTACCTGTATAAGAAATAATAAGTTTCGATGAAAATACCTCCTTGAGATATCATATCAGAAGTTAACTGTTGACAACTTATAAAGTATGACCAAGTGTGACCTTGACATTTTTGCCTAAAAATTTGTTTTTACTCACTCATATATATATATATATATATATATATATATATATATATATATATATATATATATATATATATATATATATATGAATATGAAGTACATATGATAAATTTTGAAGTACTGTGTTAGAACCAGACAACTGAAAAGTGACATAGAAATGAAGAAGCTGAGGGATTCAAACATAAATGGATTTCATCTTATTCCCTTTGCAGTGTGGAGCTCCTAAAAAGTTCCCCGCGGAGAGTTTGACTTAAGTGTTGTTATATTATTTCTAGTGTTAATCGCCAGTGACACAGTGTTTGTTCATAGTCATGTATAAATATAAACGGTGCTGGATTATATTCGTTTCGTCTGTATTTTAAGGTATTCACGGCGGTAGAGGTTAGCCAATCAGGAGACGCTCACTCCTCCTGGTTACCTGGCCTCACCTCTGAAGTCCAGGGGTCCGTAATTGTCCAGTGGTACATTGTTTTAATTCCACAGTCATGTAACATCAGTAACTTTCAAATTGACTTTTACTTGAAGGGAAAAAAATGTAACAATTCCTTGAGCTTTTATGATTTGGTCACACGAACCACCGAACCACACTGCTCTCGAAGGAAATGTCTTAGTCCATCTACATTACTTTTTGAGACTTTTCGCAAAAGTTCCCTCAACATACATTACCAATAATTTCCTAATACGTATGGCTTTATGCTGAACTAATGGAGCAAGAGATAGGATGTTTGGTCTCATAATACTTGAATACTTTCATTGATGTGTTTTAAAGTAATGCAATATGTGGATGATCCTGTAAATTAACATTCCGACATTTGATAAGGTTCTATAAAGCCATGATATCTCTCTTTAGCATCATTACTGCTGTCTATGTGAGCCATAGTTTGGTTCCAAGACTATAAAACTTTTTCCTATGCTCATTTTCAAGCCCGTATTCAAACTCCAAACTCGTCCTCACTCCAGCATAGCTCTTGAGTACGGGTGTGGTTATAATTAATTTCTAGCACCACTCACCACTCCAATTAGTACGCCTCTCAGCGGTGCTGGCTTTTGACGGAATGCTTTTCGTCGTACTTTTGGTGGTATTTGAAGAGAAACTCCATATTAACAGATATTCTACTTGACGATGATGACTTAAATTGAGATATTGCTCAAAATAGCTACCAACAGAGGAAACCTCCCTGATTCAATTAGTGAAAGAGTGCGAAGTGCGAGTTTCTTTATGTTAAAATAAATGTGCCTGGTGTAAATACAACGCTGACGAAGGGGTGGAATAATAGGAGGTTCGTTGATTGGTGTTTTACGTCGCTTTCAACAATTTTTCAGTGACATGGCGATATGGAAGCAGAAGGTAACCAACTTCTTAAACATAGTGGCACAACCCGGGTATCGTACCCGGATCGTCGGCAACGCAAGCCAAGCGCTTAACCACTACATCTGCCCCAAAAAACTGGAGGAGTTGTTGGTTACTTTAAATGTGTATAAAAATATAGAACTACATACTTTGCGTATTGATTCAATTTAAATACATTTTAAAGTTAATAAAACGTAGTAAAATTTCCTTAAGATATTTTTTATATCGAAACACAATTTTGTCAATAGATAATCATCGAAGGAAAAAAGTTAAGTTAAGTCAAGTCAAGTCGGAAGGACTATGTAAAATACTTCGAGATATCCTTAGTTCGAGATTAGGGTCTTAAAGTTGTTAACATACGTCTGTACATTTGACTTGTATTGTTATTATAGTACACGGTGTATTTAACCTTTGCAATGGCTGTTTCATACAAACAGGAGACATTATCTCTCCCTGGGCACCTAGTCGCATCCCAGAATGTTATAATTGTCGGGGTTCGCAACTATCTGTACGGGACAATTTCATGATTTAGCCTCTTTTTTAAGACTTCGACGTTGATAATTTGCATAAAAATATGTATAAACATGCATTAAAACGAATTAGAAATATATCGTAAACGACAACATTACCCGGAACACTAATCAAAGCAGGAATAAAGAAGGCATTGGATATCCGACTCGCTGAGCTTAGAAAGTTTAGAAAAACGACAACTACTGATACCCCCCCCCCCCCCCAAAAAAAAAAAAAAAAAAAAACCTCATAAAAAAACAGCAATCCATTCGTCATCACACATAATTCACGTAATCACAACATCTTTGCTTCGACTAAAAGATTTTTTTCTACTTTGGAACAATTTTAAATCATGAAAAATTAGTGAAGTATTCACATATCATCAAATCATCATATCTGCAAATTCCAAAATGTTATCTGCTGTGCAAGCTGTCCGACATGTAAGGAGATTTATATCGGACAAACCAATAGACTGATAGGCAGAATTCGTGTCCACAAACAGCAAATTACGGATCTATAAGGAACACCCCTGCTCAAAGCAATTTGAGAAATGCGGAAAAGAGAAATTCAAAATATTCCCGTTTTATAAAGTCTGGAATAACGAGGACAAAATCACAATAACATGACGTCTTAGTTTATCCTAACAACAATTAAATATTCTGCCTGAAGAGCCATACGGCGAAAGTGCTCCCAAAATAAACCAACGCAATATGTGATATTTTCATAGTTATTTCTATATACTGTTGTATTATATATCTCATTATCTTAAATAGTGTATTTTCCAGATCTAAATGGTGGCACATAAATGACATACGTTACTCTCTTCTGGCAGTCAATGCCACCGATAAGTATGTAGGAGAATATTGCAGCGTATCTACAGATAAAAATGTATTGCATTTTATTACGTCAAAGATTCACAGTTAGTTCAATCGATGGTAATAATAAACGACAAATAATACAAACAATTTGATTGACTGATTTTTTTTCCCTCGATATAAGATTCGTTTCCTTAAGATAAAAAAGTCGTTCCCTAGAGATAAGAAAAAAAAACGTTCCCTCCAGATAAAACAAAGTTTTTCCCTCCAGATAAAAAGACTTTTCCTCCAGATAAAAAAAAATCGTTCCCTCGAGATAAACAAGAGTATCAGTAAAATTGATGGATTCACCCCGAACGTCAGTTATAATGCAGGACATTGATAATTCAATTCATATGCAAAAAAAAAAAAAATCAGTAAAAGTAATGGATGCTCCAAAAAAGCACAGCAATAATGAAGGAAAAGAATGACTCAATATATAGAAAATCATTGTATTAATTCATGACGATGAATTTGAAATAAATTCAATGTATCATATGGATATCCAATTAAGTCGGATGTAGAACAACAAGTGATCACAGTATCTTAAACTAAAATGAGTAAGTTTGACCTTAATTAGTTATGAAATAAAACTTGTTATCGTGAACTTAAGCTGTCAGCAATGTCCTTCAGTGACCTCCTGGTGAAAGATGTAGGAGACATAATTGCTTTAAATCATAGCTAATTAGTGACTTTGACTTTTCAGAAATGATCTTGAGTGAACTTTGTCCAAAAACCCTTAATTTAAGTGACATTTTGGTGAAGTATGATCACATTCTGATGAAAGAAGTATGAGATATAAGTACCTCATGGTATTTTAAGTTATAATTAATAAGTGACCTTGACTTTTCAAAAAAAATCAAAAGTGACCTTTGTCCAAAGGCGCTTAACGTTAATAATATTTCGGTGAAGTGTGATCAAATTCTGATGAAATGTGTAAGAGATATAAATATTTCACGGTATGTTAAATCATGGTTAATAAGTGACCTTGATAATTTAGAAATCACCTTTTGTGACCTTTATCCCAAAGTCTTCAACCTGAATGATATTTTGGTGAGATATAATCAAATTCTGATGAAAGGTGTAAAATATACTGTCAATGAATGCAAGATATTCTCATCTATAACTAACCACAGGTCGCGTGCAGTGGCCATCAAGGGGATGCGAACGCAATATTTTAAAAACTGAGAAGTCAAACACGTTTAGTATATTAAACTACGTGTATAAGAAAAACAAGTGATCAAAGACTACCTTTTATGTTTTCATTATAATTTGAAATATACACCGTGTCTTTACCCTAGTACATATACAGAATTGCACAGAACGAGCATGTAGCTTAATCGCCCAATTTTAGACATTTATAGAGGTTTTGTTTTTATCCTGTAACATCTGACCGCAAAAAGTTTCTTGACCTTTTTCTAGGAGATATTGTATGCATAAATAAGATTACACACACACACACACACTCTCTCTCT